>PVIW01001225.1:0-324800 GCA_004026585.1 Noctilio leporinus
AACTGACCTTGGGCTCCGGGCTGCAGGCACCGGAAGGTGGGGGTAAGCTCTTTAAAAAGCTTGGCATGATTTCCCGAAGACTTGTTTATTTTGCTCTCAGCTTGTTATCTTGACATTTTTGCCTTTGAAGAGGTTATAGCATTATTGTGATTTTAATCACAGAGCAGGGTATTTCACAAGATTCATCTGCCATCTCCAAATTATTTTCTTGTTTCTTTGGCTGTCAGTCCCTGGGAGCAGGTGGTGGGAGGTGGCAGGAGGAGCGTGGTAGGATGAATATTTAGGGAAGCAATGGAGGGTTGGTTCTGTTACTGTCTCAGGCACCTGGCTGAGAGCCCCTGGGGACCCCTGGTTGGGGTTACAGGGGGGTGGTGGGGTTCAAGTTATCTCTTCTGGAAATGGAGCCCACTTCTTGCTTCCCCTCCCCGTTGATGAGGTGTTGAAGCCCTACCTGTGTTTGGCTCTGGTCACCTTGCTCTCGAGAGAGTTTACATCCCAATTTACCAGAGGACAGCCCTGGTATTAGGGCAACTGGAGTGGTTTCATTCCTGCCAGCCCTGCCCTCTGCCCCCCTTTCATTCTCACAGGAAAACCATTCCTGGTGAATGAGAACATGCTCTTGCATTCAGACCTTGTTTTGAAGAAGGGTATTGAGTCTTTTGAAAAAAGAAAGAAAGAAAACTCTGTAGCCTCTTGTTGATGGAAATGACTCCTGGCTTTTCCTACGGGGAAGACCTGCGTGTTGCAGCGGGTCTATTTCTTCCCGAGGACCAGCCCCCCCCAGGGCCCACGGGACTTGGAGGCGAAGCTGCAGGAGAGGAGTCCTGGTCAAAGGGGCTGGGCCTTGAGCACGTTTTCCAGGGTGCACCCCGTCAATTTGTTGTTAATTTGCCCGGTTTGTAAATTTCAAAAGTAGTATGAAGAATTAACGCCATACCTAAGAGCTCCAGCGTGGCTGTACAAAGCTCAAGTGCGGTAGGTAATCATCACTTTAAAGGTGGACCAGTTTGGCCATGGGCAGATACCCCCCCCCCCCCATTTCACCAACAAGGAGGAGCCTTCAATTTTGATCTTGTCTTCGTTTTTAAATGGCAGGGAGGTGAAAATACAGAGTGTGACTCAACAGATGGGAATTCTTTTACTAGCAGGCTGGGCCTCTGTGAGCTGTGGCACTGCTGCGGACCAGCAGCTCTGCCCGCTGCCCTCTGCCTGCCGGTGACAGACCAGGAGACCCCGAGAAGCCCCTGCCACGGCCCCTCAGGGAGGCACAGTCAGAGGGGCAGGGAAGGAGCCTGTCTCTGTGGAGAAGGCGACACAAATCCAGGCGGGTTCCGCAGCTGCTAGGGCAGAACTGGCTTTTTATGAATGAGGCCCAGGCGGGGGAGGGGAGAGCTTGTGTTACATCAGTAGTAGGGCAATGCTTCCGTTCACTCCAGCCCTCTAGCTGGGCATTATTTTAGAGGACACTGTTCCATTCTGGGGATTCAGGGTAGACCCCCCTCCCCCACCCCACGCAACTGTTGGTAAATTGGAACACTAAGCATGTATGTGCAGTAACCTTTTTTTTTTTTTGAGAGTTTCCCCATTTTGTGGGGGTAGATAATAGGAAAGGTGAGCTGGGAGAGGGGAAAAGGAGACTGTGTCATCCATGGGGCTTTATGTATTTCTCCATCCCAATGCCATCTAAGAGGAGGCAGGTGGGGTCCCTCTGCCGAGAGCCAGAGCATCAAGGTGGGGTGCTGATGGGGGTGGGGAGGTAATGGCTACCTGGGGCGCCCCACACGCTAGCTCCCCTGCTCTGGTCCTCTGTTCCACTCCCAGGGGCAGCTTCTTGTTTGTGGTACCAGAGAAGCCCCTTTGTGTGGCCACCAAAACTTGAGTTGGAAGCTGGGTGACAACTGAGCCTCTTCCCAGCTACAGCTTCCTGCCGGGCATTGTCTGGGCATCAATAAACCTCTCTCAAAACAAACACCCTGAGATGAGGCGGCCTGGTGATAGCTGCCCATGGGAGCCCCGAACTGCAGACCTAAGGCCTCATTCCTCACTAAAGTGCTTAAAGGACTGGACAAACTAGCTGTCCACCAGTGCCACCGCAGAGTGGTTTCCCAAACCAGAAGTGCTGGGTTGTGTCCTGGGACATGGTTTCAGAGAGAAAACAGGCAGCAAGGCTGTGTATGGGAGTCGCCTTCTGCCCCAAGGTTGGATGATCACAGAGGTTGGACAATTATCCTCCTCTCAGATAGACGCTGAGAGTAGGGTAAGAAAGGATTAAGCTGGGTTTTTTGTTTGTTTGTTTGTTTTAAATTCCCACCCAAGGACATGCTTATTGATTTTAGAGAGAAAGGAAGGGAGAGAGAGAAAAAGGGAGAGAAACATCAACATGAGAGAAAAACATGAATCGGTTGCCTCTTAAAGGTACCCTGACTGGGAGTCAAACTTGCAGCCTTTTGGTTTACAGGATGATATTCCAACGAACTGAGCCACACCCACCAGGGCTGCTTCAGTTTTTAAATAGGAAACTTCCCACCCACGGCTAGCAGCACCCTGGCGCTTTAAGTCACCCAACACCTGATGTCACAAAGACTCTCCAGGTGCTTTCTTTTGCTTTCCATGTTTCACTGTTGGATAAACATGGCTGCTGATAACCCTAAAGGACCACTTCCTGGCTGCCGTAGATGCTGTTGCGGACCAACATCGCTTTCTGGGTGGCCCTGGTTTATCTCCTGTGTGGGTGTTGTGTGCCCTGTTCCCACCACATGGCCCCTCCTGAACCCCAGATGCCACACCTGGGCTGTTTTGGGCATGGGCCATGCTGGCTGGGCTCGCCTCCCACAAAAGGAGAGGTGGGACTGGTTGTCGGTCATTTCTTCGCAATTACCCGAGAGGATGGTATGTGAGGGAGCAAGTTGAGGACTTGATCTAAACCACGCATCTTGGGTCCTGATTGCTGAGTCTGTCTTTCTGGCTAGTAGCTGACATGCTGTCCCTGTTCTGGCAGGAGGGTCCGAATGAAAGGCACCTGCATGTGCCGGCTCCTGAGCAGCGATGGCCTTGGCCTTGGAGTCCCGTTGGGGCCCTGGTTAGAAAAAGTCATGGTTTCAGGTTTTCTTTTGCTTACCTTGGGGACAGGGGATTGCCAGGGTGGGGTGTGGGCTCTCGGCGTCCAGTACTTCAGAGCTGTTTTGACCGAGGACAGCAACTTTGTGGAACAAAGTGGATCCAAGCTTTGAACTTGGCTCCATGAAAAGCAGGCCCAGATTCGCATTTCATGAACACATCCCGTTCTCTGCACACGTAAACATCTGCATGTGCGTTGTGTTTGTCTAGCTAGCATCATCGAAACGAGTTTTCGCTTGAGTTGATTTTCCAAGTAATTGGAGCGCACTTCTTGGAGAACAAGATATTTAAATTTTTGTGGTAATTGTGACAGATTGACAGCAATTTGCTGTCATTTTCTTGGTAACCCAGGGCACAATTATGAAACCTGGTGCCTCAGAATCTGTTACCATGTGGGACTCTGATTTTCCTTAAATGGCCTCAGCTATCAGTGAATGTTTATATTTGGTGAATTTTGTGAATTCTGTGTATGCCAGGATTATAAAACCTGGTCTTAGTCTAAGTATCTCTCACTCCGTTAAATAGAAAGCTGTGGATTTTTGTAAGTGAACCTCAGAGGACCTAGGAGATTGCTTTTATGTTGGCATCAGTTTGCAAGTGCTTCATGGTTGAGATACAAGAATTCTGTCCATCAGATGCACGGACCGTTACTCTAAACACACACTCGGATGTGAATTCCAAATGGGAAGCCTTTCTGTGGAACGGTTTTAGATTTGGAACCACTTCTGTTTATACCATTATATTTTCCTCTTCCATGTTCATGGCCTTCAAGCATGGCAGACCCCAAAGGAATTGGGGTCCTTTATCTTCTTTTTCCTGTGTGTAATTTCGTATTTTCCCAGGCACACCTTGTGCTCCATAAAGTGAAAAGCATTCTGTTGGCAAGTGTTTTTGCTTCCATCTTAGGTTAACACCAAACTAGAGATTTTTCAAGTTGTAGCTAAAACACAATGAAAAAGTGGTTTCCTGCTGTTGGTTTGTTTTTCACATTGGATTCAGGAACTTGGAAGTAATTAAAAAGGTACAGATCCCAGTCATGTATTTATATCCCATTATCTTGGGTTAACCACACAGTGTTCATGTGATGGAAGAACACTGAGGCCATGAATAGCCTATTGTATGTATTTCTTACATGATCGGTTATTTAGAGGACTAAAACATACTTTCTCTGTACTTCTGGAATGCCAGGAAATATCTAGTTGAAGCATCATTGTTTCCTTTTGCTGAGTAATCTAATTGTCTGCATGTAACCAGCACACCATGGACTGATTTGGGACTAAGGTCAAACATTTAGGGGGGTACACATGAAATGGAAGATAGAAGCACACCTTTTCTTTGTAGGTGAAGGGAAGTAGTTTGCTAGTTGGTTTAGCGTCAAGGCTGTGGAAGATGGGGTTACGCTAGAGTGAGTCACATGGTGTGATTGCAGGTTAGGAGGGAGACCGCTAAGACCATCAGAGACACCCGAAAAATACTTGCTAATCCATCTGTTTGAAGTTACCATGCACTAGAGGGGATTTTTTAAATAAGAAATGTTAGTATTTCACAGTTACGAAATCCAGGCTAATTATTCACCGGAGTTTGAAACCATCCTTCTACCCAAGGACATTTTCTTTCTGGGTGGTTTTATGCTTAAGGTTTGACTTTAGATGATTCATGATTCCTAATCTTGAGGAGTTAGAGGAGCTTACCAGGGGAATCTCATAGACATGCTGGTTAGATTGAATTTAAAGGTGCTCCCCTTTTAACCTGCTGTGACGAGAGTTGGCAGGCTCAGTGGCAAGTTCAAGGGACTGAGGGTACACCTTCTTCCCCCACTCCATCCAGAAGCTGATTGTCACTTTGAAAATGAAACATGTCTCATGCAGACTTGTCTTCCCTGGTGCACACCCTCTCTCTCCCCTGCATTTGGTCATAGCAACGAGACCAGACCTCCGAATGGCATGCTACATTTGAACGTGCTTTTGTTTGTGTCCTTTCCGGGATGCGGTAGCATGTTTACCTGCTGCCTTTGGGTGTGTGATTCAAGGTGCCCTCTGTTAGCACCCTGTGATAACTGCGGGAGGATCAGGCGGGCAGGAGCACGGGCGGTGTGTGTCTTGTTCAACCAATTCCATTTTTAATCGTGGTTCTTCAACTCTAAAATAAAATCCTGATTTATGTTGCCATCGATGACTGTTTTGTGAGCTAACCTAAAGGACTCGCATACCCTTTTCTTTCTTGTGGGCAGTGTAACCAACACCATTTCTAATCGTGGTGTCAGCTGATTATAAAAGACAAATGCATCCTTTTTTTTTTTTTTTTTTTGTCCTTTAAACTCAAAAAGCACTCACTGTGTGCTCCCCACAGATATTCTGCAGGGTGGATATTGGATAGAACCTGCTCCATCTGGGGACCAGGCAGGGGGATGGGGCAGGATGCAGGTTGGGGACATGTATCTGTGGGCTGAGGGGTGGGGGTGAGTGTGGCCCTGCACATGTTCCGTCCAGCCTTTTTGGGTCCTTTCAGGTTTCCATTTGAGTCTGTTCTTGCTTTAAAGGTTTCTCTGCTTTTAGTTAACTAATCAGGAACGTTTCGGGGAGGGTTGGGATGGGTTAGCCCAGGGACTTACTGAGGCTCAGGAAGGGGTCGGTGGTCTCATCTGATGATGCATTTCAGGAAGGGGCAGGAAGAGTCGCGTGCCCTTGCCAGTCCTCAAACCAGCACGTTCCCCGGCACCTCTCTTCACGTGGCTGTCATGGCCACTTTTATAGCTGGTACATAAGCACTTCAGCATTAAACATGATCTCTTTCTCCATGTCCTCCTCGCCTCCTCCTTGTTCGTAGAAGGTTTGATCCTAGCGTGGAAGGAGTGAACGTGGGAAGGGACGTAGGAGCAAGGGCTGGGTGCAAATGGACGGTGCTTCTGTCAGGTTCCCAGAGGTCTCTGAGCAGATGGGATCTAGCTGCAATGTCCATCTGCTAAGCCCACGTTGTGGGGAGGCCCTGAGCTATGTGTGATGTCCACACAGGCATGGGGGCACTAGGGTGAGGTCTTCTCACTGTCCTCAGTCTTCACGCTCCATCTCTGCTGGTGTCTTCAGGTTTGAAGTACCACCTTTCCTTTCCTTCATCTGTTTCTTGATAGAAGCTAAAATACTTTTCTGAAAATTAAAAGTTCCAGTTGATTGACAGGAGCCTCTCTCTATAATTGGCATGTGTGGAAATAAATATGAAATCAACACCTTCTAATAGGTGTTAGCAGAACTCCGGTGGGAAATCTCACGTAGCGTTTTCGGCATTGTGTAAAGAAGAGCTGACTCCTGAGGCTGTCTGATTTCCTGGTCTTTCTGTGGACTCGTGCTGGAAGCCAGGCGTGATGCTGTGGCCTGAAAAGCCCATTCTCCGGCATTAGCAAGAACTAGCCACAGGGGTGTACTTACCAGCATTCGGCATCTACAAAATAACCGACGGGCATCTTAAGGCACAACTGACTCTGTATCAGACATGATAGCTAATATTGTCCCAGTTGAATTTTATTTTCCAAGCCCTTTGCCCATTTAAAAATTTAAAAATTTTATTGTTATCGTATTACATTCATCCTATTTCCCTCCTCTGCTCTCCCCTTCCCCACCCTCCCCATCAGAGTTGAATTTTTTATAGTATCTCCTAGAATGTGTTCTTTAGACATTGATATCAAAGCTGTCTGTCTTGCTCCCCCATCTTCCCCCCGCTCAGACCCTCTAAGCTCACCCCCTGTGTGGGCACTCAGATGGTTAGAGTGTCATCCCATACAACCAAAGGTTGCAGGTTCAATGCCTGCTTGGGGCACATGTTGGAGGCAACTGATTGATGTTTCTCTCTTACGCTGATGTTTTTTTCACTTTTGCTTTCTCTCTCTTCTTCTCTCTAACATCAATACACCTCTCCAGGGTAAGAATTTTTAAATATACATATGTGTTTTTGAAATGCTTTATTAGTTGCAGCAGCAGTGGGCTATTCATAAATTGAAATAACTTGGAGGTAGTTGTCATGTACTAAAGCTTCGATTCTCCTAAGAGTCTTCTAAGTAAGATGTCGAACACAGGCACGTCCGGATGTCTTAACAAATGAACCACATCACGTGAGGGATTCTCCGGCTCTGAAATTTCCTTTGTCTGGATGGTCCATGGACGGTCTTGGCAGCTTCCTAGAGGGTTCCCTTGTGCAACATTGTGCAATAGTGTAGTCCTTTGTGATGCCAGAGGCATTCTGGTCAGATGGGACTTGTTAAATTCAGATTCCCAGCATAAGTTCGGCCGTGACTGCCTTGTTGGAATGGGGAGGGGCTCAAATGGGGTTCCACCCTGATGCTGCTTCTCTGTGTGCCCCGCTGTAAGATGGCATTCGTGGTGCTGCCCTCCTTGAAGGGTTGTTGTGTTGAGCGATTTCACTGAACTAATGAATGCACAGAGTTTGCAGCAGTACCAGAACCTACGTGAGTGGAAACCATCACCGCCCTGGTCAGCATCGGCGCTTGTTAATGGGTGCTCTGTCTTTCTCCCACTTCCTGTCAGACAAAAGAAAGTCTCTATGTTTCACACAGGAAAAGTGTTGAGGAAATAATAGCAGCTGCATGAGAAAAGTCGTTTTGTTTTTTGTGTTTTTTTGGAAGTTTTATTTGTGAATTTAGAATATTTAATCTGTAAACTCTCATTAGCAACATTGCCTCTTCGTTGGTAAGTTCTCTAAAAGCGGCTCCAATGGACGAACATTACTTTTTTGATGCTGGAGGTTTTACTTTGGGGGGCAAAGATGTTGCACTACAAGGACGTGAATTGTACGTGGTTCAGGAAAGGTGACTGAGACAGCCAGGCACTGGAAAGAATGAAGTTGGAGTGTTCCCGTGAGGAGCTCAACTGAAGGTAAGTTTGCATTTGTTATTCAAGATTTATCAATGATGAAAATAGTTCAAACAAAAAACACAAGACACTGGGATATCCGTTAGCCAACCAAATGAGGTAACTCCAATGAAAGCCTTTCATTAATTCCAAAAAATGGAAATGCCGAGAGCTGCATTTCCCCTGTCACCATGTTTATCTCCCTCCGGAATGTTTCTAGCTTGGGGATCCATGTGGGTACTCGTTTGCCTTTGGTCTTGAGTGTTGCCAATATGGCAGTTTTGCATCTAAAGAGCAGTGGGAATACCGATGACCGCTTCACGCTCTGCGATCATTGTGTATTCCCAGGTCACCAACAACACAGGGGAGTTTAGAAAGCAAGTAGGGTTTAGGATCTGCTGCTGAGAACACACCCCGGGCCACTGTGGGTTCTGGTGCTGGAGTCGCACTGAGCACGACATGAACTTCATCCCGAGTCTGTGCAGGGCCAGCGACGTATGTTCCTGGATGACCGACCCCAGTGAGGCAGTTAAAACAAGAGGCTCTTCACATGCTCACCTGCCTTGAGTGTTCCGGTCCCTTCAGGTACTAGGTGGCTGTGGTGTCGCTCTGGGGTGGGACACAAAAGTCCGCCAAGAGCACATGTCCCAGAGCTCTGGCTGAGACCCTTCCCCATCCCGTGGTATATGGCCCCTCACCATCCCCTGCCACGTACTGGGGACGGAGGCAGCCTCAGGTGGCACGGGGACTTGTGGCTGGGCCAGCAGCACTTCAGGACCTGGGAGGCCTGAGCACCACGTGTTGGAAGCTTGGATTAGCCTTTCCCAGGGCAACCGAGCCTGGGCCCGACGTGCCCGGGGTCTCGGGAGCTGGAAGGTGGATCTGGGAGGGGAGCCACACAGCCAGCGTGAGCTCGGCTGCCTCCCAGGTCCTGCCAGCTAGAGAGGCTCGCCCAGTGCCAAGGCGCTGGGCATCGGGAGCCTTGCCTGGCCTGCCAGGCAAGAAATGCGAACCGCCGCAGTGAACTGGCAGGGAATTAGCCGGCTCTTTAACTGCCATTTTCCCCCACTCCGTGTTTTTATAATGCCGCTAAGTAGACACCAGATTATAAATCCTGTGCAAATAGCCTTAGCGTTGCTGGATTCAACCCCAGAGAAGTCTCGTTGGGGTTTTGAGGAATACGTAAAGAAAACGTGAGTTGGTGACGTTTCCCCACGCCAGGCGCCCCATGGAAGCTCTGCTGTGAGACCCGGGACTGTCCACACGGCCCTGCGTGGGCATAGTTGCTTCGGCGGGAAGCGGTTCCATGGGGTTCCCACCGTCCATCCTGGTCGCTAGCATGGTGTTCCCATGTCGTGTTGGGTTAATGCAGGGAGAGCTCCTCCTCCCTCCCCCAGGGCCTAGGTGGGCAAGGATGGGGCCCGTGGGGTGAGCACAAGGCCTGGCTCCAGGGGCCCCGTAGGCGCACTCCTTCCTGGGGGACAGCAAGCTGACCCAAGCCATCCTCACCTCGGGGAACATGGGCTGAATGAACTAGGTGAAAAAAGGTCATGGGAGGTCATGAGAGTCACTTATTTGGTTTGAGTGAAGGCTGGTCCGCACCTCAGTCTTGGAAGATGGGGTTCAGGGTGTCTAGTCATACAGTGAAGTAGAGGGGATGGGAGGCGGTTTTTCCTTGCACCCCTGAGAAGTCCCACGGGCGCCCTGTGTCTGCTTTCAGTACCGGTGTCAGGGCCTGGCCGTTGGTGAATGACTCTGCAAACTCAAACTACGACATCCACATCCCACCTCCACGTCACCCCTGCCATTTTAAGGTGAACAGTGAAAGTCAAAATGGTTCTTTTTAGTCTCTTTGGATAAGTTGATCTTGAGGAAAACTGCTTATGGAAGGTCTGTGCATGGATAGGGTCATTTCTTTCTATCCTATTTAGAGGTGGGCAACTGGCTGAGAAAAATGAAAGATCTTCAGTGATTTTCTTAAATCTAATGCACGGGTTGGCAAACGGCAACCTTTTTCACCACACTCCACCCATTGTGCCTGCTGCTGTAAATAGTTTTATTGGGGCTTCCATGCACCTTAGCCTGCCTTCTTCTGTGGCTGCTCCCCCCTTGCGGTGCCAACTGTGTGGTTTGCGCCCTCTTCACGGGAGAAGCGTGCTGAACCCTGGGGAGCCGCTGGTGTCCCTCAGATGCCTCCACATCCAGGAAGCCCTCATCCTTGGAGGTAACTCCTCCCATTGTCGGTCAACTGAAGGATGTTAGAAAATGCTTCCGTTAGAGAAACAAATAGCACCTTACACCCTTATAACTTGTCTATGTTGGTTCTATTTGTATCTTATGAACCAGAAAAGAAGTCAAATATCCCTTCAAGATAACTGCCCTTTTGAACGTGTGAGGACATCTGTTCTAAACCCCTGGAATATTTTCTTCTCTAGAGTAAACATCTGCCATTCTCTTAGCTATACTTAACTTCAGAGGTTTTTGTTGTTGTTGTTCTCCATTTGAGAAAGTCTAGTTTAAGAACCCTTTGAACTGTGTTTCTGAGAATTGAGAAGTCCTTTTTGAGGGTCATGACCATGAGCAGCCAGACCTGGACCATTGGCTGGTGTTAGTTTGGATGTCATGACCCCTGGGGTACAGCTGAAGATGGTGTCATCTGCTATGAAAGCCTCTTTCTTGCCTTGATGACTTGGTGACAGGAGCCCACCCATACCTGGGACTGCCTGACCCTCAACTCTTAGCATGTCTTAGCAGTGGGTTGTGCCTTTGTTGATGTTTCTCTCTTCACAAATCTTTTCAAAACTTTGCTGCCTGAAATCAGGACCTTCTATCCAAACCTAATCTTTGACATCCTATTTTATCTAGCTAATGGGCCCTTGCTATCAGGTTTCCCTTTGAGTTGCATTTGTACAATGTATACAGCACATTCAAGGCATCATCCTTGGACTTTCTGCAAGGCATGTTGACTCTGCCCCAAACATAACACCTCCACAAGTATCATGAAAGGTACTGTTGACGACCATGACCATCGTTCCATTGTCTTAGGGCCACAGACCCCCTTCCTCCCTTTTCTGCTGTGCTGCTCTGTAGCAGAAAAATGGTAGTTTGAGCAGCACTTCTAGTGATGCTGGTGAGTTAGGAGCTGCCATACAGGCATTCTTGTCTCCTGTGACCTGAGTGACGGTCATTACCGGAGGCCGTGGAAGCTGTGACTAAATTGACTTGTGCTGCCTTTCCATGTGAGTCATGCCTTTTTATTTGTGGTTCCGGGGCTCAGATATCTCAAGGCCTTGCTGATTTGAGAGAGACCGCCCCTCCCAGGACTAGCCACTTTCTCGAGAGAGTCAGTAGTGTGCCTCGAAGCATCAGAACACTGACGAGTACAGAGCCCAGCTCACCCCCCCTCCTACCGCCTCCTGGGTGGGTCTGTCACACTCAGGACCCATCTTCCCCTTCCCTAATCACCCCAGGGCCTGGCCCCAGGGAGTGAGGCAGCCCTTACACCCCAGAACCCACAGAAATTACTCAGCCCTGGCCAATGCTTCTCCAGCTTCACCTACTCCTAACTGTGGAAACCACACCCAAAGCTCTCACCAGCATTTTCCCTGCTCCTTGTGCCTCCTGACCAACCCTGGAGCCTTCCCACGTGGCTCTGCACAGCATGGCTAGCCTGGGACCCATGCATCGCAAGTTCTGTGTTCAGTAGCAGTCACCCCCCTGATCTGTTGGTCTCACCATACCTGAATAACAGTAAACCCCACATGAGAAAACATGTCAGCATCGTCACATACCGAGAAAAGGATGAAGGAGGGCAGTTGACCGGATGCCAAGGGGCTCATCTGTTCTCTGTGCCTGAGCTCTGAGACCACAGGAAAGGTGGCGAGGAGCCTGCATGCCAAGAATGGCCTTCTCCCGGGAAGCTGGGAGAAGGTACACGAGCTCCATCCATCATGATGACTTCGTATGTTGGAAATTCCAACGCGTTTCCACACAGAACCCAATCCCACAGGTGAAGGTCCAGTCTAGACTCCAGTCCGCCATGCTTGAGGCTTTTGACCCTCCGTGCTGGTCCTGCGGCAAGTCCAACACCGCCTCTGCAGCATCTCACGCACCGTGGGAGGTGGTAGGTAAACCAGTGCCTCCCCTCAAGCTGCCTAGCAAACGAAGCCATGACTGTGGACAGCTCACCTCCCAAGGCCCTGCTGCGAAACCAAGATTAAACTTTGCAGCACATTTTCGCTTGAGTTGCTCTGACGGGCACGGATGAGAAATCACTTCCGGATGTCACCTTACCAAGCAGCGGAAGGTCCTCTCCATGCTGACGTGGCGCCACCTCTGTAGCCTTCTAGGGTTGGTTTGCATGGTTTGAACGGCAGAACGGTGTACACTCTTCAGATGGCATTTTGGGGAATTTATCAGTGTGTTGGTCATCGAGCTTTGTTTCACTTAAAAGGGGAAGCATGAAAGAGAAGTTAAAGAAGTGAATAGGCAGAAAACCACAAAATAGCCTAAGAAGAAACTGCCTTTTGTCAAATATCAGTGGCCCAGACTGGGAGAATGGGCGTTCTGAATGATTGGAAATGTAAAGATTTTTAAACTTCCTTAAGGGATGCATTTTAATGGCGAATAAGGGCATTTCTGCATGAGGTGCTTCCTGGTACCTATGGGAAAGGCAAAGATAAATTCTGAAAGGAAACATATATACATACACACACACACACACACACATATATATGTGTGTGTGTATATATATATATATATATATATATATGAGAAAGATCAATCAATTGCCTCCCTTTTGAGCCCTGACTGAAGATTGAACCTGCAACCTGGGTATGTGCCCTGATGGGAATCGAACCGGCAACCCTTTTGGTGTATGGTGTATGGACGATGCTCCAAGCAACTGAGCCACCTGGCCAGGGCTCATGCTTTATATTTTTAAACACAAAAGGATGTGCTTTCCAGCAGTACTGATAAAGTGGTGACTTTTATTCCTTAGTCCACACCCGCACCCTTTTTTATTTTTTAATATAGGCACTCCAACTCCATTTAATTCTGAAACTGGTATGAAGACGGAACGTGTAGGTTGCAACTTACCCAATCTCAAACCGTGGTCGCTGTGCCATAAAAAGCATAAAAGAAACCACCGTTGTAGCAATTGTGTCCTTGGGGTTTTAGAGCAGACAGCCTGTTCTGGAGAAAGGAGGACTTTCTGCGTGAGGTCAAGGGCAGCAGAAAGTCTGGGGAACAATGGCTGTTGTCTTGAATGGGCTTTGTTCCTTTCCCTTGTGGTAACAGCCGCTTCCTGTTGCTCCTTTCCTAATGGAACCGTGGCAGTGAAGTTGTTGAAGAAATGAGGAGGGGAGAGGGACCCACCCTGCAGGGGAGAGGGCAGCTCGTGAAAGCAGGCCTTTGTGCGTGCTGGGCTGGTCCCCTCGCAAACAGGGCATAATCAGGCTATTGTTTGTTTGGGAGAAGCTGCGGCATCCTATTGCAATTATTTATGGAAGAAAATATTTGATGTTTTTGGAAGCAGTCGGGTGCAGGGGGATGCTGAGGGAAGGAGGGAGGCAGGCTCACCTCTTTCTTGTCCCATCCATGCCGCATCTCTCAGTGTGCACAAGACAGATGCGCGACTTTGTGGGTTGGGGTATTTGGGGCAGAGAAATGACCGCATCCTCAGCTTCGGTCCCAGGAACAAGAGCAGGGTGACCCCATTCCACGGCAGCCTGAGGTGAGGCCCTGGCCAGTGTGGCTCAGTGGGTTGGGTGTCTGTCTGCAAAGCAAAAGGTTTGATTCCGAGTCAGGGCACATGTCTAGGGTTCAGCTTCAGTCACCTGCTAGGATGCGTATGAGAAGCAACCCATCGGTGCTTCTATCTTCCATTGATGTTTCTCCCTTCTGTGGATGTTTCTCCCCCTCTCTTTCTCCTTCCCTTTTTCCCTCTCTCAAAGTAAGTACATACAATCTTTACGGAAAAGGCTGATGTGAAGCCACCTTCCAGCCTCTCTTATGTATTGATGCTTTCTTTGCGCTGCTGTCCACACGGCCTCTCATCCCCTCCCTCCATGTTCATTTCTAGAGTCGGATGCCCTTCCGTACTTGGTCTGCATAGTCTGTGAGTTCCGTACTGCAAGTGGGGACTCCAGAGCTCAACCCTGATTAACAAGGGACTTGCACATATGCAGTTCTAGCTCTCTTCCCTGCTCAGCAACACACATGCACACAGGCCCTTCCTTATCCCAGAAACATCTCCTAGCCAGCAGGACAGTCCAAGAATACAACACGGGAAAAGCTTTAATTATGCAAATGGCGACTGAGTTACCTGGAAGAGGAAAGAATCATCTTCTTTCAGCAACACAATTAAAGTAATGATTTTTTTTTAAAGGAAATATTTCTAAAGGGCACTTCACGTTGAGTGCATTAGAGAGAATCTACTGAACACAAGTCTCACGTTTTCTCAGTACGTCAGGCTGGTGCTGTGAAATAGGCTTTGTTCTCTGATGAGATAGTAAAGGTATAGTCCCAGCAGGGCAAAGGGGTGTTTTCATCTACAGTAATGAAGACCCCTGTGGAAGGTGGAAGATCCTCACTGCCCCTCAGCGTCATTGTAAAATGACTTGGGTGTAGAAATACTTAGATAACTACAACAGTAAGACTAGGTGTAAGCTTTTTCGGGGTTCTAGATCCTTTTATAACTATAAATTAAATTGTTGTACACATTAAATGAAGAGTAAGTAGAAAAGTCGAAGCCAAACATTAACTGAATGGCATGCATAACATTTTACTGAAATCAAGTAACTGTATTTGGAATAAACTCCTAACCTTGAAGGTGCGAGTACCTTGGAATTATGGGAAAACCCTCTTTGGCATTTCAGCTGGTTCTTCTGTTTCAAGATTGCAGAGCCTCAGTGGTATCAAGGCACAGCATGTAAACACGTGTGTGTGTGTGTGGGTGTGTGTGTGTGAGTGTGATAAATGCACTTTTTCTCTCCATTTCGGTACAACTAGAATAACACGGCTTGCTTCTAGCATGTTTTCAATGTACATGCTGATGCTAACATCACTCAGTAGCACTACATTCTAAGAAGGTTAAAGAGATGAACTAGAAGGTAGAAGAATAGGTCAGACCTAAAATGAAAACAGACTGAAATCGTTAAGGGTGGGGCTTTCAAGCCCCCGAGAATACTGACCAGCTTTTTGCTGCAGAAAGACAGAACACTTGAACTGGCCTGCCAGCGGCTGGGTTTTGAGATCTTGTGTTGGCTTGTTGTCCTTGTCTCTTCTGCATTCCTCCTATTGTTTTAGTTTTTTACGGCTTTTATCCTCATGATCTCTAGCTCAGCTTCCTGGAACTGGCTGCTTCAGATCTACGTGGAGCTTGGAACTTAGGTATTCATCTTGCTAAAAGTATACGGGGCTAATATAAATTTAGTGGACTGTGAATCTAGATGAGCAAAACATAGTCACAAATACATAGTCACTGCCCCCTTTGTAGCTAGATGTTGGCTTTATAACCACTTCAGAAGGGAGTGAAGGGGAAAAGGTAGCCTGTGAGCTAGTCATGAGCAACCCCTCAGATGTTTTTACCTCCAGTATGACTTCTCTTCCACAGGTGATGAAACACGAGGTGGAGAAAGGGGGTGTTTATTCTCTGATCTTAGTCAGTAATGGATGTGTGGCTAATATAATTCTGAAAATGGCCTCAAACTCCTAAGCCGTGTTCCCAGGACAACCCCATGCGGGTGCTTCGATATCTGCAAGGAGCTTCTGGAATAGGCTGCCTGGGGCCAAGTGGCCCGGACTTAGGGTCTCAGAGGGCACAAGGAGGTTAGTTGCCCCCGCAACATGTGGCATGTATAATACACACGCAGAACACCCGCCCCTTTACAGTCACGGCGGCTCTGGATTCCCGCTGCAAGCCGGCGTGGCTCCCTGCCCCTCCGGAGGTCATCTTGAAGTTACAAAGGGCTTACGCAGCACAGAAGTATTTGCAGAGCGTGTTGCGCATGTGAACTGCTCGAGAAATGATAAATAATAATTGACAGGCAAGTCTGGGCAGAGCAAATCAGCGAGATTATAAGAAAGGAGATGTTAGGCTTTCAGAAAGGTGGAAAAGTCCCTTCCTTTTGGCAAGAGCTGCTGTAAAGCTTTTGAGCCACCCTCCAAGTTATCTTTTCATGTCCCGCAGAGAAGGCAGCCCTGAGCCAGGGCCCCTTCCTGAGCTTGGGGCCACGGGCAGTAACCGTGTGTGCAGGCACGTGGTCCTGCCCTTGGCCTGCATGTGGGAACACAGCCTCCCGGGTGGCTCACTCATCACTTGATGGGCTCCTTACAGGGAGCAAGTGAAGTACAGGATCGGGATAGCTCTGTATGTTCAGTTGATGTCAATACACTCCTGGCGGGGTAATCAAGTTCGGGGATGATAGGAGCTTCTGTCTGATTGGATCCCAATGAGAATGAGCCAAACACCAGCGTTTCAGATGCGTTTGGACCCATTGGTACGGGACGTGGCTGCAGCAGCATGGTGGTGAGTCACTGGGGTTTCTCGTTGATTTGGGTTTGTAAAGCCTGTTCTTTTTCTTCTTTTTCTTTTTAAACCCGGTGTCCCAGGAGGAATCTTCTTCCTCTGAGTTGAACATAAAAAGTTAATAATGTTGCACTGACTGCTTGGATTCTGTCTACTGTTTTGTGACTTCTGTGCTAATTCCCTATGTGAAGTATTGGGCGGGGGCGGGGGGGTGGGGGATCAGAATAAACTGCTTTATCTTCCAAATCAGAAAAGTGTAGCTCCAACTTCTGAGGGTCACATCGCTAACAAAACAGTAGTAGAGTTAGGGGAAGTAAATGAGGGTGACTTATAATGGAGAAAGAAAGACAGCATTTGCCTAAATTAGAAACATTTCCTGAGGTTTTCCTGAAGTGTGGATGATTTAAATGAGGTCCCGGCATAGCATTGCATGTGGTTTCCATTTTGTAGTTTTCCTGCTGGGAACCAAACCTTCAGGATTTTTACTCAAGGCCATCAGGTTGAACTTAGGGCTTAGAAGTAAACTTTTGCTGCTCCTCATGGTGTGAAAAAGCCTTCCAGCCTCCCGATGTTGGTGGAGACCTTTATTTCACTGGTTCTGCTATATGCTGGGCGAAGAAAATCAAAGGACTTTGGGCATTTCGTGACTCCTTAAGACATGCCTTTCCCTCTCTTTCTTTTCTAAATGATGTGACCGGTGAGGTCCCCGGGGTCCCCGACCAGGGGAAGCTGAACTGTAAACAACACGGAATAATAAAGTGATATCAGTTGGAACCAATTGGAACAGTTGGCATCACATGCCTGGCAGCTACTGCAAATGCTTACAAACAAGAGGAATGGTTTAAGCTGCCCTCCCTTTGTCCCCCCCCCCCAACCCCCCGCCCGATTTTGCACCCGGGACAGTGCCAGACTTCGAAAGAACAGAGGCAGAGTGCTGATACCAGGCTAAGTTGTTTGTGGCAGATGCCTCTCAACAGGATTTTACAAATATGGTCCTGACCATTTCTCATTGAAGGAGAAGTGGGGGTCAGGTTTGAGTCCAGCTGAGGTTGTGAGCTAAGCAGGGGTGTCCCTGAGCCCTGTGGCACCTTTCTGGCTGCCAGACCTGTGGTTTTAAGCTAATGTTGCCCTTATGGAGCTCCGTAGTAGTAACTTCTTGGTTTTCTTATCACAGGGGTTTCTGCACTGCCTCCACATGTGTTCTGCTTCTCCAGAAAATGCTCCTCACTCTAGGACACCCTGGTTTAAATAATAATAATAATAATAACAACAACAACAACCAGCCTTGGCCAGGTGGCTTAGTTGGTTAGAGCATTATTCTGATGTACGAAGGTTGCAGGTTCAATCCCCGGTCAGGGCACATGCAGGAAGCACCCAATGAGTGAGCCAATAAGTAGAAGAACAAATCAATGCTTCTCTCTCTCCTTTCCTCTCTCTTTAAAATCAGTAAAACAAACAAACAAACAACTTGGTTAACTACTACTTTCAGGAATGTTCTGAGACGAGAGAGGAAAACAAAGAAAATGCCAGGCATCCTAAACCAAGCCACCTGACCACATTGATTTTTTGTTATCACTCAATTATTTGTGAATAATGCGGTTCAGGCAAAGCTGGAACAAGCGTAGCCTTTCTCGTTACCAATTTGCTTGTTGCATGTGGAAGCAGTAGAGTTAGTGTGGGGAGCGTGGTGGCAATTCCCAGAGCTGATTAGCTGGCTGCATGGCGTTCAGGAGAGGACAGCTCTGGATGTTCGCGCCGCCCCAGGGAGCGCCGCTTCTCCCCAGGTGGAAGAGAGCAAATGCACAAGTTATATCTCTGCGCACGTCCACCTGTTCCTGTTGTCCCTTCCTCATGTGTGACAAGTGGCTCAGCGCCGTAACGCAGACTTGGAAGAGATTGCTCCCTGGTTTGTCCCTTCCACTCTTCTATGCAAAGTGCCCACACTTCCCTTCTGCTCTATGTCCTGAGGCCCCTACTGCACGTAGGTTCCAGTCCTCACCTTCAGCCTCTCCTCGCCCTCTGTCCCCCCTAGAACATGCTACCAGACCTGAACTGCTGCTTTGGGTGAGACAGTCACCTGCTCAGCACCAGTCGTAAGTGCCCCTCATGGTCTGTGATGTGACGTCCTCGCTGTTAGACTGGGTTCCCCTCTCCACGCCTGCGCCCACCTTTCGTTGCTCCCCAGACACCTGGGCCATGAAGTGGGCTTCCTGAAGGCTCTGCTAGGAGGCTCCGTCCTTGTCCCCCTCCCTCGTGGCTTCCCTCAGGCTTTCTCCCTCTCGGTTACAATTCTTTCCTGCCTCCCTCCTTACCATCACCCCTAGCGCTAAGGTTTATTTTTTTTCCTCAAGCACGTGGTTGCATTGGTATAGCCTTCGGTCCCTCCTGTAGACTTGATCATTCTCATTGTTGTTTTCTTCAATTTCTCAAACTCGGCATAGCCTGGGCAGTACCATGGTGGTGCCATAGATTGGTCCAGTCCGGGGCTTTGGGAGGTGGGTGGATCCTGCAGTGTGCCTAGCCTGGTGACATCTGTGGCCCTCAGCATCGCCTCCCGTAGTTTGAAATGGGGCAAAAACCTCCAGCTCTCAGAAGCGCCGTGGGGATGAAGTGGCCTATGTGGGGTGAGGGGACAGGGCAGCCTTGCCTGGTGGCGGAGGTGGAGCCCTCAGCCTGATGGCAACCCCCCAAATGTTCCCAAGCCTGGGCACCTGCCAGCGGCAGAAGCTCAGTAAATACCTGCCACACCTGATACTCATGTGCATACCCGGGAATAACCCAAATACTCTAAAATCAACCCAATGGCAGCCCTTCCCTCAGGATCTAACTTGCTAGATGGGGAAGACTGAAGGATAGATTATGTAAGCTGTATTTTTCTTGTGATTCGAGTACATGTTGCAACTTAAATTAAAGATTTGGGGGAAGCCATGTAAAAATGATTTACTGCTCTATAATTGGTTTCCTGAAAGCAAAATCATATTTATGTGCATTGCAATGAAAGATGCAGCTACTGTAATTTATTGTCACAGAGCATTTTCAAAGTGTATAGAATGACTAAGGCTTAAGTGTACTAAACATTCTGGAGGAAGACATATTTAGGCTATAAATCTGCAGACTTCCTCTAGAACTTGTTTGTCTTCTCTGCCAGGTGCATGAAGATTTTAAGTTCTTAGGCCTCAGCGCGGGGAAGATTTAAGGTTCCAGGAATACGTTTGTATCTTGTTTAAATGTTCTATTGTTTATCAATGGCATATATAAATGTTTTAGGGAAGTGTTTGCTGTAACATTACCCACTCCTGCTCTGTACAGTTGTCTGGCAACCACTGTGCGAAAGACAGAAGGAAGGGCTGTATTTTGTTGCTGACATGGGTATTTTGGAAGCGCTAGAGCACCTGAATGGGCAGTCCCGTACCAAGAGCCACCCCCTGGGTGCCTTGTCCCCATTACAACCTAGCCACGCAGCTGCTGAGGGTCACCCCCTCTTCATACCACATTGAATACTCTTTGTAAAAAATCAAAACAGAACAGAACAAGGAGATAGTCTATCTTAAAATGCAATTGCTGTGTTACTAAGTTTTTTAAAAAAGATTTTAGTTATTTATTTTTAGAGAGAGGAGAAGGGAGGGAAAAAGAGAGGGAGAGAAACCTCCATCCATTGCCTTTCACATGCCCCCAACTGGGGACCCAGCCCGCAATCCAGCCATGTGCCCTGACTGGGAATCAAACCAGTGACCCTTTGGTTCTCAGGCTGGCACTCAACCCACTGAGCCACATTAGCCAGGGCTAAGATTTGAATTCAATGCTGAGGATACACCATTATCTGTTCTAGAGGCTCATTGGCTGTACATTTTTAGCACTCCCCCCTAAAAAATTTTTTTCAAAAAAGAAATAGCACATGAACACGGCAGTGACATCTCATGTTGGCCTTTATACCCATGTTTAGGAGTTTCGGAGTAAATGGTTCTTGGAAAACAAGCAGGCACATTGCGACGTTTAGAACACCTGCAAGAATTCTGCCTTTGGCCACGTGACTGCTGTCCGCATAGGATGCGAACAAAACCCTCAGGGCACAATTCCATTAAGACCCCTAGTTTCAATTGCTCGTGTTGCATTGAAGTGAATGAACCGAAGAGGAGGCGGTTATGGGGAAAAGGCTGGGCCGGGTTTCATTTGAAAGCTGACAGGCAGAGTTCCTGGAAACCCTCGGACGTGGTGCACTGAGGCGCATGGACTGACGTGGGCTCACTTGAAGAAAGAGCCCGCCTGTTGTGAATGGCCTTTGAAACCAGCTCTCATGGAGCTGATTAGATGGTGGTCATTCATTTAGACTGCTGGTTAACATCTGAAGGGAAGACTCCCATCACCGTATTCTGCAGGGGAGAGGGAGGGTGGGAAGGAATTTTTTTCCCTCATGCCCACGCCACCTGCTAAAAGCTGATCATCAGTCAGGTGTTGAGTTGTCCTGATTGGTAGTAAACCGGGCTTTCAGAATCGGGGTGAGAGGAGTGGGGTTAATCGGAGACAGGGCAAAGGGATGCTTCTGTGTCCTGTGTCTTGTACTAAGTTGGATTCAAAGAGGGAGACGGAGTGGGCTTTGGAAACCAGGGAGAGAAAAAGTGTAGTTGCAATGCTTTGAAAAGCGCACACCCACTTCCTAAAACCCCTGTAATCACATTTCCATTGATCTTCAGTTCCTGGGCTAGGGCCAGGGCGGGGTGGGGGGGAGTTGGTGGGGGTGCCTCTGGACCCCCAACTCCTTTGCAAAGTAATTAATGATCTGTGAGGAAACACAGGCATGAAGGGGAGTCACTAGGTAAAGGAATCCTAAACTGGGTATTTCTCTAATTCATATTTATCCGAATGTATTTACTTAGCATGCGTTTGGGTTTTTCGTTTCTATTTTGATATTTGTCTCTTTTAACCAATTCTTCATGTGTACTGTGTACGACATTTTATCTGTCTTTGCATCCCATGGCTGGACAGGATTGACCAAGCCAGTTCAGTGCCCCAGAATCCTTTATATGAACCTGATATTTGAACCACTTGAGAACAATGACTTCGAGCTCCCGGAAACACTTAGTTACAATTGTTGGCCTAATTGCACATTATTCTTATTCAGTAAAACAGGTCCCCAGGGCTTCTTAGGATAACTGCTTCTTGTTATTACCCAAGTCCTTACCAGAAGAAAAACTTCCTAAATTTAAAAATAATTTCCAATTCAGACTTTTATTCAAACAAGTCATTTTACCAAGCGCAGCTCCATTTTTACCACATTGGCCGTGCCCAGTGAGAGATGATTTTTGCTCAGTTCCTCCGTGTCCCCCACCCTGTTCCCTCCACGACTTGAGCGCTGTATCCATGTCTGAGATAACGAGATGCTAAATCACTGAAGTATTGATTTGATGGAATTGCTCTGTGAGTTTCCACAGCAATAGCTGCCATTACCTTCCAAAATAACTTGAGCTGGTTTTCCTCCTTTACCCGGTGTTACACAAATATGTAATTAACCTTTTTTTTTTTTTAAAAGAATGCATTTACAAGCCAAAATTGAATGATGAACTGCTTCTGAATTCGGGTCTACAGGAGGATGAGGTCTATGGTGCTGCTTCGTTCCGTGGAATAATTTTTAGCATTTCCATTGAACCTTCATGCTGCTCTAACAAGCAGAAGACGGGATCCTGGGAGAGGCAGGCCACAAGAGCTCCTGGTGTTCTGGGACAGTCTGTGACTCAACATCTTTTTATATGCAGCAATTATGACCTTGAAAACTGGGGGACTCTCAGATTGGCATCTGTTGAGTTGAACATTTTTTTTTTTAATGCACAAATGCCAGAGACCAGATTGTCCAGAATCAACCACTGCTGTGTTTGGATGACAGTGTTTTCGTGAAATCTGATGCCCTCGCTTTTCTCCACATGCCTTGTTTTTATTTAATTTTTTAATGGGAAAATTATTTATTTATGTAAATTACCAAGTATGAAAACCAAAGTATAATTGAATGTAAGGGCTGGTCCATGGAGTTGTAGCTACCTGACTACTTATCAAAGGTCCACACGGGAAATAAGTTACGTATGGTTTTTCTAATACGGAGACAGCAAGGCCGGCCTAGCCTGTCCTTTGAAGTCTTGTTGGTTTGTCCCCACTGTGCCCTGGACTGGGATGCTGTTTCTCTTCCCTTAAGCAAAGTTGACCCACCCTGTTTTGAGCTCCAGTCCAGCCTGCCTCCTGTGGGGGATCTTTTCTGCCCACGTGGGCCCTTCTCCGAGTTTCTGAAGCATCGTTCCTGTCTTCCTCACAGGGTGGGAGCTCGCAGGTGCCCAGCCGCTCGTGGCTCTGAACTGCACAGCCCCGGGACCAGCCACCTTCCCCATTCTGTTCCAGTCCTTTGCCTGCAGGGTCTCCAAGAGTCCTGTAAAAGGGGCGCAGATGACAGTTCTCAGTGCGGGCGACGTTGCCTCAACTGATCGATTCTGTCCTCGTTCCTGGTTTGGTCCAGCCTCCAGAGTTAGGCTGATAGCTCTCCAGTGTCTGTTCCCACTGAGTGGCGGAAGCACAGTATATGCATTTCTTGATGGTAATACCTTCAGAATATCATGGGAATAACCTGACAGTAGTTCCCATTTTTGAACAGCCCCTTGATACTCATAGTCAAAAAATTTCCAGAAATTACCAAAAAATAAAATATAAAAAAGATTTTAATCTAAGAGAGGAACAGGAAAGGGGCTCATCAGTTCCAGAAGACTCTTTAGGGCAATTATAGGCGGTTAGGAAATGTCATGTAATAGTAACACAGATATGTGCACTTATATCATATAAGCCATTAATCATGCATGCTCTTGACAGGGAGATGATGTTCCAGTTTTTTAATTTTTTTTTTTAAAAGAAAATATTAAAAGCTTAAGCTTCTTTTTTTTTTCTGTTTGCTTTTTTTATTAAAAAGTAGTTTGGAGCCAGTAACCTAACCTGTTTTTCATAAACGTGCTAGCTAGAGACAGCCAAGAACAGATTCATGCTTACTTCCATAGCTGGGATCCTCAAGTGAACTTGTGTGTTGGATCATGATAACTCTAGTAATTGCTTGAATTATCCTTGTTGAGTAATAATACGGACCCTGAAATCAGGGGTTTGATTTATGGTGGCCAGATGTCTGTTGCTGGGTTTACGAGGACTTGCTAAACACCATCTCCTAATTAAAGCACCCTTTATCCTAACAGTCCTTCTCCCCTACCCCGGAGAAATGACTCTGTTCTTGCTCCACAGCGTGTAACAGTTTTTGTGTTTACAGCATGATCTTTGGCTTGCCTGTGGCCTTTTTTAAAAGGGGTTTCAGGGCTTTCAAACCTAACCGTTATTTATTTTTGTATCCTCAGCATCACCATGGTGCCTGGCCCGCAGTAGGGTTCGCATTTGTAGTGGAAACAGAGGGTTTGTGGTAGGAACATCAGAAGAACTCACTTCCTCTGGCCTCTGTTGAGGGGGATAGGCTGGTGAGGAAACGGCGGCTGTTAAGTTCTCCAGCTTCAGCAAAACCGTGCTCCGCTTGTGTTGCGAGATACTTGACTGAAGGATCAGAGTCTGTCATGACCTCTTGGCGTCACACTTACTTTCCGCTTTATTCTGTCTTACTCACTCTTTACCTCCACCAGCATGGGGGCCTCAGCGCAATGAGGCACCAGTCCCATCCAAACAAATCACACTGGAAAAGACACTGAATTCCAGGGGGTTACCAGAAATATCAGAAAACAGAGTGATGACCGTTAGACAGGGTCCCTGAGCATCCTTCCTTTTGCCGATTCTTGTGGCAGCTCTGAAGGACAGATCCTCCCTTGGATGAGTTGGAGTTCAGTTCACTCAAGCATTGGGGGACCCAGGGCACAGTGGACCTGGAAGGGTTTTCATTGCAAGAAGACATTCAGGGCAGCCTCACACATTAGCAGATGTTAACCTGAACTACTGGGATGCACAGCCTTGGGCTCAGACTGCTGTCACTCTTACCAATCTTACCATGTCGATTTCACGGGGGGAGGGGCCGGGGGGCACACCTACCTGCTTTACCTGTGTTTGTAAGCGAGAATATTGAGTTATCTTGTAGGCTTCCATTGAGCCAAAAATAATGGCATCCTTTGGCAAAAGTAACTCAGGATTTTTAAGGGGCCAGGACAAGAGAAAAAGCACGCAACACACGTGTACACACATACACACGCACTGGATTTGAACCCTCTGCTGAGAAGACACACCTAAGGCAACTGTTACTCTTGTGTGGGGATAACTGGTAGGCAGGACTATGTTAGGACCATTCACTCTTACCGTCTCTTAGCAGCAGAATTAGAAACACCCATCTTTTTTCCATTCTTCATCCCTTCAGAGAAAGTTGAGGGGTGTGGATTTAACTGCGGCTTCAAAGTGCCTGTCAACAGCCTGCACACTCCCACAGCTGTCTAACACTGAGTTTGTTCCCCACAACGGATGACCCAGATAAGCCCCGTGAACCCGCCTCGGTTTCGTGAAACTGTATTGCAGTGAGATTTCAGGCAGGCCAGGTCGCAGAGCGGGGAAGGTGCGGGGCGCCGTGCCTGGTGAAGTCGGCGTGGCTGGAAGGGCATCGGGAGGAAGTCACACTAGCCCCACAGCCCTCCTTAGGGAGGAACGCTGCTCCCCACCCTGTGCGCCCGGCTTCCGTGTTCCGAAACCTCTGCATCCTGCGGTGTTTGCCCATTTAAAAAGGGGCTCATGTACTCTTTGGAAGGCTCTGGAAAAGGGGCTCCTCCAGCAATACTTGACATGTTAGCTTCTAGGCTGCCGGCTATCTGGGGAGAGAGCCGCGGCCCTTCCCGCCTCCCCGGAAACGGGAGGTAACCCTTATGATTCCTTGAGAAGCCATTGGCTGTGCGTTTTGCTTCGATTCTGTTTTGTTTCGTTTCTCCCTATAGATGGGAGTGACATTCCAGCCGGGAAGTTTCCTGTTGTGACCTCCTTGGACAACCGCAGAACAGTCCCCTTAATCTCTGTCCCTAGACAAGAGAAGCAGGTGACGTACCCATCACTCCTGTATAATGTGAGCTCAGAAACCTGCGCTGTGCACGTTCACTGCTTTTGGGTTTTACTCCTTTACTTCCTATAATAAGGAAGAGACGTCCTCATTAAGACTAATCTTGCTCTGAGCGGGCCAGGAGCAAAACAATCTGTTGTCCTGCACAGGTGAAGGCCCCATTCAACAATGGGGGCATTGAGCTGTCGCAGTTGGGCTTGGGGGACAGGAGCCACATGTATAAAAACTCACTTTAGAAGTGGGGACAGGGAGAGACTTGGTCTACCTGGCGCTCATGTTGCCTGAAGAATAATGAAATGTCGAGCTGTCATTAGGAACCAGCTTGATGTACTTGATTGGATAACAGTGTTTCAGGTTTTTCTCTCTGGGGGTGGGGACCATCCCGCACTTGGTTTCCCGAAGCCAAACTTTGAACTGTCAACAGCAAAAACTGGCCCCAAGAAAAGACTGGCCCAAAATGACGAAGATCCCTGTTCTCCAGGGCAATGTGTGAGTGTAGGGAGGCAAGGGAGGTGGTAAAGCACAATTTTGAAATGAACTCCCACCACAAAACCCTCCTGGAGAGTCCATTTCAGAGCTGCAGTAGGATGTGTGCAAGCACTCTGTGAGCCTGAGACTCCCAAAGTTGAACTACAGCCATCAGATGACCGACCACCTCTTTGCAGTCTGGGAGTGGGCATTTGTAGAAAACCTGTAGAAATCCAATTGCACTCTTATCTTTATGCGATTAGCAAATGGCAACAGATGTAACACGGCGTACGGGGTAGAAAGTGTTCTTTTTGGTTATCAGGTTGGGGATTGAATTTGGACAAGTCCAACGTCGAGTTTCAGAATTTCTTCTGGCAGCTGCAAGGTATGTCTTTTGTTGGCTCACTGACCTGGGCTACATTTCCAGACACCAAGCTGTTGTTTAGTTTTTGTTCAAAATTCAGTCAGTCAATTTATTCTTTTGCATTTTTCCCCCCTGAAAATGAGACTCTGGGCAGCTCATTGGTATCAGTGAAGTTCTCACCTTACACGGTGGAATCCTGGCTCCTCTGAGCAATGGTAGGGGAGAGACCTTGTAACTGGGTTGGAGCTGTTCGCCAGCCTGTCTGAAGGTGCGTTCTACTGTCCCCACCCCAGTGAGCCCCAAGGTGACAGAAGGGAGTAGGGTGGAGCCTTTTCCTTGCTTTCAGTTGTCATTGGTTTCATCTCATCAATTCTGGGTTGCGTTTCAAAGGAAATTTCATATCCACCGAAGAGACAGTTTATAGTGGTCTTCAAAGCCTTCCTTTCCTGACACTGCTTGCCCCATGGAGCCAGGATACCCACCGTTCTTCATTCTTTCCATGACCACAAAGAACGGCCCTTTAAACAGAATGTAGCCCATGCTGTCACTCAGGGGTCCCAAAGAAACTCACCGCTCCTTACAGTCTTCTGAGCTTTCTTCGCAGTGGGATTTTTAGAAAACCATACGTAATAGCCTATCAAAGTAACAGTTGCTAGAGGGAAAACTATATCTAGATATGAAATTACATTGTCATCAGCAGTCCATTTTCCTAATAGCAGTGAAAAATAAAATCATTCTCACCAGCCGCCGGAACATACTAATACTGCAGAAATTCCTGTGAACCATGGGTACGCCGCGTTTGTTTGTTTGTTTTTCAGAGCAGATGGGCTTGTTTGCTTTTTGCTTAAACATTAATCAAAAATCAATTCATGGCGATGTAAGTGGCATTAGATAATTCTCGTTCTGACTACAGTAAATAATATCTATTTGTTCACATTAGATAAGTTGGTGCGGCGGTGCAACAACTGCATGAGATACAACATATGGCTATGTGTTTTATAAATTAATGCTTTTATACATGCGGGAAGGAAGGTGATGTAGTATACTAACAAAGGAAAAGCAAAGAAAGTTCCAGAGGAAGAACAGGGTAGCTAGTCTACATCAATTTTCAAGATGAAGGGACCTGTGATCATTGAGTTCTATCTTGTAAACACATCGTCATTTATATGTTGTGACGTGCACCAGAACAAAAGGAATAGTCTAAGGGCTGAGCATGTTAATGCAATCCAGAGATGCCTTTATAACATTTTTGCTTACTATATATATATTTGGGTTGGGGTGGGGTGTGATGACTTAGAGATAAATACATTTTTCCTAACCTTTTAGCTGGCACGTCTGTTTGTAAGTTGCCTGAGCTAGTCATGTTTGTGCAAATGTAACTGACATCTTCTAGATACTAGAAAAATAGAAATTGTTTTCCTGAGTGTACATATTCTCTCCATGGAAAGATATGGATTCTTTTACTTGAAATATTTAGAGAAAGTGAGATTATTGACATCCTTATTAAGGATCCCCTTCTCATAGATCCGTTATTTGCAAGAAACTGTTTTAAATGAACCAACGGGAACCCTCTTTCTTCCCTGAGATTCATTTAGCCTTGAAAAGGCCAAAAGTTTAATGAAGCTGCTAAATGCCAATCTTTCCTCCCTTTCGTTAGAGACTATGCTTCAACTATAATTACATTTGCATTGTTTAAAATCTTAGTAATTCCGCAGCCAGACCTCTGAGAGAGCTGCAGTAGTCAGAAGTGAGAATCAGGGGCTCTTGAGACCCTCTCTGCTCACCACATACTGATCCACCCAAGCTTTTCACAGGAGTTTTCTTCTTTTTTTTCCACCTTCATTAAGGCGTAATTAACAAAAGAGAATCATTGGCCATCTTTATTGAGGTGTACAACTCCCTGCGTGTGCCTATGCATCGTCACCTGACTTCCCAATGTAGTTCATTAACATACCGGTTGCCTCACTTAGGGTGAAGTTCCCATGAACATTTTTGCCTTGTTAACCCTGGAAGGATCTGGGCAGCACCCCAAACTTGGCAAACTCTTCTTGTACCTTGTATACAGGAGACACTCAGTAACTCTTAAGAGTACAGAAAAGAATAACAAACACACTTCTAATACTTTTTTTCGTGCATGTTATCACAAAGTAGATAAATTCTGACTTTCCCTGTGAATTGTGCCCAGGGCTTTAATTTTCTTTCACCCCAACCGAGGATCAGAACTGGCTGGTTGGACCTTTGGGGAGCTTTAGATGTGGCACCTTAGAAACAAGTCAGTCTGTCTGTCTCTCTTGCTCCTCCTTCATAGGCATTGTCTCTTCCTTTCTCTTTCCTCACTGTTCTTCCCTTCTCGCACTTTCTGATCCGCCGGGAGTTGAGGTGAGCAGCCCTCTTTTGCAGTGCATTGGCAGCTTCCTGTTCTCCTTCCAACGCTGACCCCTCAGCTCTCTGAAACCCTGACCTGTGACACTGGGGGAAATCTGAGGCAGTTAGAGGTCCAGCTTCTGGCCGCCCACGCATGGCCCAAAGCAGGACTTTTTCACCGTGTTCTAAGACATTTTCTTCTCTGGCTGCCGAAGTGGTGAATATCAGATGTCCCCTAATTGACCAAAAGGGGAAAAAAAAAAGAAAAAAAAAGCACTATAAAGTTAGTTACAGGAGCCTTGCCCATCATGTTTTGTACTATTATCACATGACTAACGGTCAGTGGCTGTTCTCATTTCATCTCTGTTTTCTTTTTTTAAAGACATATTAATTTTTCTGTAGTTTCTCTGCTCTCAACCAAGGGAAAGAAACTTTCTCTGATTAGGTATACTTTTCTTCCCACCATCTCATTGACATTAATGTCAAGGGTGCTCTTTCAAATGGCTCACAAAAACTTAAAACTACACCAGTCACCAAGCCACGCATGAAAAGCAGGCTTGTATGGGTGCTGACAATCCACATGTGTTTGGTGGTGTCTAGCAATCTTACCATCCTCCGTGAATACCTTTGTACCTGTGCTCGCTGTGTCTCTGAGAAAGTTATCAAAGGTATCCCTGGGGGAAGGTTCAGGGTATGGCTTTGCAATGTTTGGAAATAAGAAACTAGTTGGGGGAGCATTTAAGGGCCCTCTAGTTAGGTATAACTAGCCTTGACTTTGGTGCCATAACTTCAACTACAGTGGGAGGATGGATGGAGGAGAAGAGGCACACAGCTCACTAGGCCTGGTCTGACAAGGACTCTGCCAAACCCCGGGGGTGCAGAGCAGAAGGTGCCGTTGTTGGATGGGGAGAGTCAGGCCCAGGGGTCATGGCTGTGCCCAGTTGCCCAGTTACTGGCTGAGGCCGCCCTAACAAGAACACGATGTTGGGCGGGAGCTAAAGTGGACTCCCCAAGAGCTAGCAGCTGGGGGCTGTCAGCAGGTGACACGGTGGGGCTGGATAGCCAGTCCTTCATGGGACGGGACCCAGGCTGGGCATCTCTGTGCCCGCCCAGCTCTGAGGGAATCTCCATAGTTGACAACAAACAAACAAACCCCCCAAACCAGACATTTTTAGCGAGAGTTTGATTTACATACCTTGAACATATATGGGTATGGGAGAGGGACCTTTCTTGACTTGTCAAATACCAGCAGAGTCTGTGGTAGTCAGTCACCCCATGGGGAACAGAGCTCATCACCCACAGATCACGTGTTTACACTAAGGCCCCCGTCTCCTTGAATTTTAGCTGGTTTCGACCCACACGTTGCTGATATAGTAAGCCTAGCCAAGAGGTTACCATCCTCGTCTCCCCAAAGGAGGGCATGACATCAGCTGCTGGTTAGCTGTTAGATCTGTCCTCCATTTTACCCTCATGTGTTTCTCCTAAGTGCTCTGACTCTTACTAGTTCGAAAGCTTAAGGAATATCATCTTCCCTTTGCCAGAGTCTTGCCTTCGCCCCGTGTTTTGAGAATGCCAACTTGAAATGTGTTACATTGATGCTGAAGATCTTCACTTTTACTTATGGTTAAGGGTATTCAACTTTTGAGGGTTTTGTTTTGTTTTGTTTTCCCATCTCACTGTATTCTTCTAAAGGCAGAGAATGGAAACATGTTCTGTTAGAAACAACATAAACAGATTTTTCAAAATACGATCCTACCCTATGCTAATAGCTTGATTGAAGATATTATAGAAGAAAAGACTGTTTCCAGTGAACACAAGAGCAAACAGGCAAGAATTAACAGGGAAAACCGAATGCTATTAAAAATACAAAAGACAACTTGAATAAATGGAAAGACATACCGTATTAGACAGGAATAGTTCGCTGTTCTCCTTAAGGTAATTTATAAATTCTAAAGTTATGGAGGGTCTGATGTGAGGACGCCCTGAGGAAGAGAGCAGGAAAGGACCCAAATGAGGGGCCAGCTGGAAGCACAACTCTGGGTCTGAAGACAGGAATGTGTCAGTTCTGTATGTGGGGGCAGGGGGAAACCATTTTGTGAACTTGCCTTTCAGCCCTTGGTTCTCTACCAAACCAGCCCGTGGTGCTACTGTGATTACGTCCAGGTGAGAGAGGAGAGGACTCATGGAGGCCTCTCCCTTTGAGGTGCTTTGGGAGAGCAGGGGCATGGGGTGGGGCTTGTAAGTCTGCCTGAAATGGGACATGATTTGAGGACAGAATGGGAGTTTGCCATGAGAGAAGGCAGGAGGCCCAACTCGCAGAGGAAACAGGAGGGGCAGGGAGAGCTGCATGCGTGGAAGGAAGCACTGAGTTGGACAAGGACCAGAGCTGCAGGGCCTCTGACCTGGGGGCTTGGGAGGACCCCTTGGCAAGGAGAACTGGTGGAATTGGCTGTAGGTGGGGAGGGGAGAGGATGAGGGCTGAGTGCAAATATCTGGCAAGTCCGGGGTGTGCTTTGTGTGGACCTGAGTCTCCAGTAGATACACAAATCAGAATATGACTCAGCCCTTACTCTCCGGAAGTTCGGGGTCTAGTGAGATGGACGGGTGTGCAGGCTTAGCGAGAATAGAGGGCGGGGGTCACTGTCAGCGACACAGACTTTAGTGCTGTAGATTCAGAGCAGTTCTGGGCAGGCAGGGGTCCGGCCTAGAAAGCTGAGGAACCGTCTGAGAGCAGGGTGTGTGCAGCTGGTGGGACGGAGCAGCTGGAGGGAGGGGTGCTTGGAAGGAAGAAGGCTGCTTGCATGGCGGCTGGGCCCGGATGGAAGGGCCGAGGGGACTGACTGCATTCCATCAGTGGAGGCTTTTTCCAGGGGCGGTGACTCAAGGGGATGCAAGTTTACTTGGGGCGAGGCAGGCAGCAGAGGCCCCAAGAAGGAGAACCTGGGCCTGCTGGTGACAAAAAGGACTCTCAGGTGGCCATTTTGCCCAATGTTGTATCCTGTAAGGAGTCCTTTGTACCTCTCTTTGTGCTCAGAGCTTGAGCAGGCTGGCTGGCTGGCCAAAGGCGGCAGCGTGGCTCGTCCACAGAGTGTAGAGTCCGTGGAAACCCCTCTTGGGTCCAGCCTCCTACTTCCCTGTCCGCCCCTAGTTTGGGAAGGTGGTTTGGGCAGACCTCCCAGGTGCTTATGCCCCTCCTGGGAGCTGCCTAACCTGGGGAAACAGTGCCTCCACCCCCGGCACTGCACGTTTTCTCTGCAGAGGTCCTAGGAGGATGGTGAGGGTAGAAAGAAGAATGCGTTATGATTCAAGTCGAACCAGATGGGGCATTGCCATCCAATGCAGTATCCTGGGTGAATTACACCCTCTGTGGAAAATGCAAATTGACTGCTTAATTCTTGTTGTGCCCTTAATACCATCATCTTGGTTTCCTTTTATACATGCTTCCCACCGAGGGCCCCTTTCCAGTGAGATCACAGCTCCAGAAACTTGCGATGCAAAGGTCTAACAGGGCATCTGATTTACCGCTGTGCCATTAACGGTGCATTGTGTAAGGGGGCAATTTTTAGTATAGCGATTTGAAACAACTTCTGAAAAGATGCAACTAAAAATTAATTGAAAGGTGTGGGGGTGGGGTGGAGAGCACGAGGGAAGGTCCACTCACGGGGGGCCCTCACTCCCTTTTGATGGTTTTTAAACCCAAAGAAGAGGAGTGAAAAAAAAGGTGGAACTGAAAACCTTTGCGGTTTTCCCCAGAACAAAAATGATGTGAAGCTGCAAGTCAGCAGTTCTTGCCCAGGGGCTCTCAGGGACGCCCACTCGTGTTTGATTTTCACGGAGACCCCGCGTCGTCTCCTTGCTGTGGGTTCCCTTTGTCTCTCGTGCTACCAGCCACCCGACTCCACCGACTCCATCCCGCGGCGAGGACGGGCGAGCTGGCATCCCGTGCCCTCGGAGCCACCCACCGCTGTGGACCAAGGTTGTTTACTACTTTCTACTCCGAGAGGCACGCCAATCACGAGGGCCCGCCCTCCCCGCCGCCCAATCGGCTCGTTGGGAAAGTCCACCTTTCGCAGAGCCCGTCGCTGACTGGCTGGAGCAGCTGTCAGTCAAGCGGGCATCCCGCAAGGATGCAGCCGGAGTATTAGGGACGCGATCAGCAGAGTGGAGGAGGAGTAACCTTCCCCATAAACAAGATGTGGGTGCCCCCCCCCCCATAACGCGGGGGATGGGGGCTCCGCAGCACTATCCAGCCCTGGGGCCCCAGCAGAGCAGAGTGAGCTGAGCGCAAAGTCGGGGAATCCCTCCCCTCTTTTCCTCCCTCCCTTTACCTCCCACCCTCCGAGGCTGCTGCAGTTGTAAACACGTTTCCCTCCATGTCTGTTTTCCCTTCTCTGCAACAGTGGCCATTACAGGCTGCTGTTTACCAAAATCCTGTAGGGCAGAACCACCCTCCCGGCCCAGCCCTCCATTGCCCGCGCCCCCGTGCACCGATTCTGCCTTTCCCCCCCTTTCTCTGCCTCCTGGTCCGTGGAGGAAAGGAGGCTGGCTGGTGACTAGCCTCGTTCCCCTTTATGCCTGTCCATGTGGGACAAGTCTTGCTTTGTCAACACACACCATTTTCCATGGAGAGCGTGTTCCTTTTAAAATTGCGTGCACGGGCCACACTGGTTTTGCTTAGGAACGCTGAAGCGGAGACTGGCGCAGCTCTGGAAAGACTGGGAGGTTTTTTGTTGTTGCTGTTTGGGGCGCATTGAAGGCTATTTTAATGCTGCGTTTTCTTCCAAAATGGTTTTTGAATCCTTCCTTTCCCCCACTCTTCTTAGGTTTAAGACATGCCCCTCCCCCTCTTACAAAAAAGGCAGCATTGTGTCCAACTAGGTGTTTTTATACCTTCTTCTGTGATCTGAATCAGGTTTCCCATTTCCAGCTGCACAATGTGCTTGTATTCAGTGTGATAGGGGCGTACTGGACATGAATTATTTGCGACAGGGCTGCCTGGAAGATGCGGAGCGGACTTTGCGTGGCCCGGAGCAGCTCCAGTGTCTGAAGCTGCTCTGTTATGTTACATGGGCTCCAAGCAGGAAGCGCAGGCGAAATGGCAAAATACGGCAGCATGTGGCATTTGGTTCCAAGATGCCCGTTTTTAGGAGCTGCTATTCTAGGTGACATCCAGTCTAATATCACCTTTCTCTTTAAAATAATGATAAAGTTATCTGTGAAGGTGGCTTGTTGGGGCTGTTTCATGATAAGCCTTATCAACAACAACAAAAAAAGGATGATTTTGAGGTTCGGGTTTGCTGAGTGGGGCTTAGGCTTCCTTCCTGTTGTGAGTCACAGTCACAGAGGGAGAAGGCAGCTCCTTTTTGGTTTATAGGAGTTGCAGGAACCTACCTGAAGGGTAAGCAACAGGAGTGGGTTACGCAGGCTGACCACCGCAGCCCTGCAGCCTGTGCCATTTTTCAGCAACGGGGCACTTGAGGTGGGTCTAGCTAGTGAAAAGTGGGAAAGTTACACTGAAACAATAAATGTAAAAAATGACACGTGGTCACATTTGCCAGAGCAGCTCCCAGACCTACTTAAACCCCAGGAAACCATGTTCTATTTATTTCACGTTCGCTACCACATCTGATAGGGCTTTCTCAATCCGTCTTCACCTGTTTCTACCTCTCCCTCCATCTCCATCTCTAAAACTCTTTGTCTCTATCTCTCTTCCAGTCCATCGGTCCTCTCCCCCTTGCTTGGAATATTTTTTCCAAGGTGATCAAATGAACATATGTTCTGATATTATTGGTAGAATAGGTTAACCTTTCACTGCAGGGTTTGAGAGAAGCTCAGAGGTGACAGCAGAAAGGAGAGGCCAGGGCTGGGATGGAATTCTGCCTCTGGGCCAGGGAGCCCCTCTCAGTTGTCACTCCAGCTTGTAAAGTTATAACCATGCACTGGATTGGAGTCAGAAAGGCACTTCAGGGAAGTGGGTGTGTGATGGTGACATGGTGCCTGACATGGTGCCATGTACTTCAGCTCCTGACCCTTGTTGACTCACCTGGGCCGTTCATTTCGACCCTGCGAGCCGCGGTGCCCCTGCCTGAGCCAGGACTCCAGAGGTCCGTACGTACGGTGTTGCGAGGACTGAAGGAAATGGGTCAGAGAGGAGTATGCCTGGCTCTTTGCTGGGCTCCTGGAGGTGCCTAAGGAGGCCCTGACTCCCCCCAGCCCTGCATCCAGTACATGGTCTCCCCAGTCTTTCATTTGGGGCCCTTCATGGGAGCCTCCTACTCGTTCAGAATGGCACACAGCTCATCTTCTGCTAGGTTTCTGCGTCACCTGCTCTTTTCTGGCCAGGTCAGCCTGCTCGTTTTTCCATGCCAACCGCCTCTACGTGCCAGGAAGTCACGTCTGAATAACCCAAGCATGTTTCCCCGCTGCAGAGTGCCAGGGCAGGCAGGCCTGGGAGCCAAGTGGCTTTCTCCTGTACAAATAAGTGGGAAGGCGAAGGGCCCTGGCTGCCCTGCTCCTTAGTGAATTACCTGGTGACTCGCCTGAATCCCTATCCAGGGAAGGGCTGCCTCTGACTATAGCAGGCCTTTGCCCCCTGCTCCCCCAACCCCAAGCATGTGCCTGTGACTCTGCCCACCGCCAGGCTACTCTGTCCTCCTGTGACCGCAGGACGTGTGGAGTTCCTGTCTCCCCCTGTACCCAGCCTCCCTAGTTCCGGAGCCCCCCTTCCAACCACCCAGAACTGCCCTCCTTGCGGCCACCCCGCTGCATGAGCTCCTCACCCTTTTCTTGTGTGAGTCTTGTCCTCACCACTTGTGGGACACTGTGGCATGTCCGCTGCGGTCTTGAGTTCATTTTTTATTTTCTGCGAGTCTCCAATCTGCATGCAGGCAATCTCACAGAATAGCTCCTGGACTGGGGTCGGACACACCAACACCTCGGATGTATGACTGTCCCCCGGAGCCCATTCTTCCTCATCTGGAGACAGGGGAGAGCATACCTCTCCCTCGGGGGTGCTTGGCACGGAGTCTGTGCCTAGGGGGCTCTCGGTAAGTGGGTGCTGCTGTAAGCGCTGTGTTTATCAGCCATAGATGGAGATGTTACCTCTGTTAGAGGACCACCGGGAAGAGAGCTGGGAATTATCCACAGTTACTTCCTGGGGAATGTGATTCTTTATCCTTCCTCCATAAGGACAGGTGCCCTGAATTATGCTTATGATTTTATGTGTCCCACTTGACAAGCTCTTGATAAATATTAAACAGAAAATGAGCTCTTCATGTGTATAAATTGAGAACCTGTTGCTTTATGAATAGTGTTTCTTTTTAATGAAAATGAAGACTTAAGAAGGTCAGACTTCTAGAAGGCCCCCTCTGAACTGGGCCAAACAGGAAAGTCTGGGTCCCTTGAAGACCATTGTTTCTAGGGTCTAGTAGGTCCTTACTAAATCATTGTCAAGTATGTTTTTAAAATAATGGAGTTGTTGGGTGGAAGTTCTGAGTAGGGAGGAAGACCGTAACTCTTGAGTTGCTGCAGAATTGGGAGTTCCTCCCAGTGCTGTGCAGTGGTCCATTTACAGAAGCAGTCTGGCCCCTGACATGAGATAGCCATGCAGCTAAAGCATGAGCCTGCCATGCAGTGGATGGGCAGCAAGGTCACTGTGGGTCCCCACTGTCACTGTTGGAGGTGGAGTGTGCTGAGTTCTGCCCACTTCTATGGCCCTAGTAGGCATCTTCCCCAATCCTAAGTAGCCCTGAGCCATTTGAACAATTGAATAGAGATGCTATTAGAACATTGAGGGGCAGGTGCTGTGCTATAAACTCTCGGGGTACAGAATGCATGGGCACTTTCCTGACCCAGCAGGAATTGTACAGCCAGGTGTTACGATGGGCAGGGTCCATGGCCAAAGGAGCTTTTTGAACCACATATCTGTCCATAGCTTTGTGACCTCCGGCAGGTCACTTAATTTCCCTAACCCTCACTTTCCTCTCTCATGTTCATAGCAGACAAAATATCAGGATGAGGGGCAGATGAGACAGCACACGTAAAAGGCTCAGGGCTATGCCTTTGCTGAGCATGGAAGACACGGAACTGGAGCACCCCTGCCTGCGTGAATCAGTCTGCTAAGTTATTTCAAGTTTGTATCTGAAAATAAAGGGTGGGTTGCTATCCAAATAGAAAAGAATTGGATCCAGCCTCCAAGAGGATGTTTGCTGTTCTTTAGCAAAATACCATTCTTCTAAAGTTTCATTCAATCATTCCACAAAAATCTGAGCATCTGCTTTGTCCCAGGCACTGTGCTTGTAACGGACAACAGCAGTAAGTGGGACACTTGCCTTCTGTGCGCGCAGAGCGGAGAGCGGGGCAGGGAATGCGGGCGTTAAATAAATAGAAGTGTGAGGATGGCCATATAGGGGGACGGGAAGCCTGCTGTGTGCTTTAATATTTCACACCTGCTCTGCGTTTTAATATTTCAATGTATCTTGGGAAGGTCTTTCCAGCTAAAAATAATGATGTGCCCTTTTGCCCACAACTGACTCCATTCTCCATAGGCAGTTGGAATCCTTACTGAGGTTTTGGGTGAGTGGTTCTGTTGATAGGGAAGAGAGGGTATCACGGTGGAAAGGAAAACTAAAGACGATGCTGGGGAGAGAGTGTGTGTTGGGTTTTTCATGGCTTATGCATTGAACTTAGAGAACACAGACATCTGAGCTTGGAGCTCAGAGCTCTCTTCTTTCATCTAGACCAGAGCTGTCCTGTAGAACTTTTTTTATGAAGATGGTAGGACTGTCCTATACCCGGCTTGTCCAATAGGGTCACCACTAGCCACATGTGGCATCGGAGCACCTGAAATGTCGCTAGCGGGACGGAGAGGTGAAATTCAGATTAATTTAAGTTGGAACAGCCAACTTTGGCAAGTGGCTACTAAACAGTACAGATCTAGACACGTGATTAACAGACAAAACTCTTTCCTTCTAAAGTCAGTTTATTTTGATAATGGACATTACAACCTGTGCTTTTCATTTTTCTTGTCATATTTAGGGTTCATCAAATGGGTGTGGAAATTTTAAAAAAATGCAGCACGATCAATTCGACCAGCTGTCTAATTGCACACATTTTCTGGGGCTGTTAATGCTGATTATTGGCAAATAGTAGATGCTCCTAATGACCTAAGAACTATAAAAGAAGCACATCATCTTCTATAACTAAATACTGATGTGTTTTTTGGTTGAGAGAAAACAACCAAGAAGGTCTTCATGGTTTTATCACATGGCTACTGACACGTGGATGTTCAAATGCTCTTGTGGTTGGGAAAATAAGCTGGAATTTAGAAATTTGAAAACAAAATTGGTACTCATATGAGTTTAAAATTTTTTGCAAAGTTGATTTTTATTTCTACTTTGAGTGCATCTGTGATGTTATCCCCTGCTTTGTTGTTTCATCAGGTTGGGAGGATAAATCAAGCCTGGCTGGTCAATTGCAATTTTATTTAAATTCATTTTGCCTTCATTCCCGCTAATGGAGCACTGTCCAGTGATGCACTGAGATAGAGCGCTTCAGGGAAATGGCTGACCTATGAAAACATTTTCATGAAAACATTATTTCCACTTATATTTCATTTTTCTTCTCAATGGAAAAATATTTCCAACTAAACCTCCCTCTCTCCCCTCTTGAAATGAATCGCATGCTTTAGAAATAGCATCAGTCCACCCCACTGTACAAGGACAGTCTTGGCCATTTAGTGGAGGGTTAAAGGCCCAGAGAACACGGTGGGGTTTGGAGGCACAGGGCTAATAAACCCCAGCGAAGCTGTCTGTTGTTTCCCTCCCCAGCAGTACAACAAAGCAGAGCAGCATTTAGCTCCAAGCTTGCCATGGAGAAATCTCACTCTGCCTGAAACCATCACCGTCACTAAGTTTTATTTTGAACAGCCAGTGTCGGACAAGGCCAGCCGATGAAACTTTCGCTTTCCAAACCCCACCTGACCTTTGGGACCAGCTCGGTGGGAAGGTGTCTGTGCACACCTAGGAGTGGCTCACCTGTCCTTAGGGAATGAGAGGCAGGTGAGAGCCTCTGCAAGGAGACTTCGGCCTCCATTGGCTCTTTGAGTTTATTGTCATTGTTCCTTAGTTTACTTCATTCCTCGGACTAGAAAGCCCAGCCTCAAGGGACAGTAAGCCCCTCTTCCAATAAACAAACAAATACTCATATGGAAAAAAAAAAATGATCTAACACAGAAACACATCCAATTTGAGCTCCACGGCGCTATCGTTTACAAAACCCACCAATACTGGGGCCTGGGTAAAAATTCAGTACATTTGCTTGTGTAACAGTGGGCAGTGTTACTGAGAGCTTACTGGTCAGGCCCATTACACTTCATTTTTGCAACAGCCAGTGGGATAGATTCTATTAGCATAGTGCTTCTGATGAACAAATAGAGGCCCAGAGAAAGGAAGGTGCCCAAGGTCACATTCCTGACAGGTGGGAGAGACAGGACTTAAAGCAAGGTAGACCGAGCTTCAAAAGGCATGGTGTCATTTGCGCTGCAATCTTGACACTCCGGAGGTAAAGACAATCTTCTGTTGGGTGTTTTCTTCCAAGGAAGAGCCCATTAAAATGAAAACCTCCAGTTTATCAGCTTTGTCCTTAAGAGAGGCAAAAGACTCTTAGGTTTCCAAAACAAGACGGAAATGAAAAGTAATTTTAACGTATCTGCGCTTTCCGATCAAGTTCTGATTTTGCGGTCTTGCACGCGCTTCCACCAATATCAAGATATCTAGAAGTTTTCCTTGTGCAAAATGAGTCACTACTCAAGACATGTCCCATTCTGAGATGCATTGATGAGATGTATAGTGATTCGGTTATGGGATGTTACAACCTAAATGTAAGAAGAATGCATGCGTGTCACAATTAATTTCCTCAGCACGGAGAAAAAGCCAACAGATCTGGGAGTCAGCGTTCTGTTGGCCTACCTGCTGTTGTTTTTGTGCAAGCAAAGCCTCGTGCCTTGGTTGTGGGTTCTGGATCCCGACACATTGACTACTCCTTTTCTGCTGAACGTGTGAGCCAGAGACACCATTTTCAGTTGCTCAGGCCCAAAAATAAATCAGAACTTCGTTTGGACTCGGTATAGATCACTGAGGACCAAAGTCCAGGCTTGTCCTAGCCTGGTAGAAACATGGGCCTCTTAGATGCTTCCTAGATTGGAAACTTCGCGAGAGCAGCAGCTTCAGACTCTCCCAAGCACTCACTCAACATCTGCCAAATGAAAGAACGAACAGGCAAAGAAGTATGTATAGGAAAACCTTAGGAATGGCTGGGACACCTGCACCCGTTTCTTTGGACACTATCGCGCTGGAAATCTTTTCAACACAGATTATGTACTTCTTTGCTTCTTACTCTAGTGAGCATAATTTAATCATTTCTGGCCAACTCGGGGACAGCGGTGAGCATAAATTGTTGTATTATGCGTAATACAGTGATCGCCTCAAGGCCTAGTGGAAGCAGTTTGCCTTAGACTGAAGATTTCTTGTGCTTATTGTGTTCTTATGGTCTGGTTTTATCATTTTTATGTCTCCATTTCCGTTTAATAGACTTATTGCAGTAAGACGAGAAAGCGGAGTCTATCAGCTCCTGCTTTTTCTTTGCTCTGGGTATTTGCGAAGACAGATTTCTAAGCTTGTTAGAATTGCGTGTGGGTGAAATGGAGCTTCTTTCTGGTCCTTGGCTCCCTACCCCTCAAACGCCTATTGCTGGATAGTTGAATTCTGGAAAGGTGAGTTTCAGTCTATGCGTGCTTTTCCTTCACGTAATTTTTTTTCTTTAATCTTCTCCATCCCTCCATCCATATGTGTGTCTCTCACCGCTTGTCCGTCTCTCATAATATGACAGTTGCTGGAATCATTAAAGTGGACAGAACACATTTATCCACAGTGAAACCAAAACAGTGGTCAAAATCATCTTCGAAATGGATGCGATCCCCACTGCTGTATCCCGGTCCAGCCCTCAGCACCTAGTTTAAAGTCACAGTATCCCAGAAGGGTCCCCTGGTACCTCACGTTCAGGTAATGTACCTAAAGGGATTCCCCTAATCAGCTTGGTATGGGTCCTCCCCTCCCCTGCTGCCATTCCCACCCTCCTGAGTATCCCTCCTTCTAGGGGGCACCTGCCTCCTACCCTCCACTGCAGAGAACACTTCTCAGCTGTTGCAGCCCTTGGACTCAAAGTTTATTTTAATTTGGGAGGCAGCACCGTATACTAGGGTCTGGGTCCCAGAGCAAGGCCAGCTGGAGTCCACGCTTCACCAGCCGGCACTCTCTGACCCTGGACCCGTGAGACCAGCCTTGGAGCCCCAGTCTCCTGTCTGTGGGAAGATGGAGCTTGGTTGGGTTTAATCAACACAGCTCCAGGAGGGAGGCAGGGGCTTCATCGGTGGGACCTCACTCTGTGCCTTTGGGTGATGCTGTGTGTACGTGGCACCAGGTCCCTAAGGCAGCTGTGCCTCCTTGCATCTCATCTTCTATGGCACACCAGTATTGCTGGGAACACCAGAGTACAAATTCTAGCTTTTACATGTTCGTTTCTGGCCTCAATTTTTCCATTATTCCCCAATGAGGATCAATTCATTTGAGGCCAGTAGCTGGGAAAAAAGTAGATCAGGCTTTTCAGGTGAGATTGGAGTGCCAGCTTTCCTTGTTGCCTTCGCTACCACACAGTGGCGAATCAGGAAACTGTAGGGCGTGTGACTCCGGGAAATTGCTGCTCCTGCAGGGGAGATCTTTGCTGTTGAGAAAATTGGTCTCTTCCATGTGTCACAGGAAGAGAGCAGAAGCCTATACGATCTGTAGCAGATGACAGAACAGAGGATGTGGCCAAAACAAAACAAAACAATACACTTCTTGCCACATTTAAAGCTTAGGGGTAAAAGTTGTCATAAGGAACCAGGGGAGCTGCATGTATTTTTCTGTTGTCCATTTTCTTGACTGTTTTCTCTTCGCATCGCCCAGCCATCTTCCCACTTCCACCCCATTGGAGGATAAATCAGATACAAACTGAATGTTAGGTAATGTGGTCAGAACAGAAAGAGCCCACAAGCTACCCGTCCAGGTCTCTCTACCAACCAGACTCATTAGCTTCTAGCAACAATGTTTCTCTGGGAATCAACTGGAAAAGAAATGCAGATTTTTGCCTTTGCTCCAAATTATTTATGACGATGACAGTGACTGTGTTGCGAGCTGGGGTTGTGAGTAACTCTGGTTCAAGTGGGAAGCATGTGCACACAGTTCAATCTATCATTCAAAGCGAGACTTTAGAGTTCACCAGCGATTCGTTAGCATGTATCCTGATAGGTCAAGTCTCTTACTTAAGCCTAAATTGCTTTCTTTTCCTTTCTGATCTTTCAAATAGCTATTATTTGTTAACACTTAAATTGGAAATCATTTCAGACTTGCAAAGAAAGGCACAGAAAGCATCCAAGAGTCCTGCATGACTTTGACCCAACTTCCTCAAAGGCTAACATCTCTCATAACCATTATACTACGTCAAAAGGAATGATGCTAATAACACTGATGCAGTACTCATATTTGCCATCTCTCTCCAGTTTCTTTGACTCTGGGACCATTTCTCAGTCACCTTCTATTTTTGAAGAGACAAACCAGTTATTTTGTAGAACATCCCTTAGACTGAGTTCGTGGTTCCTCCTGATTAAATCCCTGTCACAATTTTAGCAAGATCACAGAAGTGCCACTGTGCCCTTCCCAGGGCAACGTCTCAGGAGACTCGTGACACCCACGTGTGTCCTTTTGGATGATGTGAACTTGGGTCACTTGGTTAAGGTGGCCTTGGCACGTTTCTCTGTCATTGTTATTACTTTTCTCTTTGTAATTAGGAGGCATTTATTGGGGGGGTAGGTACTCGACACCGCTCTGTTCACACAGTTCCTCCCTATCCTCTCACCTGCTAATTTTAACACCCATTCCTGTGGTGTTTGCCAAATGGTGATTTTTCTATTTCTGTTTCCTACACTTAGTAATTGGAATTCTACTCTGAGGACTTTCTGTATTTTTAAAATGAGGGACATAAAACTTTTTAAATAGCAGTGGCAGCTCTACTTTTTCTGGGAGGACAATTATGAATGACACGCAGCAGAAAAAATCTGCCGAAGTCTAAGAAATCTCAAATATGGCTGTTATTTCAAACGTCGCAGCCATTTTCCCTTCAGAGGCAGTAAAGGAGGAGGGAGGAGACTTTCACTGACAAAAATGAATAAATAAATAAATAAGCCCTATTAGTTTTGGCCCTGGCCGCAAGTGTCTCTTGCTTTTGAGGTCTCGCAGGGGACCCAAGTGGAGGACTGACTCTTAATTCCCAGCCCCAATTAATTACACTTAAGCAGCCCCAAGTCAGATTTGCGAGAGGAAATTATGTTGAATTCCCCTTCACTTAAAGAAGGGGAACTCTTTCCTCTCACAGAGGAGGAGTCTTTAAACTTAGCAAATTTTTCTTCCATTTTAATCCTACGTGATCTTTTGTCTTTTTACCTATCCCTTCAAAGAATGAAGAAGTACCTATATTCCTCGACTTGTAATATTTAATCAAAGCGGGGATATTAACTACTTGATAGCACTGTGAATGATCACATTTTTTTTTTAAATATCCTACAACCCACCCCAACTTTTTAATTTTATTATCACACTCAGACAAGATCACACTATGTACACTAAGCTTCGTGCAGCCCGTATCTTTCCTCACTGACATTCGTAACTCCTCACAAATTAGATTTGAGGAGTCTGAAGTATAACTTATGTAAGGAAAGGGGGAAAAAAAGGACCTCAGAAAAGAACCCTAGACGCCCAACGGGATATGCTATCGGGTTACACACATTCGCTGGACCAAGGAGGAATGTTGACGGTAGAGTCCATGATTCTGAATTTGGGTGGGTGCTTCGTGCAAACGGGTTTTAAACGTGTTGCTGCGCAGAATTCACGATAGAAGCGCCTAAAAAGTTGTGCCGTGCCTGCGAGCTCTCGGTGAACGTTTTAATATTGGCCGCAAAGGAAAGTAGACACGTAACGTTTGTTGGAGCATTCCGTCTGGACTCCATGCCCGAGGCTGGAGAAAGTCCGGATGTATCCGTTCAACTTGCTGCACAGCCGACCGCGGCCCCGAATCTGCCACGCGGCCGCCGCGTACTCGGCCAGCGCCGGCGCCAGCGCCAGCACTAGCGCCAGCCAGGCTGGCGGGGCGGGGCCGGGCGTGCGCGTGCCCGCGCAGAGGGCGGGCCAACCACGTGACCGCCCCCCCGCCCCGCCTGCCGCCACGTCACGTGGTCTCCGGACGCCACGTGCTCCGAGTGGACGCAAGAGGGAGCGGCCGGGTGTGGCGGTCTGATTTTGGGAAAAACATCAGCCCCATGTTTCTTTTCTCCCCCTTCTCCTTCCAACCCGATCGCCGAAAAGGCAGATAATGATTTCGCGTGTATCGCCGATCGCAGCGGTCGAACCTTTTTCCGCGGTTCAAGTTTCGCCGTGGAAAAGTGGCTTCGGTCCTGCGGGGGCAGGGCGGGGGGAGCCCACGGTGCCAGGAGCCACGCGGCCTCCCTGGGGACGCGACGTGGAGGACTTGGACTTCCTGCATGTCGATGATCCGGTTTAGGGCGGAAAGTTAGGCGTTCTGGACTGGTCCCCTACAAACTATGTGGTTTTTTTTTTTTTTTTTTTTAACGGTACTGGAGTAGTGCGAAAAACAAAACGTGAAAAACGGTTACCCTGAAAGTTGCAAGGAGCGCGTGCTCCAGCCTCCGAGCCTGGCGGCCGCCCTGCCACCCCTTTTCCAAAGAAGGCAGCTGGCTCGCGGGGTAAATAACTTGCCGAGGTCACCCGCGTCCGCTGCGAGCGTACTTAACACGCGGCGAACTATTTAAAAATGAAAGTGAAATAAGTGAACGTGTCCCGAAAATGAGAAAAAGTAACATGGACAAAGGGCGTGCATTCCAAAAGCGGGTTCAGCCTATTGTTCCGAGCTAACGCCCAATTACTCATGCTCCCTGCAGACCCGGGCTGCGGCCGCCGCCTCGCCCGCCGCAGGGCGACCGCGGGTCCTGCCCCGCCGCGGCCGCCACGCAGGCAGGCGCTCGCGCTTGCCTCGGTTCCTGGCACCCCGTAAAATGCAGATCCTAATTGAGATATTTTCCAGTGCACTTTCTTCCTTTCCCTTTCGGGTAGGAAGTTAAGGTTCTCTTCGGTTTACTTTATATTCATTTTCATTAAAATGCAACAAAGCGAAGGAGTTTATTAAGGGAGATCCCAGCGGGCAGAGAACAATTTATTGCAAAGAAGAAAGGCTCGAAAGATCGAAACCTCCTCTTAAAAATCAGAACCTGGCTCTTGTTACTAATAAGTTTGAAAAATGCGGCTCCACCTTTTGATAAATTATTTCAGTGGCGTAGTTAGGGGGACAAGGCATTTGGTAGGTAATCTGTGTCTGGTCATCAATTACAGTGATTTCCTGGCTTCGGCTCCAGAAAATCAGAATATTCATGAGCTTTCGGGTCTGACTCAGACCGTCGGGAGCCATGAAATTTTCCTGTTGGGATGAGAGGAAATGCTGTCGGTGATTCTGGCCCCCCGAACGAAAGCACGGCTAGAAAGACAGGAGCAAAGGGTGATGTCCTATTTGTTTCCCTCGTCCTGCTTTTTAAATTGTGAGAAAAATAAAAAAAAAGTTTTAAAAATCACATTAAACGTGTGACCCTTTTTAGAATTCACTGTTGAGGAAGTGGTTTTGTTTCTGTGAATTTGTTTAAACAAATGACCGAGGTTTTGTTTTTCACTCCGTCTGGTCAAAGCAGAATTGCTGCCCTTTTTTAATTTTAAAGCAAGAAGTACTTGATGTTTTTCACATCGATCAATCGATGTTTCTCTTCCCTCCACCCCTTTCTCGCTCCCTAAAATCAATTAAATAAATACAGTTAAAAATAAATAAATAAAAGCATGAAATACTGACCAGCGAGTGTTCTTTACCTCCCCTCTCCTTTTGTGACGGAAAGACCAGGAGGCAGACGCTAATGGCGCCTCTTACAATGCAGGCTTGTTTGTTTATTTTTTGACTTAATGGGGGGATTGTAGATGGTTTAAAATTTCCTTGTGCCGGGACAGAGAAGGGGAGAAAAAGAATAATTAGCTCATTCTAAACCACTTTAGCAATAGATCCATAGGCATTAACTTTGGACAGTAACAGAAGATTCTTTCTGGACCTCATCCTGGGACATTTTAAACTAATTCGATTTGTTTAATTAAAATCTTTCTTAAAGGTAAAAATACGCCGAGGTTATTTGTAAGACTTTGAAGGTACAGATGAATAAAGATGGCGATTTACATTTTCTGTTGAAAAATATGAGAAGCCCCCACCCCCAACCCGCAGCCGCTGGAATGTCTCTACTCCTGCCTTGCACACACCCTTTCATTCCGTGGTCCTCTCGGCTGGAAGATTCTTTTAGGACGTGAATTTTCACCTTGAATCATTAGTGCCTGTACATCATCTGTGGACCCGGCTACAGAAAGCTTCGTACATTTATTTCAGTTAGCACCCTCAGCCTCCTCCGGGTGCTTGGGGTGATGCTAATTCTGTGCGCTCTCAATTGGTGTGAATTAGGACATTTCAAGTAGAAATAACTGAGAAATATTTTGAAGTTAGGTTAAGCCCAGCAGTAAAGTTCCCACCTTTTTATATAGCCAAATTCATCACTTTTTGGTCCTTTGGGATGGGCTCCACATGGCCTTGACGGGTCTTTCAGGCACAGAAACGAGCCTGTGCTAAGGGCTTGGGACCGAGCTGCTAGGTCCTGTGTCCCTGGCCAGCCACAGCCTCGTTAGACCTCATCGTCCTCACTGGTGAACTAATGCTGAGTCCTAGCTAAGAATTACGACAATTACACGGAAGACTCCGTGGCCCATGCACGGTAGCCTGCCGGCCCCAAGCGTGGACCTGGAGCAGTTCGCTTGGCATTGTGTGGCGGCGAAGTCAGGCCAGGCAGGCCAGGCTCTCACACGCGCGGCGGCGAGTGCCCCCTAAAGGGTAGACGCCTTTACTACCAGAGAACAAACGTTCTTTTTCCTTTTTCTCTCCTTCGAGTACCTTCAGCTTTTCCTTCTATCGCGAGCCCTTGAAGGGGAGAGAGTTGTTTTCGGTGGGAAGCTTTCGTCTGCCCAGAAGCAAATGGGACCAGAAAGGAGGCTGGGGGACCAGAAAGGAGGCTGGGGGGCTTGGTGTCAGGTCAAATGATTTATTTCTTCGGTTCTTCTCCGGGAAGCTCAGCCCAAGAGTGAAGTTAGAGGACGATGGCTCACTTTAGTTCTCGTCGCCTCAGCGTGGCTTCTCTGATTTTTGTCACTTTTTTGGGTTTGTTTTCCGGAGGGGGCAAGGGGAGTCGTTTTTTCATATTACTCTTGTCATCATTGTTATTTATTTACTAACAAGTCACTGTCAAAACCTAGAAAAGTACATCTTCTAAAGGGTGCTTCCTTCCGAAACTTATTGTTGTCGATATTTATGCCTTGTTTAATGCCCAAGAGAATGTGAGGCTGATTTCAACTTAAAAATACATTTCAAGAAAAGTGGGATGACCTGGGACCTGAAGGACAGAGGCGGCAAGATAACCATGTGGCACCCGCACGGCGTGGAGCCTTCCTGAAATTTGGTTCCTCTGGGTTATTGGCAGCCCTGGCAAAAACTGAAACCCAACGGAAGCTGCATTTAGCTATACACATACCTTTGCATGTACATGTTCTATGAAGTTCAAGGGTTTTACTTTTGGAAATTTTGCATCAGCAGCAAGCCCGGGCTCAGCAAGCACCCGACTCCCTTTTTCTTTAAGGGCCTCTAGAAGAAACTGGGAGACAAAGAAAATAAGAAATGGTGTCCCTGCCCTGGAGGTGCTTGCAGTTGAGCTGGAAGCAGGTAGAGATGATGACAATGTGCACTGAGCACCCGGAATGGGCCAGGGTCTGGGCGAGGCCTCAGGAACTCAGTGATGGAAAAACATAGGCTTCCTGCCCCCACGCAGGGTGCCTGGTGGAAGAAAAAGAAGGCACCACGAAACATAAAATGGCCTGTTTATGAATTGTGGTGAAATGCAGATCACCTAAAATTGACCATTGTAACTTTGTTGTTTTTTTTTTCAGTTCAGCGGCATTGAGCACATCCACCACCACCCATCTGCAGAACTCTTTTCATCTCCCCAGACCGACATGCTGTCCTCATTGCATGCTAACCCCACCTGCCCTGAGCAAAATAGTAACAGTAGCAATAATAACATTGCTGATCGTAAAGGTGACTAGTGCTTTGAAGGAGGTGGTTAGGAGAGGCTTTTGGGGTGCAGATGGCTGGGCCACACTGCAGGCTGCAGAGGCAGGTAGGTGGAGAGTGGGAAGGAGCAGCTCGTGTGAAGGAGACACGGAGGGGTCTGCGCCCCTTGAGAGAGAGAAAGGAGCAGAGCGGTTGGAGCAGGGGCCAGGAGGGCAAAAGGTTAGAGCTGAACACATGCGTGTGAGCTTGTGTACCCCGACCTTGACTCAGTGAAATCATTGTCATCCACCTGTCAGCAGCTTTTCAGAACCTAGAACAGAAGAAACTCAGAACTCTGGGCAGCAGCTGCCCCAAGAAGTCACAAAATCCTTACTGAATGGTTGCGACTGCCACTCCTTGGTACAGGCCCGGGAGGGTGACAGGCGGAAAGAGGCAGGTGGCACATGCCTTCCCATCGTAGTGGCCCAGAACAATGGGGTAAGAACGATGGAATGTCCCTGTGGCGTGGGCACCCGGGGTGGTTTCTGTGAGGCTTGCGGAGTGGGCTCTGTCTTGGGGAGTGCAGATGGCGTGAGGGCTGCATCGTCCTATGGGAGCTCCAGCCAGCTGGCTGTCCCGCCTGTCTTCTTGTGGAGCAGTGGCCCAAGCCTTGTTTTCAAACAGCCTGCCCGTGTTCTCGGTGGCAGCTAGGAGGGCCAGCCCGTGGGCTTGGGGAGAGATTCCTGTGACTTAGAGAAGCATAATAGCAGAATTGGTACTCAGCTGTCAAGCGAGCTTCCGAGGGCTTCCTGTGGAGCTCCTGGGCCTGGAGGTGGAACCCATTGCAGTGACCTCTTGGTAGGTAGCATCATCTGGTGCTGCCCATTTACCTGAGCGTGGACGGTGGTTGGTGGCATCTGTCCCTGATGCCACCTCGCAAACATTAACCCCTCCTTCCACCTCAGCCCCGTAATTAATGCCAAGGGAGATGCTCCTTTACCTCTTTCTGCGTTGCTTGTATTGTTTTCATTTCCATAGAGGAGGGGGCTTGTGTATCATTGCTACAGTCAGAGTCTTCATCTAACCCACGTGAAAGTTGGATACAGTTATTTAGCAGCAAATTCTATGGGGAGTTTTTGAATTTTCTTCTCTTTGAAGAGCCAGGTGCAGTTTTTCGAAACAAAGATAATTCTTTTTCTTATCTAAAAAAGAGATTGGGACCCTGGCTGGTGGCACAGTGGATAAGGTGCTAGCCCGCAAACCCAAAGGTTGCTGGTTCGATTCCCAGCCAGGGCACATAAGCAGGTTGCAAGCCAGGTCTCCAGCCAGGTCTGTAGCTGGAGGCAGGTGAAAGGCAACCTTACATTGATGTTTCTTCCCCTCCCTGCCTCTCTCCCATCCACTCGCTAAAAACTAATAAATAAAATTTTAAAAAATAAAATAAGAGCTTGCTGCCTGGTAGACATTGATGATATAACTTGCATGCTTGAGAGCACTTTCTTGGTGAAATCTCAAGCTATTCCCCCGACACCCCAGTCTACCCTCAGCTCAAGGACCCTTCGGATAATAACTCAAAGTCCACCGAACCTTCCAGTGATGTTGTGTAGGGATCAATTACTAATAACTAATAGTTACAGAGGACCTACCACATATGAGGAAAAACCCAGGTACATGATTTACCACATTTCGTGTCCACCAATAGCACAAGGTGGTGTCTTGTATGTTCACGGAGGAGACGGAGCCCCTTAGTCACACGTCCTCCGATAAATGACAAAGCTGGGACATGAACTCACTTCTGTCTAACCCTGCAGTTCAGGTTCTTGCTAACCTGCACCCTGCCTGCTCACTCCTGCCGTGTCTGCAAAACAGAGCCTGAATGTAAGCATCTCAACGTTTTCAACACTGACTCTCCTGAAACCCAATTTTTTTTTCTAAAGTAGACAGACAGACAGACAGACATGACTTGGGCCCTTAAAAATGTGGCCCAGCTGGCACATAAATGGGCGTAGGCTGTTTCTAAATTGTTGCTTTAAATTTTGCCAGCATAGCTTCTGGGCTGGTAGTTTTGTTTGCTTTTTAATATATTTTTGACACTGTTTATTTTCAGAGGAATGTCACCACTTCCCATTGTCACGCCTCCCTGAGGCCAAGCCCAGGGTGTCCAGGGGCCCCAGCAGGGGGTAAGTACCCAGAAGGTCACCCTGCCCAGCCGGAAGGATTGGGGGAAAAGACAATTTGATTTTTCACATGGACTATTTCACAAACATGTGTTGACCTGTCTTAATGTGCAAGCTCAGACCCAACGACATTTCCCACTTGTTTTCAGTCATCCTGTTTCTTCACTTTTATTGCCACTTCTCTTAACAACATCTTCAGTGAATATGGGACCAAGCTGACGATTTATCTTTTAGTCAATAGATTTCTATTGTTGATGTCCCACTGCGTCCCGTGTAGAGACAGAGGAGGGAAGCCCCAAGTGAAGGAAACAGGCTCGCTGACTGCTTTCTCCTGGCTTTCGCCTTGGACTAATTTGTGGATTGTTTGTATTCATTAGAAAAGCAAATCCTGCCCCTTCCAAAGAGGCAGAGCCACGTGTCCACTATACCTCTGCTTACATATGCAACAGGAGGCTTGAGAGCCAGCCAGGATTTGAAAATATTGGATTGGGATAATGTTTTTTCTTTTCTTTCTTTCTGTTTTTTTTTTAAACACCTGGCTAATTTAATATAAAGTGTTTACACTTCATTTTTCTGGCAGAGGGTTTTCGACGTAGGTGGTGGAGGATTTCCTGTAGGTTTTGCAAGCTTCAGGGCAGGCAAGTTGCAGTAGGTCCGCTCTGTGGCTGACGAGGCACATGAAGGGCGGCTGCTTAATCCCTGTTGATGTCACGTGTGCAGGTGGATGCTGGCTTCTGCGCAGGGTGTCCTTTCCTCCCCAGCCTGTGGGGTGTGCCCAGGTATGTTAACGAAAATGATTAAGAATGCCCTTTTTAGGAATTCTGAATATTGAGTCTTGAAAAAAGATCATCTTTTTTTTTCCCCCTGAACGTGTGCTCCGGTCGGAATTGCTGTCTACAGTACCTCCTGGGTGGAACGGATATTTCGAGCATGACAGAGCTTATTAAGTGCCCCGGGCGCTTCCTCTGCTGGGGTTCAGACATTTCAAAGGATGGAGGTTAGGGAGGGAGGGATTGTGGGCGTGCGGTGTTGAGGGAGGAGGAGGAGGAGGATGGAAACCACAGGTTCAGAATGTATCTCTGTGCCCCCATGGAGCTCTGGCGTGGGCTGAGAATGCGAATTTAGGAGGATAAGTTCTTCCAAAGGAGAAAATGGGCTTTGGAAAAGCTGAAGTGCTGTTTGTTTAGATGGGAGTGAGGGAGTGCATTTGGGGTACAAATGCATTTAACAGGCTTCACTTAGACGGGGAGAAAGAAGTGTTTGTGTGTGGTGTGGGGGACTTGCGGGGTTGGGAAGTAGTTTCAGCATTGGGAAATTGGGGGAGGGGTGTGAGGATCAATTTTGCAATTTCGAACAGTATCCAAGGAGACCCGTGGGTTGTTTTTTGAAAGGGATCCTGTGATTTGAAGGCAGAGAGTGGCCCCCTCTCTGTGGGGAGTGGAAACATCACATCACTGTGAGACCGGAACTTGGACCCCAAGGTCAGGTGCCCAGGGGTGCTGGGCCCGGCTCCCCTCCGTGTGGTGTGCCTTTCGCAGCTTCAGCTCCCTGTGCTTTCTTCACCTGCCAGAAGAAGACAAGACAGTCCCCTGGGTGCCAAGTTCTGGGGTTGCTTTCAGCTCCAGAAAAGCATGACTCCTTCCTTTGGGCACTCATCTTATTTCAAAGACCCTCCAGGCTGGAGCAAAACAAAGCAGCAAAGCCCAGGCTGGGGCCAGGCTGGGGCCTTAGGTGAGAGGTCCTTCTGGGTGAAAGCTGCGCACAGCCCCCCTCACCAGCACACCCCAGTTCACCACCCCCACCCCCACCCCAGTTCACCGGCATCAGGGAGTCTGGCCCCAGCCATGCTGATGCACAAATGCTGACTTCAGTCTTTACCCTGCATTTCAGGTCACTCCGATTGTTTGCAAAACATGTTTTTGTGTTTTTCCTCCTCACTTGCCAGTACTTGTTCTCTCTGTGAGTGCAACATAGACATGTCCTGAGGGATGTTGCACTTCTTTGGCTTCTGAGCCCTGGCCTCCTGGTCCCCCTTTCCCCCTGCAGGACATGGGGGTGCAGGGACTCACAGGGCAGCTCCTGCTTTGACACAGAATGCAAGGAGGCTGCTATAGAGCTTACTCCTTTGAAGGAAAAAAAAAAAAAAAAGATTTCTCCTTAACATTTCCAAATCCTTGTTTTCAGTTTAGGAGTTTAGATAAGATTTTTGAAGATGAGATTGATGCTTGAGAGCCTTCCTTTTATTATTACTATTATTATTATTATTATTATTATTATTCATTTTTAGGTGGCTTGGCTAGTTTGGGGTTGGACAGTGTTTACAGAAAGTTTACTTGGGAAGCACAGCCGCGTATTCTAGAAGTTACCATGTACTGAACCCGAATACACATGCCTTCGGCTCTTCCTGGATCTGCCTGGCACTTGGGCCCTATTGTGATTTTGGATTTTGGGGCAAACTGCTTCCATCTTCAGCCCAAAGATGGCACGAGGGGATGATCCTTAGCTGCGGTTTCCAAGTTCAGAGCTGCCCTGCATGTTTTTCTCAAATTCTTCCTACATGGCCTTTGATCTTCAAGGCAGATTCCTTGAACCTTGAAACTCAGGCTGCGTGTTGTAGCAGATAGTGGTTGGGAGGCAGCTGAAAAATGAGGATGTGCGGTTAGGGGAGAGGTTGCTGCCACTGGAAGGGGAGAGAAAGTCACCTGTGCCTGTGCATCCTACCGCCCACCTGGCTACCACACATCGGCTCCTCCCCGGGCCCACGGCACAGGCCATGATTCCCAGGTAAACGGTGGCAGCGTCTAAAGGACAAGCCCTTGAATTGTCCACCCTCCTTCTCACAGCTAACTGTGGACTTCGCCACATTTTGCTTCACGTTCCAGCTTTCTTAGACCCCCGAAGTGACGTTGTGTGGGCCTCTAGCCATATAATTCACTTTATAACTTGAACACTACTCCGGGAAAAACAAACCGAAGACCTGAAATCAGAAATGATGCCAGGTAGTTAATGGTTCAGAATGCAAATAAAATCTTCCTGTCCCACGTGTAGTAGAAAAAAGCAGGTGGGACCGGTGAACCCAGGTTCCTTGGACATTTAAAACGCAAGCACACTTTTTCAACTAGTGTTTTACATGGGAAATGCCTGGGTTGGCATTTCAGTTGAACCTGATTTTAGCTACCATTTGCAAAAGGGAACCCCCCCCCCCCCGGCTGCTGGCACAATGGATAAGGAACCAGCCTGTAAACCCAAAGGTCACTGGTTCGATTCCCAGCCAGGGCACATAACCAGGTTGCAAGCCAGGTCTCCAGCCAGATCCGTAGCTGGAGGCAGGTGAAAGGCAACCACACATTAATGGCTCTCTCCCTCTCTGCCTTCCCTTCTCTCTAAAAATAATAAAATAAATCTATAAAAAAAGGGAACAAAAACAATAAACTCAACGATGAGTTTCCAATATGATTAGATTTGCATGGCCAAGATGGGATGGTAGGGTTTGTAATACGTTCTGGTGGGGTTGATAACGTGTTTACCAAATGAAATGCCTCACCTCCTACTCCTTCACCCACAGATACAGAAACAAACTAAAATGTGAGTTCTGTGGGAATGGAAGTGCTGCTTTCACTTGAGTGGTGATCTTGGCAGAAAGTTACCTTCTGCATTTCTGAGCCTTTCCAGGGCACTCAGGAATCATCAGACAGGTGAACGACATGGAATTCTTGTGGGGGGTAGTTGTTCCATGGTCCAGTTTTCCAAAAACTGCCTCGATTCTGTTCCCCAGAACGTATGACCATCTGGGACACCCTGTTCCCCTCTCTGTCCCGATAACAGTTGCCTGTACTTTGAAAGTCTACCAGGTCTTCTGTGGCTGCTCCCCAGTAGTTAAAATACTTTAACTTCAGGAAGTGGGGCCAGCCATCAGATTAGATAAGGCAAAAGAATAATGTGACATTATCCTCTAAAATATATGTTTACCAGTTTAAAAGTGCGATTCAGGAAGGAACACGATCAAAGAGGAGACGGCTGGAGAGGCTGGGAAAGTAATAAATGAATTCAAGTTTCCTGATTTGTAGTCACCGCTATTCATCCTTCACCTTAATTACAGAAAGCAGGCGCGGGGGTGGAGGGGAAGGGGGAGGCAGGTATTTTTCTCTCACACCACCTAAAACAAATACTTTCAAGGCACGATGCTAGATACTGTTTTGAAAAAGCATGTCCATCTTTAAGGGCTTAAACAAATATAAATATGTAGTAAAAACTTAAAGTCCCAAAAAGAAAATGGACCAAAGACATTAAGAGACACTTAAAGGTCAAGAAATTGTGTGTGTGTGTGTATGTGTGTATGTGTGTGTATGTGGCTTACTAGCCAGTCACAGAATTAAGATGAGCTATTTATTTCCTCTTTTGACATTAGAAAAAAAGAATAAAATGGGACTACAGGCCATTTCCCCTTCTTTTGAGTGGGCCATGGATTCTGAAAGTACTTTGCAAAATGGTGTGATTGTCAGTGCAGTGTATCCTCCCAATGAGGCAGCTTTGGACAATTCTCCTCCTCCTCCTTCTTCTCCTTCTTCTCGATTTTATTTATTTTTAGGAAGAGGGGAAGGGAGACAGAAAGAGAGGGAGAGAAACATCAGTGTGAGAGAGTAACATTGATCAGTTGCCTCTCGCACACAGCCCAACTGGGACCTAAACCCGCAACCCAGGCTTGTGCCTTAACTGGAAATCGAACCGGCGACCCTTCGCTTTGCGGGACGGTCCTCAACCAACTGAGCCACACTGGTCAGGGCAGGACAAGCTGTTCTTAATCATTTGTTCAAGACCTGTGATGCATCTCTGTGTACAGGTGGGCGTGTGCAAATCCAAATTCCACACACACTGTAAAAACCTACCTCCATGGGGACCGCATGTATTTATCACCATTCCTGTTAAACAGTTCTGCTGTTGATAAAATTTTATCCAAATCGCTGCCTGCTGCTCCTTAAAGAGTAGTTTCCCTGCAAGTGGCAGACATAAATGTTTCTAGATGTGGAGAGGGGCTGCTGCACGGGTTTTAAAGCATGACCCTTTTGGACTAACAATTCCTACCAAAAAAAATAAGAAATGGCACGCGTGGCCACCGTTGGATAGCATAGGTGTATGCAGTAGGCATCTATCAGTGGCACCGATACCTTGGTCAATACCAGTGAGGCTCATAGGTGCTCAGAAATGGGCTCTAACACAGGTATTAAGAGATGCAGCCTAAACCACAAAGCCAGCGCCTCTCCCTTGGAGCATGGCTTCTGCTAGGACAAAAGAGCCCCCAGTGTGTCCCTCCCGGACACAGGCCTGCCTTGTTAGGAAATCAGCAAAGTGTAGGAGCCCACAATACCTCACATAACTCTGTGTACAGTAACAGAGGGTGGAAATAAGGCTGTAAGCACGAACCACCAGACAAGTTATAAATATAGAATACTCGCTCAATTCCACTTCAGTTAGTCATGGAGGGAACAGTGTGAGTTTTATAAACTTATAAGGAATATACAAACAGTTCCCAATTTAAAATAACTTGGAGTAATTTTTAAGTGTGCGAAGAGTATTTTTTTTCCACCCTGTCCGTTTAAGCATCTGTGGCAGGCAATAGTAAGTGACTGGTGTCTTTATGTGGCCATGCCTGGTGGTCACAACACTGGGGAAGAGGTTGCAACAGAATCACCCATTCTGGTCCTGGCTGAGTAGCCTAACTAGTTAGCACTCTGTTGCCAAGGCTGTGGGTTCGATCCCCAGACAGGGCACATCCAAGAAGCAACGGATCCATCTCTTTCTCTCCCTCCCTCTCCCTCTAAAATAAAATTTAAAAACAGAGTCACCCATTCAGTGAGAATTTCATTTCTTCTTCCTCCTCCTCTCCTTCCTCTTCCTCCCTTTTCTTCTCCTTTTTCTGAGAAACACTAAAAATAAAATACAATAAAATAAAAGCAGAATAAGGTGGGAGGGGGAACGGATGAGTGATATATGAGAGACACTCTGTGTGTCCCTGGTGAAAAGGTGGATACAGGGACCCTCACCACAACCCCCCTAGAGCAGGAAAACCCCAAGTGCTCCCCCATTTTCCTATATTTTTCTCCCATGAAAACTTGGCTGTCTTTTCCAAATTTGTATGTAGGCTTTGAACATGAATTTGGAAGAAAGCATTTCGGGACAATTTGAGAGCATATTAGAAGAGTTGGATTTTTTTAAAGAATATTCTGATTTATAAAAATGACAGCAGTGGGAAGTCAAACCCCTCCTTCCCCTTCCAACTCTTTGACTTGACTCATTTCCTCCTTCCTCACGGCCCTCTAGGAGACCTTTCTGTGATGTAGCTTCAAGTTCATTTCCCAGGCATTTCTGCAAGCATTGAGCTCATTGGCATGTTCAGTCCTTCACCTGGGGTGTGGGTAGGAGGGCCACAGACATGATGACCCTCCCCTACATACTAGATGCTGTTCTTCTTTCTCCCTAATATCAGAGAATAACACCATTTAGTGCATTTGACAGGCATCACGTCTTTTTTTTTCCTTAAAATAAACCTAGGCCATGAAGATTCTGGGGTCTCAGCGGGCCTCTTCACCAATATCCCGCTGATGTACCTGTGATTTCTATCACAACACACGACTAGGGAGGCTGACAAGGCTCATTTTGCCACCTGTAGATTACAAAAGTCAAAATTTGAGCAAGAAAGTGAAGTATAGACACACGCCACCACACGGATGAACCTTGAACATGACGTGCTAACTGAAAAAAGCCAGTCAGAAAAGATCCCGTAATGGTTGATCCTGTTCGTATGAAATGCCCAGGCTAGGCAAGTCTGTAGGGATGGCAAATAGATTAATGACCACCTAGGGCTGGAGGGTGGCTGGGGGTGAGGAGGTGGCTTCTCTTTGGGGGTGAATATAGTACTAAAAGCCATCAATTTGCACACTTCAGATGGGTGAATTGTATGTGAACTATATCTCAATAAAGCTGCTAAAAAATGTATGAGGGAAGAAAAAAATCTTAACCACCCCCCCCCTCCCCCAGTCAGCAAAACCAGCAGCTCAGCCAGAGGAAGATTCCTGACCCGCCTTCTGCCCAGCACTTCATTTTTGGTGTCAGTGGTAAGCCTGCTTTGTATTCTTCGCATTGATGGCCGCTCTTTCTTTACTCTCACTAATTAGCTCTTGAAATTTTTATTGAATAATGGTGCCATTATAACTTCCCTCCTCTGCCTTCTCAGGGCCTTTTTTTTTTCTTTTCCTGCTCTCTCAATACTCCGCCCCGCGCTGCTTGTTGGATCCTGGAGACTGAAGCGATCCAATAAGTATTGTCTGGAGGTGATTATTTCTTTTGTTCACTAATGAAATGTTCACAGATGCATTCAGTAGCCATTATGACATGTTTCCCTAAACTGCTTGGCTTCCCTTGTGCGGTAGACGGCGAGGTTCTCCTTGGAACTATTTCTGTGAGCCTTGATTATGTTGCTTTATGTGCCCGACCAAGGGGAAGGTTCAGAGAGTTTATTTTCCCCCGTGGCCACGTTTTCAGCCTTGCGGAGACGCACGCGTTGGTGAAGAGGGTAAACGCTGACTATCTAATCTCGTGAACGAGACTTGTTTGGGTGGCAGGGTTCTGAGAGCTGTAGAGGACCCATGGCAGGAGCTGCTGGAAAAATGCCCTCGAAGGCTCTGTTCGCCATCACTCAAAAAGCAAAGAAGGCGTAGCTGGGCACGTATCACCAGGGTACACGACCCCTTGCCCGAAGGTCACATTTGGCAGGTTTTGTCCTTCCTTTCGTCTAAGTGGGACCCTGAATGGAGGAGAGGATCAAGCCAAGACGTGGGATTCAATTTTTCCTGATGGATACAGACTTAAAAAGAAAAGAACTGCCTAGCTTTTTCCTTTAGACAGCACAGCCTGGCTGAAACATGGTGTCATCATGGAGCAGAGTGGGCACGAGCCGATGACCAACAGACAGACAGACAAATCTACGTGTGAAGCCCAGACTGACAGCTGAACAAATTCAGTTGGACAGTCAGTAGCTCTGGACAGTTATTATATATATATTACATTTCTATGCCCCCCTTTGGTTGCCTGCAAATGAGGATGACGATGCTGACCCCACGTTGATGTTAGGAAGTTAAGTAATGTCTGTGAGATACCGAATATATTGTCAGGCACATGGAAGATGCTCAATGCATAGTAACTTCATGTTAACAAAAAGTGCTGGGCTCAGACTCCAATTGCCTTCACCTAGGAGGGACTCCGAGGGTAGTTACAAGAAGGAAGACAGGAGCTAGCGGTGGTGAAAAGCTTGGAATGAGCAAGCCGGGTAGGATGATGCCTCCTGCCTTGGTTGAGACAGAGCCCCGCTGGCCTTTCGGTCACCTGAGTATTAAATGCCTGAGCGAGGCCTGGGGACAACTGCAGGAAATGCATGCTTGTTGGGGGTAAGCAGGGCCTTGGGCAACATGCACCTGGAGTAGAACTTGCTCTAAGGTTATTGTTTGAAGGTTTCTGACACAGTCCCGCAGTGTAGGTCACCGCAGAAGGTGTGCAGGGTAGGAGAAGGCAGCTAACGGAGGGGAGTGATAAGAAGTGAAAGCGCAAACTTTCTTGCCCCCTTGATGTACCCCTCCCTGCAGTATTACAGAAAGTCCCTCTGGGAACACAAAGATGGCATGTCCCAGGGGAAGGAAGCTAACTGAAGCTGAGTCTTGAAAACCCCTTGAAACATGACAAGGAGGATTGCCTTCTTAGTCACTGAACTTGGGAGGAAGTGAGAGCTTTCCAGCTAGCTCCTTTCAAAAATTCAAAATAGGTTCAAGGGTTCATAAGCCCGGCCCACCCACCCTGTCACTAACCAGTTCTCCCTTCCCACTGAAAATCCTCCGTGCCAGTCCCTTCCATGTGCCCCTGGGGGGTCCCGGAAACTCTGGTTCTCACGATGGCCTTTGCCGGGGGTGAATACTTTTGGTTCCAACAGAGGGTGACTTAAGATTCCAACCATTAAAATGTATCTTTTCCGGCTACCCCTGGTTGAATGTTTCTCCCCCAGGTTTTCTTTTGTCCCTGAGAAGGGAAGTGTTGCAAATGCGATTTTCTGTTGTGGACATTGAAGATTCAGGGTCGCCGCCTGAACTTCCTTTGGCTGCGCCAACCTGATCCGGGCACAACGGCGACGGTGTGTTTGCAAGTCCTCGTAAAGGCCCCCGGGGATTTCCAGACAGCGGTTCTGGGCACTTTTCCATTGGCCGTGTGTCAAGGCGTCAAGAAACTTGACAGTTTCTTCTTGTCTTCCTTTTAAGAAAACCGCGCTGTACTATATTTTTGAGTGTGTGTGTATTGTGCCAGGTTTCTTCTCGGTTGCACGGATCCAAGCGCTTTCCCGGTAAGCCTGCTCTTTCGCCCTGGCTGACGGGCTCAGAGAACGCGGCCCCGGGCAGCCCGGTGAAGCAGAGCAGGTCTGCCCCGGAAGCTTCGGAGCCCCGCGCCTCTGATAGAAGTCGGCTTGGGCTGGTCACGTGGGGAGCAGCATGGACTTGAGGACCGAAGGGAGGACAGACTGAAGCTGACTTTCCAGGTCCACCTGGCCGTGCTTAGAGCTCCTCTGGAGATGGGCCACCTTTCCGTCCCAAGTGGAAATGCAGCCATCGCGTGGGAGGTGTGTGGTTCCCTAGACTTTGGGCTGGCAGTCCTGTCCCTGGGCAAACCCACCTCACCAGCGCATGGCGTGCCCCTCTTGGAGCTGTCACGGCTCCTCTGCAGGTGTGTCCAGGAGGGCTGAGCTGGCTTGTTCCTGCCTCGCCTGCAGGCCCAGCTGACAGGGCTGATGTGCCTAACGGCCACAAGGAACCTTTCCAAGCTGCTCACCTGTGGCAAAGTGCTCTCTGGAGGATGGTGCCAACTACCTTGGGTGGACTTAGGGGTTCAGTGGACGCAGCTGGGGTCCCTCCCCTCCCTTCCCGATGGTGTCTGATGGAGTCAACTCCACTCTTAACACCCCCCGGGGAGGCATGGAAACTTAATTTTCCTCGGTGTCCTGCATCTCCCTGCTGCACTTTGGAAGTTGAAGTGCACTTCCCCAGGGCTAACTGCAGTCCACGTCAGCTTTGCGCACAATGACACCTGCCTGTCAAGCAAAGTATCCCCACTTCATCAGGAATGGCAGTCTGCCACCTAGGGCCACCCAGAACTCACTAAGATGTCCCTCAACCATCTGTGTGCTTTGACTTGAAAGTGTGACCTCATTTGAACATCCGTGAACTCGTTCTACCCTTCAGAAATGATTTGGGATCAAATTGTTTCCATTTTTTAAAAATGATGTGGCTAAGTGGTCCCTTTTCCGTTATTATTTTTTGCTGTTCTCCGTCAAGAGGGTGAGTTCTCCATCTTTTCTTCTAGTAGAGCACTTTATCATCATACACTTTTAAAACTGGTTTCTCCGAGGTCCAGACTGTGAAAGAACTTACTGGCAAGAACAGAAATAAATGTTTTTGTTTTTTTTTTTAACTCTAGAAAATGATTTTATAGACGCAAGGACTCTGGGGAGGCAGGCACTAATGGCTGAACGCATGTGACTTTTTTTCCTGTCCCCAAAACGAAGAGAATGAGCTTTCAGTGCGGTGTTTTATTTTTATGTGACTGTTGACCGCAAACCAATCCTTTTAGTGGTAGATGTGCGACATGTCGTTTGCTTTTCCAGCAGTTTAGAGAGGCTTTTGTTTTTATCGTTGGCCATTGTAAGAATTGCAAGGAATAGAAAGATTTCATGGGTAAGATCGATTTGCCTTTTCCCCCTGTATGTTTCTAAGTGTTGAGCCACTTTCATCCCCCTTTTATTTCAAACCCCACCTGATGTGCTTCTTCCTCATGGAAGCCATGGAAGAAGTTCCCTTCCTCTCTCCCACGGCTCCATAATCGGAAATTTGGTAAATGCACTAAATTTAAAATTTTGGCATTCATAGGGAGCATCCATCCATCTGCTGGCGAGACACGCTGCCCGGGGCTTTTCAAGAAATCCCTTAATAGTTCCGAACACTAATAATATTTATATACATTACGATGAGACAAAATTTACAGCAGGTTTCTGGGGCTGGCTCCAGGACTCGCTAATCCCGGGCTTCTGCGTGTTCTCCTGCCGGGCTCCCAGAATCCTCTTGGGTTGTCGGGCAAGCCAGGGACTTGCCGGCTTCCAGCCCCGGGGTGCCCGAGTTGGTCCTTTAGCAAACCAAGTCACCTCTTCTTTTGAGCTCCGCCCACTCTCCCCATCGCCTCTTCGCCCCTGGAGTGTTTGACGCGTGTTTGTGCTCAGTTGGCATCAGGTAACATAAAGGAACTCCTTGGTGTGTGATCCCTCTAAGAGGAATTGGTCTGTCACTGACGAATGTGATTTTCCCTCACTCAGGCTGTCCTGAAGTTCCTTCGAAGGTAGCTCTGTCAATGAAACAAAACCCTGGCTCCGACTGCCCATGTGGGTCCATGTAACACACTTACGCGGGGCTGCTCAGCGCACCACTCCACAGAGTCCAGGGATACGGGGAACAGGGAACGGACAAAATGCAAAATATATCTGCAGACATGGTGCCACGTATTCATGGATTTATTTTTCTCTTACTGGAAATGCCCGCCATTTGCATTTGTGTGTAACTGACTCCAACCAAGCAAGCCTACCCCGGGATTTATTTTTTCTGTTCTTGTAAATGCTCTTGAGCGTTTGGTGCTCCAGGAACAGCTCCTGATAGTCGTGTCTGCCTGTGACCCTCCATTTTCTGCAGCATTTTATTTAACTCGTGGGTGAGGGAGTCAGGGCCTAAGACCTTTGATAATGATACAAGCAGGCACAAGCTTTTCAATGGCCGTTTTGTAAATATGCGCGCATCATCTTTATTCTCGTTTCGTCATTTGCAAAACCATCGAGCATTGGTGCACATGAAGGCTTTTCAAGGTATTCTAGTGATGGGCAGAGAGCACACACAAAGTCATGGTACACCGTCTGGTTCACGTAGGGCTACTGCACTATCACGTGCACCTCGGGCAGCCATCTGAGGGGGTGTTGTTACCCCCATGTGTTCTAGATGAGACCAAAGGGACCAGGAAGTAGGGCTAATGACTCTCCTGGACCCAGCAAACAGCCAGTGCATAGCACAGCATGGACTTGACCCTCTGCCCTTGTGACTCAAATGCAGAGAATTTTTCCCGGCCTGGGTGAAACTCAGAATGTGGTCTGCAGCACTCTGCACCTAGGGGGGGATGCAGGGCCATGGTTTTCCGCAGAGGGATTTCATGTGTGGTCGATGGGTTTGGTGTGGGACATTGCAGCCAGATGGGAACGGCCCAGAGGAGGGGGACCGACTCCACCCAGTCTCACCAGCTGCCCCCTCTGCCCCACGGCACTTGCTCACCGCCTGTCCTCTCTGCCCCACAGTGTGCCCCAGCGCGTGCGGGAAGCGGGCGTGCACGGAGAGCAACGAGTGCTGCCACCCGGAGTGCCTGGGCAGCTGCACCGCCCCGGACGACGACGCGGCCTGCGTGGCCTGCCGCCACTACTACTACAACGGGGTCTGCGTGCCCGCCTGCCCGCCCAACACCTACCGCTTCGAGGGCTGGCGCTGCGTGGACCGCGACTTCTGCGCCAACATCCCCAACGCCGAGAGCAGCGACACCGAGGGCTTCGTGATCCACGAGGGCGAGTGCATGCAGGAGTGCCCCTCCGGCTTCATCCGCAACGGCAGCCTGAGGTCCGTCTGGTGGCCTGGTGGCTGCGCGGCCCCCACCCTGGGCCGGTGAAGGGGGTGGGTCCGCTTCACAGGGTGGCCCCACTTGCATTTCTGGGAGATTCTAGGAGCCGCTGGCATGTTTTGTTTCTCCCCGGTTTGTTTTACGTTTTGTTCTGGAAGTGGACCGAAATTCAGTACCTGCCGTGCTGGCCCTGGCGCCCGCAGGTCCCTGTCGCCCCGAACGCTTCTCCTTGGCCCATAGCGGGCAGGCACCCTGTGCCTTAACTGACAGCGACGACGCGTACGCAGTAGCTTAAAAGAATCTCCATTTTCCATCAGCTCCTTCTCTTCCTTCTCACCCCCTTTTCCTTCACCCCTTCTCATCTGTTTTTCTTTCTGCCCCTCATGTGGCTTCCTGAATGTTCAGACTTCACGTGGGAAGCAGAGAAATTCCTTTTAGTAACAGGCACCCCTCCGCGCATGCTGACGACTGCTGCAAAAGTGTCCTTGGCTTAGCTTTCCAAACACAAGACAGAACTCAAGGCTAGCATGTTTGGAATTTATAGGGCTCTAACCCTATAAAAAGAAGCCCGGAGCTTGGGTATGGCCAGCCCCTGCTCTGGACCGGAGCTCAGGAAAGAGTAGCTCCGTTGCCGCAGGCCAAGTGCCCCTGCCTGCCTAACACCAGGTGACCCTTCCGTCCCGACCACCCTGCACATACAACCCTGATGTGGAAGATGCCGTGAAACTGCCCTGCCGCTACTGCAGTCCGTTTCTGCGCCTTTGGAAAGGGGGTTCTGTTTCCCGAGCCGTATTTGTAGGCCCGGCTTGAAGTCGAAGGCAAAACTCACATGAGTCCAGGGTACTGGATGTAAAACAACTTTCTGCCCGTTACAATTCCTGTAGCCGTTGTGATAGTAAAATTTATGCTAAGGACTTTCCAATGATAAATGTGCCAAGACTCCTATGGATTGCGAAGTATACGTATTCCATCCAAAATAAGCCTACCGCATTTTACTCACATTGTATTGGCCGCCGGAGAATTAATGGCTTTTGCCGGTGCCCAGGGCTGCCTGGGACCAGACAGGGCTCAGCCACAGTTCTTCTTGGGGGTGATGTCAGAGGGCCGCTGGTCCGTGACTGGGTCATGCCATCTTTGCCCCATGGCTGCATGCCCCATGAGGTAGAGGGCAGACTGGAGCTCTGAATGTCCATGATGTTGGTTCTCCCACAGTGGTACCTTCATCAAAGAACTGAGCCATCATTTTCCCTCTCCATTCTTCCCGTCAGTTCAAAGCCACAGGTGTAGCTTTTCCATTTTGAAATAAAACACCTTCAAGAAAGAATAACATCCCTCGGCCTGTCAAGCCAACTGAACACTGAGTTTAAAACAGTTTTAATGCTGTTTATTTCCTCTCAGTCCTAGAATGGATTTGTGGATGCTTAGTCTATAAACACAATCAGAGAACTTCCTAAGAAAAACATTTTAAATGCTACCTGATTCCTAGACATTTTTTCTTCCCCAGACATTTATTTACTTCATTATTTTTTAAATTATTTTTTATTTTTCAGCTGCAATTAACTACAAAATCTTAGCTATTGTAGCAAAAGGATTTGGTTCAGAAATTGCTGTTCGGATGTAATATTGAGGGGAACTAAACCTGCATGGAACCTAGAAGTTACGCTTCTGGACATTTGTCCCAGAAAAATGAAAACATATGTCCACCCAAGAACACGTGCAAAGTTGCTCACAGCATCTGTGTTTGTGATGAGTAGCCCCAAACTGGGAACCACTCAGATGTCTCACGCTAGGTAAATGGTTAAGCAGGCTGGGGCACATCCACACTAGCCACTATTATTCAGCAATCAAAGGAACCAACCATTGAACTGCACAGCACCTTGGACGTATCTCAGGGAGGGTGCGCTCTCGGAAGGTGACATGCTTTATCATTCTATGCACATGACATTCTTGACATGGCAACTTACAGAGATGGAGAGTAGCATAGTCGGGGCCAGGAAGGAATTAGGGACAGGAGGGTGGGTCCCTAAATGGGTCATCTTTGTGGACTAGTTCTTTCTTTCTTTTCTCTCTTTCCTTCCTCCTTCCTTCCTTCCCTCCTTCCTGCACAGGAGAGAGAAAGAGAGAGAGGGAAACATGGATATGCAAGTAAACATCAATCAGTTGCCTCTCTGATGTTAGAGACAGGAGAACTCTCCTACAGTTGGCCCAGTTTCCTTGAAACTCTTGCCCCTTATTCTCCCAACATGAAATGGGAAAATTTTCAGGGAACACAACCCTGCCTCTTGGCCTGAGATAGGCAATTAAATTCCAGGGGTGGCGGGGAAGGGTTTATGAAAACAGCAATAACTTACACCATTGTCTTGAATGTTATTTTCCCCCTATCTTCATAAACTTTAAAAGAGCATCCAATGGTCTTTTAAACTTCAGGGTATAAATATAATGGTGCTCCAACTCACCATCCTATTATTTACACACCCCATAATGTTGTATCTCTTATTTGGATGAGAAGTCAATTTACATTTTGACCTGGCCTCTGCAGTACGATAGCTAGATTAATATTTTGCTCATGGCTTCCTATGTAAAGGCAGGTAAACAGGACACGCGCGTACCAGTCCCTGACTGTTGGTGGTTTGTGGCCTGTTCAGGACAGCATTTGAAACAGGAGCTCATTACAGAGTCATGGAAATCCCCTGCTTTTCTTGTGCATGCAGCGAAAACAATGTTTGGATCAATTTACAAGTTTCTGCAAAACCTTGTCAAACAATTTGTTGTGCTTTAGCACAAAAGTCATGGATCTGCGCAATGCCACGTGCCTTCTGGAATCCCTCACCAGAATGTCCCTGGATGCTGCTGTAGGAGTTAGTCTCCTGCTAGGGCTGAGCCCCTCCTGTCCCTTTGCTGCCCCTGTCCCACCTCTAGGGGGCACCTGTCACATCAGAGAGCAGCCTCATTCTCCTTGGAAGCCCCCCATGCTTCCTTTCTGTGAGGTTGCTCCCCACCACTCCCGGTGGAGCCAGCTGGCCCATCCACCACCAGCCCAGCGATACACACATGCTTCAGGGATGCATCACATGTTCTGTCTGAAATAAGCAGCATGTTCTTTTTGCTAGAAAATGTGCGGTGGGTCCTGAGTCGGCTTAGGGTGAGTTCCAGTGTGACCACCTGAATGCTTCCAAGCAGTTAGTGTCCATAATATGTATGGCTGGGAGAAAAATGGGTCCTTAGGGTTTTTTTGATGTGGGGGGACCCCTCTGACCTCTGTGTTTACGGTTGGTTCTTTATCTTCCGCAGCATGTACTGCATCCCCTGCGAAGGCCCTTGCCCCAAAATCTGTGACGAAGACAAGAAGACGAAGACCATCGATTCGGTGACTTCGGCTCAAATGCTCCAGGGTTGTACCGTCTTCAAGGGAAATTTGCTCATCAACATCCGACGGGGCAGTAAGTATTCCACGTCCCTCGAAAGGTGGTTGGATCTCTTGGTTCTCTTGCATTGATCCTCTTCCTACCCATCCATGACTCTTATCTAAAATGGGGGCCTAGAAAAACAGCATAATGCATCAGCCTTGTGCTTGATGCCTCACCTTTGCATTTCTCCAGGAATTCAGACAAACAAATCAAACAAACAAACCCACCACACATCGAAAGGCAGGCTGTTTTTGTTTGTTTGTTCATGTTGCCATCAGCCCAGAGTTTATGCCTGCAGAGGGCGATTCCTCGTCTTTCTGTGAGTTGTCTCTTATGTAGGAGATGCGTGTCGGGGCACACAAACTCAGCAGAGACCTGGGTCAGGGGTATGAGTCAGCAGTCTCCAGGGGGAGCCAGGTCCACACAGCTTTCGGCCCAGGGTTTCGGTGACTTGGGTCTGTGTGAGGAGACTGGGCATAGGGAGTCGTTAATGTTGTCATTTTTAAATGTTATCAGGCCCAAAAGACTGGTTGCTCTCCAATTGACTTCTAGGAGCCAAAAAGATTTATGCATGTTGTTCTGTATTTATCATTTTGGTCTCCCCTCACCCCCACTTTCCTCACCTACCCGCCTCCGCCCAGGGTGAGCATCAGGTATTGTAGATGGCTTTCCTGGTAATTGTGTTTGTGTGAGGTAGGTCCCCTTCACATACTCATGGCATTTTTACTCCTGATCTTTAATTGACAAGGGCTTCTAGCTGTGGGGCCTTCAGTTCTCCACAATGGGGCCACTTGGTCAAGGTCCTGAGAGTTTCATAAGCTAGAATAAATATAGTACAAAGACCTTGAGGTTGAAGAGGAATTTTTTCCCTAAGTCCTTTTGGGAAGAAATGCTTTCATAGTTGGAAGGGGGAAAAAAATGACTTAATTTATTTATTTTGTGAATTCACTCTTCCTTAATGCTGTTTGTTAAAGGAGTGCGTGAGGTATCTTTTTAGGGTTTAGGGATGGCAGAAACAGATTTTTACTTAGTTCTTTGAATTGTTTGATGATGCTCCCCCGCCTTTTTTCCCCTCTATTTTTCAGCCCTTCACAACAAAGATTACTTTGTATTCACACAGCTGGAGTACTATCCCTATGGTACTTGTAAAGTTTTAATTTTTGCGCTTCATTTTAAAAGATTTGCTCATCCCTAGATGCTTTCGAAAGGTATCCCTATCTTGAAGATAAAAATGTAATCCATGAATTACATCCATGGAGAAGCAGAATTTCAGGAGCAGTGGGTACTGTTTGTGCCCAGTGATGAAGTGTGCCTTCCAGTTTGTGTCCCATGAAGGGAGTCAGTGGGATGTAAGGTGACAGATGTGTCCTTGGAGAGCTCAGTCCCCAGCCTTGACTATAAGGCATGACATCCAGCCAGACATTTAAAATTCAAGCTCTTTTCCTTGAAAACATCGATACAGGCAACCTCTAGTCTTTTCAACTTGAATTTCTCCTTAATTTCTCTTGGAAAGCCATTAAAGTGTAGATTAAATGTAAAGTTGTACCCTCCAGGATAGCACCCTTATTATTTTTTTTTTATCAACTCACAGTAAAATATGACCTTTCATCAAATAGGTCTTCTCAAATCATACTCAGTAAAACCCCACTAGCTCACCTACACCCATTTCATTATAGCATTGTAGTGACGACTCTGATGTAAGTGGAATGGTAGCTTATGGGTTTTAGTTACTCTGAGGAAAAGATAGGCTGAGCAAGATGAAAGGAAACACGCTGTTTATATAACATAATTTTTACACGCGTATAAGCAACTATGTGTCCAGCGATTTTTCAGCCGTGACAATAATATGTAGCAAACTTCAATAGGCGGTAATGCAGCTTTTCAGTATCAGCTGCAGGTAGCCATCCTTGACATATTGGCGTGTTTCCTTCCAGCCCTAGGAGGAGGGACCCTTTCGAGGTAGGCAGATCCCTTAGCTTAGAAACTGGAGTGGCCGCAGGGGTGGTCAGCAATGAGAAAGCACCAGTGCTGTTGATTCGGTCCTGCCCTCGTCTTCCTAGGTGTTGTGGACTTTTGAGAGAGTGCTTTAAAAGAGCACTCAATGCCTTAGCTAATTGGCAGGCTGGTATTTATGATTTTCCGTTCTGTTCATCAGCCTTCGAGCTGTCAGGTCCAGCCTTGTAGAAGCATGCTGCCTTCTGCCCCGTGGGCCCTGACCTGGGCCAGGTAGTTGAAAGTCCAGCCTAGGGAAGGAGTTCTCAACAAGGCACCAGGGTCCTAGGCCAGTGGCCTGGGCATCTCAGTGTCACCCCCAGAGCATGATGTGCTGTGGAGTCACCTTCCGCACATGGTAGTGAGACATCAGGTGTGTCCCCTGTGCTAAGTGAGTGTGCAGTGACACGGCCCCCTCTCCGGCAGACAACATCGCCTCGGAGCTGGAGAACTTCATGGGGCTCATCGAGGTGGTGACAGGCTACGTGAAGATCCGCCATTCCCACGCCTTGGTCTCCTTGTCCTTCCTCAAGAACCTTCGCCAGATTTTGGGAGAGGAGCAGCTCGAGGGGTAAGTGCTCCCGGGTCCCAGCCGGTGTCTCTCGTGACCCAGCACGCAATGCACTTTCAGATTCCCTGTAACTCAGGTTAGCGCGCTTCCATGTTGAGAAGAAGCAGGGAGGGAACAAGGATGAAATGGATGCTCCCTGAGTGAGGCGCTCTGTCCCGTTGTCCTCATGAGTCTCCATGTTGCCCCTGGTCAGTCAAGGGCTGCGTGTCCGACGTGTCCAGAGGAACAGCAGACAAGGGGCTGAGGGGGCTCTTTCTCCAAGTGTGACAAGTGGGCCTGCAGTGCTCCCCTCCCTGGAATCACAACTGACAGGACCCGTCTCTACCCCCAAGAGATCTGGGTGCACAGAATGGTTTTTATGGATGAGCTTCTGGGATGTATTCCGTGACAGCACTTTTGCCTTCTGCAGAGATGTGCTTTGTGAGCAGAGTTTAAACAGAGACTTCACTGGAGGACACGGGAAAACTGGGGCCTGCTGCATCACCGTTTCTTGCCAGCAGTCTTCCTGGGTGTACCTTTGCGTGGAAACTTTTCTCTTCCCACTTCTGCTTTTCCTGTTTCTTAATCCTTACCCAAGGACATGTTTATTGATTTTAGAGCAAGAGGAAGGGGGAGAGGGGGGGAGAAAGAGAGAAAGAGAGAGAGAGATTGGTTGCTCCCTGTATGTGCCCCTACCAGGAATTGAACCTACAATCTAGGCATCTGCCCTGACCAGGGATCAAACCCTTAACCTTTTGGTGCATGGGGCACTTGAACTAACTAAGCCCCCAGCCAGGGCGTGCTCCCCCTTTTCAGTAGCGCTCCAGCCAGGCTGTAAGTGACCACTTTGAAATAAAAAGAGACATCCATTCATGAGCGGATGCCTTCTAGAGAGAACTTGGGGAGATAATTGAAGGCAGAAAGAGGCGGGCAGGCCATGGGAAAGGCCATCCTTAGTGATGTTCTGCGCCGACTGGATAAAGTTACCACATTAGGGTTTCTTCACAGCCTCCCTGCTTTTCTCAGACCAACTCTTGGTCAGTTTTTAAATTCTTAAGATTCCATCATCTGATACAGCGCAGGAGAGAGGGCAGCTCTTCATTCCATCCTGGAAAAGCACGCTGTCCTCCCGCCAGGGATCTCTGATGCTTTAGAGAATCATCTTTCTCCTCGCAGATTCCCAGGGCTGCCAGTGCCCAGCCCCGGTGTGTCCCAGGTTTGTGGTATTCCATTTTAAATTGAATTTTAATGTTTTCCCTAAGCAGGTTGAGATTTCTGGGATCCCTGCTATAAGTGAGCACTTTTTCTTAGGCAGACAGGTATCTGCAAATTTTCCTGCTGCTTAAAGACACACATTTTTTTTTTTTTCTCAGGCTGAGCATCATAGGCAAAGAAAGCTGAGGAGCATTTAATTAAGTTTTATTAGCTATTATTACACGATGTGATTACCTATTAGGTGTGCGTTCACCGAAAGTGTTATGCACTTAAATGAACCTGAAAATGAGAGCCTGGTTTTTATATGCAGGAATATTTACGTCTGCCTCACGATCTGAAACTGGTGTAAAACCTGAAGCCCCAGTGGGGTCCTTCTCAGGACACCTGTCACTGCTCAGGTGTTGGGGACACTTCCGAGTTCAGGTGAGCTCCGGGCCCCTGCCCTGCGTTAGCATTTTAGATGGCAGGGTAGAGCAGCTGGATCTTGGGTTTTCACAACCTGCTGCTGATCCGTAGCCCCGTGGCCTCATGATGCTGGGTTTCTAGCCTGTCATCTCCAGGTGCTGCTTCTTGGAGGGTGTCTCTTTAGTGAGGGCCCTAGGGAGGGTCCGCCACCCTGCCTTCCATGTTCACGCCCATATAGGCATCCTCACGCATGATGAGTGTGCCCACAGCTCCGTGTGGATCGGGCCCAAGCAGGCAACAACTCAAGTCTTTACGTCTCCTCCTTGGACTTCAGGAGAGAGCGAGGTCCAGCCCTTCACGCGCTGCCCTCACTCCTGTAAGCAGAGGAGAGGTGGAGGGAGCAAGCAGAGAAAGAAAGGCGATCAGTAGATAAATACAAGGCAGAACTTGCACAATGCTCCGAGGGTAACGAAAGGGACCCACCAAAGGCAGGAAAAAAAAAGAGTCAACTGTCAGCTGAAGAAGATCAGACAGGCTTCCTGGAAGATGTGGCCCTGAGGGGCTTCTGGAAGCACTCAGAGAACAGAGGGTGACGGAGGGCTGTTTAGGATGGGACAGCCGGAGCCAAGGCAACGCGCCGGGACGTCCTGGGACCTGTTTGGCAGAGAATGCCAGAGAGGCAGGTGGCGGCAGCATTACGTAAGGTGTTATGCACCCAGGTGTGGAGGTGGTAATTAGGTAGGTCCTGGAATGTAGTCAGGGCTTTTGACTTAGAGGAGTGTTAGCAGCACCGTCTGGAAATTAAACTTCTGGACCACGTCCTTGGTTTAAGCCAGGGGAACTTTTCTCCCAGTGGTTCACAACGTGTGCTGCAGGTTGGAATCACCTGGTGGGCTTTTCAAAATTCCTGACACCCAAGTTGGGCTCCATCCCAATCCAATCAAAATATGAGGGGGTGGGGTCCAGGCCTCTTTGCCTTTCTGGAGATTCCAAGGTAATTTCAATGTGCAGCCAACATTGGAAGCCGCTGCTCCATCCCGTTCTTCCTTAAAAGCACACCCCTGAAGCGCTTTGGTGTTTGTTACTAAATATTTTCTTGTAATACTTGTCTTAAAGTACGATTTTTCTCGAACCTCTCTTAGCCATAAACAAGTGCTTTCATGTGGTTTGGTAGGAAAAAACGTTTTGCAGCTGTTTTTCTGTGTTGTAATCCTCACCTGAGGACATTTTTTTTTTCCCCATGGCTTTTAGAGCGGAGGTGAGGGGGGGCGGAAGACGCATCGGTGTAAGAGAGAAACATCGGTCAGTTGCTTCCCATAGGTGCCCTGGCTGGGGATCGAACCCACAGCCATTCTGCGTACGGGACAACACTCCCGCCAGCTGAGCCACGCTGGCCAGCTCATAGCCATTTGTTTAGGTGGAGAGCAGACATGTTCACGCTGCTGAGATACTTCTGACCTCGCAGCCTGCCTCTCAAACTGGAGCTGCGGGGTCCCTAGCAGCCCAGACCTCTTCCAGAACATGCAGTGCAAGCGTCTCACCTGGGGCGGAACAGTCTGCCCTCTGAGCCAATTGACTATGGTCTGTGGACGTCCATCAGCAGAGTCACACCAAACGGGCAGCAGGGTGGTCGGGGAGCAGCGCTGGGGACACGGGCAGCGTCAGACGCTTATCAGTTTGTCCAGAATTCTGACGGCTGGGGCTTCCTTGAGGGCACCCCTCACTCTGTGTTTCCAGAGTGCTCCCTTAGACATTCAGAAAATCAAGGTTTTCCTGCTGTTGATGAGGGGACCAGATTTTGAACGCACATCAAGATTTCTACAAGACGGCTAGTTGGTAAGCCCTTGAGCTAGAAAGAGAATGTCCCTGTTGTCTGGGCAGTTCCTTTGCCTGGACAATCCTATTTTCCGATGGCCTCAGATGAGTAAGGAGTTAAACTTGCATACTTTTCTTAAACAATTATTGATTGACTGGTTTTGAGAGAGAGAAACGTCAATGTGTTGTTCCACTTATGCATGCATTCATTGGTCGAGTCTTATATGTGCCCTGGCCGGGGATCGAACCTGCAACCCTGGCCAACATTGTCACCCTGGAAAGGATAAAAGCAGGTGGAGATGGTGGTAATCAGGATACACTCAGGCCTGCCTCTGCTCCATCGCTGCCACTGGACTGTGCAACACCTTGGTGCCTCCTTCTGCCTTCTTGCAACTCTAAGATCAGGATGCAATGGAGCTGCACTCCGCACACTTCTCCAGGACTTCTTAAAACACACACAGTCAACCATGTGACTCAGCAGTTCAGGCTCTATGCAGCAGCTCCCCCGAGACGGGCAAGCGTGCCCACACAAGACTTGTGTGCATTATTCACCGTGCACCCGCCAGAGACGGAGAGCAGACTGCTGGGGGCCGCGGGGAGTGGAAACACCTCCGGCAACCAGGGAACCTGGGTGCGGCAGCCGCGCTCTGACACTGCCTTGTGGCCATGGTCGCACCGCTGCACCCGTTCACCGAAACTCACGAAACTTGCATTTGGGGGAGGTGAATTAGTACAGGTATTTTTAAAACACTCCAAGAAGACACGCATGTTTTGAGGGTCGGGCGGGCACCTAGTGCCACTTGAAGGTCAATCCCCGCCCTTGAGGAGGCCCCAGGGTGGACGCAGGTACTGGGTTTGGGGCGACCTGGCTGTGGTGCAAGGCGGCTATGCTGATGGGTCGGAGGCCGTGTCTGTGAAGAGGCAGGATCCGGTGCATTGCAGGCTGCAAGGATGCTGGGGACGGTGTGCTGGGCTCTGACACCCCCTAGAGGCCAAGGAATGAAAGAAGGATCCGCGTGCACTGCAGCTTTTCTTTCCATTGTCAGCAAGGGCTAGAAACGGGGCCTGTCCCCCTCCCTCCCCCCACTGTAAGCCAGGGCCACGAGCTCAGCTTTTACCTCAGCCCAGGGAAAACTGAATACATACTTTGTCTCCGGTTGTTGCTTCGTAAATGGCCGACCTTGATCTTTGGATTCTGAAATGCAGCTCTCGGAATGCTGAGCCCAGGCTGCCTTCTACATGCTATGCAAATGCGCCCCTTTGCTTCCCCCTCCTCCCTGCCCGACACAGGAGTGGGCAGGGAGGTGGTGATGTGGGTAACCCCGGGGTCAGGCAGCCCTGGGACTAGAGCCACAGTGAGGCAGCTGAGCGTGTACCTGTGCGGGGCATTCGGAACATCATGCGGATAGCGCACAGAATGTCCTCAGAAAGGTAGCCAGCCGCCCCAAGCCTGCCTTGCTTTGTCTGCATTTTGGTAGAGGGGCCCCTGGGGAGAAACACACACTCTTTGCGACACTGAGAGGACAGGGAGCCAGGGTACCAATACAGCAGGCCCTCCACTCAACAGGTCGTTTCCTTCAAGGTTGTGTCAACCCTGCGGTGGGTGAGGGGCTGCCACCATGGGAACTTAACTTGCTTAGGTGAAGATGCCTGTGGTGTCATGGGTGCTGCTATGCCTGCGTTCCCTTCAAGTCGCAGAAACTGTTGGCGGCTCCGAACCCCAGGGCTCGTGGAGCCTGTGTAAGCGGCAGGAAAAGAAACCAATAACTGAATTTTTAAAAATACGCTTTGGATGGAAAGGCAGTAAGCCTGGAAACAATTGGGAGATCACACTTGCCGAGTAATTGACTGACTAGCCATTTCCTTTAGGAAACAATGAAAATCAAAGTGGATGCGTGCACACGCCTGCCCGTTAGGGACGTGCAGGCAAGTCTCTGCCTTTACTGTCTCCTAATTCTCCTCTAATCATGGGAGGAAGTGAGGGGAAATGAGGTTGAAAAACAAGAGCAGTATTGACAGGCAGCTCAAGAATGTGGCTTGATTATTATTTTCACAAGGATTTGGGGTTTATTTTTCTGCTACTTACAGATAGGCTCCGTAACGGCTGGCTTTTATGGGTACTCACATCCTGGCCCCCGGCCTTCTCCATGTTGTAGGAAAATGTTTCTGTTTACTGTAAAAAGATAATCTTGCTTTTCAAAGTGATTAATCACATACACAGAATTTCCGTGTGCCTGCCACTCATGTGTCAAACTCCTGATTTAGAATTCATGCTCCCTCCCGTGGGGAGAAGCCTGTTTTGTTCAGAAGGTATTTTCATTGCACTTCTGTTCCCTGCCAGTGAAATCAGTTTACTAACAAGAAGCCTCATCCTGGGCTGAGACAGCAGTTGGACCTGGTCGGTAGAACCTTACTCCCAGCCCAGAGGCTTCTGGGTCAGCAAGGAGCTTTCTTTCCATGGGGCCAACCCTGGAACCTGGGAGCAGCCTGACCCAGTGGGGCTCATGTTGGCACGGCACAGTGTCTTTCAGACCCAGAAGTTCTCCGCGGGCAAGACTGGGCCTAAAATAGGAGTCATCAGTGTTCACCCATCAACTTGCCCGTCATGTGTAGGAAGGACCACATGAGTCCCCTTGCAATCCAGCAGCATCACCTGTACCTGGCAGTGATGTAGAGGTGGGGACTGTCCCCAAGGATGGCAGATGTCACCTTGACTCAACCTGACGCTTTCCACCTGCACACATGCCTGTGTATCATATCCCACATCTAGATCCATTTAGACCATGCCCTGTGCCCCTTCTCTGGCAGGTACATGTGTTAGGGGGTGAGCCTTATGGGAAGGGAAGGAACACTAACTTGCCAGGTTCGGTGGCCACGAATGGGTCTGGGGGCTTCAAGGAAGGTTTGGAGAGCCTGGCTGGTTTTCAGGGGTGCCGCCTTTAGACTAACTTGGCTCACTGACTCCCACCTGTGCCCCACCCCTGCGTGCGTGCGTGCGGGGCTCAGTGTTCATGGATGGGCTTCAGCCCAGTGGGGCCGATTCCACCTCTGTTCTGTGACTTCTTCTGGACATCAGAGTCCTGGTCTCTTAAAACCAACAGGATTTCAGGTGACACCAGTTCATACTCCGTGTTGTCCTACGAGCGAGTCAACAGGACTATGAGACGCACTGAGGGCCCTGCCTGTCCTTGCTCCCTATCTCTGAGCTCCCTCTTGAGTTCCTGGGGAAATGTCACACGCCTGCTCGGCTGTGTTGTAACGGTGGCTTTAATTTTGTGCAAATGAGTGATACTGGGGCTGAGCAACGGCTGAGCCTGTAGAGGTCCAGGTCCAGGTCCGGGTGTCAGCAAGGAGCCTCACCTGGCGCAGACAGGTGCCCAGTGGACACAGCCCAAGGGCAGAGGGGTTCTGGGGGCTCCTGTCCTGGCTTTGCACAGAGGACTGGGGTCCTGTCTTCTCTGCTGTTTGTGGCTTGGACCAAGACTGAGCCTTGGAAACAGCTCGAAACGCTGCACCGATTCCTAGAATCAGTTTGGTAGAAAGTGCATGGCTGAGCCCGGAAAGAAAGTGAGGTGGTGAAGGGCAGGAGAGAGAGGCTAGGAGCACACCGTGTGCACGGAGGACTCAGAAGGCAGCTGTGGGCCTGCCTGCCTGGCTCACCAACGGGCCAGAGAGAGCGGTGCTCTGGGTCTCCCTCCAGACCCCACGCTGTGGCTGTCTGCTCTGTGCCCTCCCCAGCTACGGGCTATGGCTTTCTCTCTTGGCAGCCGGAGACCACTGTAGCCAATGCAGCTGCCCCTCATTTTCCCTTCAGCGGACAGTGGGTCTGCGGCTTGCGTGTGCTTCTGCTGGGGCAGAGCCCGTGTTTGACCGGGTCACCTTTGGCCCTCCAGCCCCTCACTGGAGCCCAGCATCTGCTGGACCAGCTCCCAGAAGCAACAGGGTCAGTGTTACCAGGCGCAAAGGAGAAATGCAGATTCCAGGCCCACACAGCCTGCTCATCAGACCCCCCAGGGGCAGGCCCAACCCTCTGAAAACAAGTTTTGCGCCACCTAACTGTGTTGGACACTGAGTCACTCTTGCTTGGGTGAGCGGCCCAGGAGAATGCCCATCAGGGAACAGTTTCTCCTCCCCCATCTTCTCCTGAGGCAGAAGCTGAGGCTTTGCAGGGTGGGTGAGTCAGGGTGACTCTGGAGGGGGCAGTGAGCCCAGGGCGGCTCCACCCTCGAGTCTGCTGCCCAGCCCGTCTCTGTCCTACCCCGAGCTGCGCTCCTGACGGGGGGCGCGGGATTGAGCCCCAAGGGTAACGGCGACTCTGCGCCCTGCAGCCAGTGCGTACGCCATGCTGATTGAGCCGCAGAGCGCATCTGTCCTCCTGCGGACGGACTTCCAGTGACCTGAACACGCTCTGCTCCAGCAGAAACAACCAGAAGCATTTCTGGGGAATGATGCGAGGAACCTCCTCCGTGTGAGGAGCGCCCTTTGTTGGTCACAGAGGCCGCGAGATTAGCATCTTGTCGACCTCAGTATGCTGTCCTTGAGTCCTGCGATTGCCATTGTTAATGGTGACTGTCCATTCTTGTGAATGACTCTGGCCCTGTTGGCAGAGGCTGTGCAGTCTGCAGCCCCATGGAGGGCCTGGGAGGGGGGCCCGCAGGCTGGGGGGACAATGGATGCAGCAGGATAGAGCAGGTCAGGGGCGCTGACGCTGGTCTGTGTGTTTGCAGGAACTACTCCTTCTACGTCCTCGACAACCAAAACCTGCAGCAGCTCTGGGACTGGGACCACCGCAACCTGACCATCAAAGCGGGCAAGATGTACTTTGCTTTCAACCCCAAACTGTGTGTCTCCGAAATTTACCGCATGGAGGAAGTGACGGGGACCAAAGGACGCCAGAGCAAAGGGGACATAAACACCAGGAACAACGGAGAGAGAGCTTCCTGTGAGTGACGCACTCCAAACCCTGCAGACGCCGCCACGTAGGGGGAGAGCAGCCCCTCTTCCCGCCTGGGGCCTCTGTTTGGGGGTCCTTCCTTGCTTCCCCTGGGGAGGCACGAGGCTCCTTCACATGCCCTTTGCTCGTACAGGCACCTCTTCAAAGTCAACAGTGAGGCAGATGTGTGATGGTTGACATTTGCGAATTTTCCTTAGTGTGCCGAACATCTCGAAAGAGGTTCGTGCGGAGATCCTGAAGCACCGCCTACAGATATGCGGTGAAATGTCTGGGCACAGGGGCGCAGCAAGATGACATATCAGCGCAGAGCTGGGCCTTGCTCTCATTCCTGCCCTGCCCTGCACATAGAACTGCTTTTAGAGAAGTTGTGGTTCTGTTTGGCGGGATAGGGTTCAACAAAGAGACTGTCGCTCCCTAACCAACTTCTTTAATTAAATGTATTGGGGTGATATTGGCTGGTAGGGTCATAGAGATTTTCAAGTACACATTTCTACGCGACATGATGTATATGTTGCATTCCGTGCCCAGCACCCAAAGTCAGATCATCTTCTGTTGCCATGTATTAGACCCTCTTTACCCTTTCACCCTCCTGCCCTCAACTTTTAAGAAGGGTAAGGTATAAGAGAAGCATGTTGAGATGATTGGGGGTGATCTGCACATACACACACTGTGCGCATACTTGCAGAGGGAGAGGGGTCTGTGAAATGACCCTCACTTGGCATTGACCTGTGCTGCTGGTGTCTGGACTTCCCTCATAGACACCCAGGGGGCTCTGCACAAGTTCAAGAGCAGAGAGACCAGGCACAGAGCTGGAAGGCGTGGGCATAGGCAGCGCTGTGTGCTCACACATGCTCTCCACCGCGGCCGCCACCCGGCCTATTTGGACCCTCCCCGACACAGCACGTCGGAGTTCTGCACTGTTTCCCTCCTGACACTCAGCCGGTCTGACCTGTCGGGTCACAAACATTGTTGCCCTTTGCTTTCCTTTGGAAACACAACAGTCCTGTTTTCTGTCTATATAACACATCAGCGGGACCTGCTATATTTTTTCCATGTCCTTCCCCCATGTTTCGTCCCACAGACTGGTTAGTTTTTGGCTGCCTGCAGCTCCTGCTAGGGTTGCAGGTGTGGAACTCAGGCAAACGTGGGGAGAAGGACACCTCTTTGGAGAGTTTGGGGCCTTGGGAGGAGGAAGCCAACCCTCTGGCCCTGGTTCCCATCCAAGTTTCAGCCTGGTCACAGCAGCAAGACACAGCGAGGGCTTCCCTTGCACAGAAAGCTCTGGGAGGTGAAATGCTCTTCTCAGCACCTCATCCATCCTCGTCCTCGTTCTGCTAGCTGGAGGCCCCCAAGGAGCTCCTGTGTCCCTCCGGTGTGACACCAAGGGCGTACTAAGCAGCGTCCCCTATGTGGCACACCTGTTCTGTTACCTATCTTTGCTGGTTGCCCAGGATTGGGCAGATAAGCACAGGTGTAGAGTTGGGGCTACACAGAAAGCTGTGTAAGCATCAGCTGGGCTTAAAGATCTCCCTGGCCCCGAGGACACCCACGGCGAGGGGACTGGCAGAAACCAAGGCTACCCTTGCTCAGTCAAGGGGTTCTTCTCCTTCAGGTTAAGAGTCACACTCAAGTTCACGCTTGCACCAAGTATGTGAGACAAAGGGAAGAGTCCCTGGGAGCTCAGGAAGGGACAAAAGTAGGTTTGCAGTTGTTCGGCTGGAAAATACAATAATTAGTAAGGAATAAAGCAAGAATAAGCTCCGTGTTCTATGTACTCACGACTGTACGCCTGCTTTTGCCTCACCCTGTATTTGAGTCCTTCGTAGAGATAAGAAAGCCACCCAGAGGGCTAGAAAGGGGCTTAGCACGCATAGCGCAGGACAGGCGACTTCGCAGACACGCGGAGAAGGGCATCGATGTCTGTCACTCACAGAGGTGTCTCTGTGCTCCAGGTGAGAGCGACGTGCTGCGCTTCACGTCCACCAACACGTGGAAGAACCGCATCATCCTCACATGGCACCGCTACCGGCCCCCAGACTACAGGGACCTCATTAGCTTCACTGTCTACTACAAGGAAGCGTGAGTCCTGCTTGGTGGTGGCCTTCTGTGGGTAGGGGAGCCCAGGCCTCAGCCTCAGTGCCCTCTCCCGCAGTCACGTGCCATCTGTCACTGCCGGTGGCAGCCACAGACAGGGATACATTAGCATCAGTGGGGAGGGATGGTTGAGTGAAATGAACCCCAAGGAAAAGGCTTGTTTGTCGGAGAATTAGGTCAGTCCAAGTATTCTTAAGCTGGATGGAGGATGGGGTGGAAATGTCACTTCAGCCTTGCTGTCCGATGGTCCCCTACCCCAGGGGCATCCTGGAGGATGCTCAGCTCCCTTTGGGGTGGTCCCCTGGGAAGGCGCGTGTTTTGCTGTTGTCCCTCTACATGGGGCCCAGCACATGACAGGCGGGTGGAGAGGAAAAGGCCTTGAACCTTTCATGAGTTCTTCCCCAACCCACTAGGGCCCTTCTTGTGCCCTCCAGTGATACCCGCCTGTCCAAGCAGCATGACACGTCCCTCCAGGTGGCAGCTCTCAGTCCTCTTTCCTTCCTGGTCTCCTCTGTCCCGGTGGTTCCCCAGCCTGCTTAATCCGCAGCCTGACCCAGGTCCCATGTTGATATCACAGGTCTGGCTTCTGGGTACTTGGCTTCCCCAGAGCTGGAACGAGAGCTACCAATGGCAGGACCTGGTCCCCTTCCCCTGCTGCGGGGGGACCCTGGGAACATCCAAGCAGTGACATAAGGGGGGCCTGGGATGAGGACGTGTTCCTGGCTATGGGATCACTCACAGCCTTTCATCGGGCTGACAGAGGCCAGTGGCTGCCCAGCCCTTTCAGGGGGTGGATGTCCGATCTCGGCCCAGCCGTGCGTCCGCACACACTCTGTTCCCTTTGACGGTCCTGCCATGGCGTTGGCAGCGTCAGCCGGTAATTTCACCAAAGAGCCGATGCTGCTTTCTGAGACAATCTGGAAATGAAATATTGGAGTATTACAAGATACTTAAGCAATCAGAATTGCTTGTGAGCAAATTAGATTTTGGAAGCGGTGCTTTAGAAGCTGTTTCCCTGTAGCCAAGTCGTTTTTCTCCAAGTTACTCTTTATCAATAGCTGGCGTTTGTATTAAATGACTGTGCTTGTTTTTTCTTAATGGTGAAAAAAAATGCCATTTTGGAAGGGAGAAGAGTAGCGTTTGCATGTATTCCTGTGGAGCAGCCTTTTAACTCCCAGGACCTACACAACTTGCTCTTCCTAACGCTGAAGAGCCAATATGGTATCGTGGCAGAACTGTGGCGAAACCTGGAGTCTGGTTGCTTTTCTGTATTCCTCCATAAACAGTGGAATGCAGCCCTGACCAGGTGGCTCAGGGGGTTGACCTTCGTCCTATACACCAAAAGGTGGTGGGTTTAATCCCCCATTGGGGCATGTTTGGGAAGCAGCTGATTGATATCTCTCTCTCCCCTTTCCTATCTAAAATCAATAAGCATGGCCTTAGAGGATTTGATTTTTTAAAATTGAATGGATCATTTGTTTTATTCAAGATCCCTTCAATGGATCATTTGTTTTACTTAGGATCCCCATTATAGAAAGTGGGGTGTGCTAGGGCCTGGGGAAGGTTTCTCAGGGCCTCAATGTCAGAGCCCTAACACAGGCCCTGAGCTGTGCCGATGATCTTTCAGACCCTTTAAAAACGTCACGGAGTACGACGGGCAGGACGCCTGTGGCTCCAACAGCTGGAACATGGTGGACGTGGACCTCCCCTCCAACAAAGACATGGACCCGGGCATCCTGCTGCACGGGCTGAAGCCCTGGACGCAGTACGCGGTGTACGTGAAGGCCGTGACCCTCACCATGGTGGAGAACGACCACATCCACGGGGCAAAGAGCGAGATCTTATACATTCGCACCAATGCCTCAGGTACCCGCACGCTGCTTTCCCAGTCAGGCCGGTCTTTCTGCGGCGGCTGCCCGTGTACCCTCTTCACTCTCTGCCTCTGTGTCTCAGTCTGCCTCTGTCTCTCTTCCTATCTGACTATCTGTCTCTATCTCTGTCTTTCTTCCTGTCTATCTGTCTGTCTCTACCGCTCTCTGTGTCTGTCTCTGTCTCCCCACCCTTTTTGACTCCCCCCTTTTATTTTGGCTTCTGCCCCTTTGAACGGGAGATTCAGAAATCTCAGAGGAAGCGCGAAGCACTCAGTTTTACCATCCATAGGAGGTAACGCTTCGGAGGATGATAGTTGTGCTGGCCGCGAAAACCACGGTGTTCGAATCAGCTGTCGATGCGAAGTCAGTTGGGATGCCCACCGCCATCTTCCGTTTGCAGCTCAGTCCTGGCTGTTTCCCCCGAGCTGACCTGAAACCAGGTTTTACAGAGGGAAATGGCGGCACTGAAACGCATGCTACTGATGTTTCACAGCTCAGTGCTTGCCTAGTGTTTCCAGAGTCCCGGCCGTCTTCCCGTCCAGGCCGAAACCCAGACTTCGGATGGGTTTGCACCACATACCTGGATCCTGCCTCCATTCCATTTTCTGAAATGCTTCTTCTTCCCCCTTCCAGTTCCCTCCATTCCCCTGGATGTCCTTTCGGCATCAAACTCCTCGTCCCAGCTGATCGTGAAGTGGAACCCGCCATCCCTGCCCAACGGCAACCTGAGCTACTACATTGTCAGGTGGCAGCAGCAGCCCCAGGACAGCTACCTGTACCGGCACAATTACTGCTCCAAAGGTAAGGCCACGGTGCGTGGGGTCCCGCCAGCCGACGGGGCGCAGGTCAGGGAATGGCTCCATCCCCTCACCACGGGGGAGCAGGCGGATGTGTCTCATTCCCCCTCCCGCGGGCCCTCTGTCTTCCAACCAGACAAAATCCCCGTCCGGAAGTACGCGGACGGCACCATCGACGTGGAGGAGGTGACGGAGAACCCCAGGGCCGAGGTGTGCGGCGGGGAGAAGGGGCCCTGCTGCGCCTGCCCCAAGACGGAGGCGGAGAAGCAGGCGGAGAAGGAGGAGGCCGAGTACCGCAAAGTCTTCGAGAACTTTCTGCACAACTCCATCTTCGTGCCCAGGTGGCCACGATGTCTCCCGACAGTGTGTCCGGGCTGGGGCTCCCGGGGCGGGTTCTGTTGCTTTCTCCTCGTCTGTGCTGGTAGTTCTAGGTCAGCGGGCTTGGGGCAGAGCCACACCACCGTCACAGGGAGAAACATATGTGGCCGTCAGTTTGGTTGGGCGGGGCGCCTCTAGAAGCTGGGGACCTGTGGAGGAAAGGGAGTCAGGGCTCGTTCTATGGGGTCCCGGCATGATGGGGGCAGCTGCCTCCCAGCCACACAGCCCTCAGACGGGCCACCCCTGCAGCATCTTGGACCATTTCTTCCGCCCTTTCAGGTGGAGGCAGTCTTCCCTTGGTGACTCGCTGCATTTCCTTTGCTGTCCTGTTTTTGAGTCTGGTGCTCCAAACCCTCCTCAAATTCCTGATAGCAACCCTGCCTGTCACGGGCAGTCTCTTAGGGAAGCTACAGAGCCACTGCTGGGGGTGTAGCCAGGGGTGTGAGAAGTACAGACTCGGAGTCCTCAGCAGGGGAAGGGTGGCAGGAACGTTAGAGGGGATGGTCTGGGGGTTCACACCAGTGCTCCCTGCTGGCATCCGTGCTCTTTCCCACAGTCAGAGGGGTCAAAGGAGCCCCCACCACAAGCCTTTGACCCTCTGTGCCCCATCTCTCTGGGCTGATGCCCACACCTCACTCACCTCACCCCTAATGAGTCTTAGCGTGACCAGCCAGTCACCTATAGCACCTACCCACCGGGCCTGTGGGCCAGGTGGCAGTATCCTGGTGCAACCCCAAGATGCTGCCGTTAGATATACAACTGAGAAACCACTCTGGGGGCCGATGCTGAGGTCAGCGGAGGAGAGAGCCAAATGGCTGGGGAAAAAGGAAATCCCCATATTACGTGTTGGTTCTTGGCCAAGTGGGCTGAATAGCTCCTTCTATTCCGACGTTAAGATTTTTCTCGTCTCTCCATTTCTCTAGCCCGAGTCACAGACAAGACAGAAAAGGGGGAGGCACGAATGAGCCTGTTGTTGTCTCTCTCCCTTGCAGGCCCGAGAGGAAGCGGAGAGATGTTGCGCAGGTCGCCAACGCCACCGTGGCCAGCCGGAGCAAGAACAGCACGTCGGCGGACACCTACAACGTCACAGACGCAGAGGAGCTGGAGACGGAATACCCTTTCTTTGAGGCCCGAGTGGACAACAAGGAGAGGACGGTCATTTCCAACCTCCGGCCTTTCACCCTGTACCGCATCGACATCCACAGCTGTAACCACGAGGCCGAGAAGCTGGGCTGCAGCGCCTCCAACTTTGTCTTTGCGAGGACCATGCCTGCAGGTGCGGTGAGATCCAGCATACGGAAGAACGGGTGTTCGCCCCTAGGCAGCCCGGTGGCCCAGCGGCCCAGGGGGTGGGGCCCACTCCTGGGGACCTCACTCCCATCCCAGTCTCTCCATTTGTGGGAAAGGTGCCCAGGCCCTGGTGAGTTCTCCCAAGCTCCGTGAAATCCCCCAGGGCGCAGCCTTGACTCAGAGTGACCCTCGCTCCTCAGAGTCAACTCCTGGAGTAGCCTTAGGTCCTGCTCGTTCAGCCTCCATCGTCCCCTTGATGGGCTGCTTTTTGCTAGGGCGGCTGCGCACTCACATTGAAGGATGGTTGATGTGCCAGTCCCTGCTCCTGCTGGGGGTAGCAGGCAGTGTCTCAAGTGGCGTCTTGAGACTCTTGGGTCATTGGATGGGTTGCTCCAACTCCCACACCTCTGCTGTCCTGTGGAGTCTTGTGTGGCCACCATCCTCAGTCCGGGGCTGGGGGAAGGTGCTCAGAGGTCAGCCCTGTGTTGACACTCCTCCCAGGAACCCCGATCCGACTTCGTTGCTTTTTTATATTACGTAGAAGGAGCAGATGACATTCCCGGGCCGGTGACCTGGGAGCCGAGGCCTGAAAACTCCATCTTTTTAAAGTGGCCGGAACCTGAGAACCCCAACGGACTGATTCTAATGTATGAAATAAAATACGGATCGCAGATCGAGGTACGATGGGGTCCGGGGTCCGTGTGTGGGTGTGTCTCCATTGCAGCTGACAGTGCAGGTTCTGGTGTGGCACAGTCCCTCCTGGTTAGCTGAGGACATCAGACCGTGAAGCAAGGGCTGGGTCCTTGAGGGTGCAGGTCTCTCTGTCAGATGCCACCTTCAAGGGAGGCGTGGGTTATGCACAAGAGCCAGGCCTGTCCCCTCACGGTGCTATTTGTGGCGCAAAATGGTCACTCAGCGTGGATGCAGTTGGTGGTAATAACTTTTCATCTTTCTGGAGCTCTTTTGGTTACGAAAACAATCAAATGAACAAACAAACATGTGGCTGGCCCTTGGGTGTGCTCGCCGTTCCCCAAGGCCTGATGTTTACGGTTTGACTCCTTCCCGGTTACTGTAGTCCGGGCTCACGGTCAGGTGGGAGGTGAGCGCCTGGGTGAAGAGTTGCTGTCTCGTGCCTGTTTTGGGGGGAACTGACCTTATGTTTTACTTTCCCCAGGACCAGCGGGAATGTGTGCCCAGGCAGGATTACAGGAAGTACGGAGGGGCCAAGCTGAACCGGCTCAACCCAGGCAACTACACGGCCCGGATCCAGGCCACCTCTCTGTCTGGGAACGGGTCGTGGACGGAGCCCGTGTTCTTCTACGTCCAGGCCAAAAGTAAGGCCCGTGGAGGGAGTGGCGGGGAAAATGAAGGCAGCCTGGGCTGGGATTGGGGAAGTGTGGGCCACCCGGTGCTCCGCTTTTCTGACTGTCCGTTGGAACCGAGGTGGCCGGCTTTCTGAAAGGTTGCTGTCCTGTCGGCACCCCAAGCTGGGGCTGGGGAGCTGCTGCACTTGGGGGTCCCTACTCATCGGATGGGGAGATCTGAGCACCTCTCTTGTGGGAGTCAGTGGGATACCTTTGCCTCCGCTTGGTTTATATCTAAAGCGTTTTACAAAGTAGTAAGTTGACCCGCTGTCCCTGCCTTTTTAGAGAGTCTATGGCTAGCGCTCAGGTCCAGGGCTCAGGCTCCTAAGGAGTGACAGACCCAAGGGCCTCTACTCTTGGGCCAGGGTCTTTGTGACGTCACCGCAGGCGGTGACAATGGCCCCTGCACCCCTGTCAGTGAAGCACAGGTGCACTTCGAAGGCCCCGATGGGCACAGACCTCCCACAGTGCCCTCCACATGGCACGGAGATGGGTCCACGTCCTGAGTTGACGCTCAAACCATATACAAGGCAGAATTCCGAGAAGGACGTTCTGGGGGAAGACTTCAGATTCTTAACCCTGCAGTTGGTAAAACATAAACACAACAAGGGCCTTTGGCTTGCGTGGCCAAGAAAACTCAGTCTTTTATTTCATGACGGAAATATTTCTTGTTAGTTCCATACTGACTTTCTACTATTTCTTACTAGAAACCCAATTTTGCACATGCTTCGGTGTTCAGAGAATGGGATGACATTTGGTGCAGGGTCATTTTGGGCTGCAGCGCCCACCAGAAGGAGCAGTGGTGTGACTTGGGAGCCTGGGGCAGTGCCCCCTGCCCCGCTCCCCAGGTAACAATTTCAAGTTCCGGCCTCAGCTGACCGAGCAGTTCACATGGCTATCTCCTGGCCATCAAAGATACATAGGGCGTTTGACAAGCCCGACAGACACACGTCAGAAGAAAGAAGTAGGTAAATGACATTGCTGGGTTCAGGTTGCCGAGTAAACAGGTGCTGAAGCAGCTAATCCCATCAGTTCTCCTTGTGGTCCGCTTGCCCCGCTGTCACCAGTGACCCTGGGCCTCCCAGTTGGGTGCTGGCACCTTCACTGCCTCCCTGTGAGCCTCTGTAGAGCGGTGGCTTGCTTTCTCCTCTCTCCTCTCCTGTCTGCATCCATCCCTTTGGGACAGCCTCTGTCTGGGCTCTGCTGTCTGGCTGTGATCGTGGAAATAGCAGCCTTGACTTCTGGGCTTCAGGGATCTTGGCCTTTCTGCAGACCGTGGCCACTGCAGTTTTCACCCTGCGAGTCCTTTTGATGGAATCCTGTCCAGGAGGACTGGGCACATACGTTGGGGACGTGAAATCTATCAGCCTGCTTTTCTTTTGTCAGACAAAACTGTCTCCAGCTTCAGTTCAGTCCTGGTTTCCCTGGGTTAATGGGCGCTCTGGAAGCTTGCTGGCAACGACCCCTTGTAGGAAGCCTTCCTGTGCTTGAATCTGATGAAATGACTCTTCAGATCCTGCTTCCCCAGACTCAATCATCTCCGGTCTTCGGGCCTTTTCTTGTGGCCCGGCCTCGGAGACCAATTTTCGAGCCATTGAATCATCTTGTTCGCCTCTGGATGTGTTCCAGTTTCTCCGTGTTCCCGAGGAAATGCGAGACGTGAAAAGAACACAGTGCAACCTGACCAGTAGTATCGATGACACCAAAATAAGAAATAGTCCTAGGGATGGACACACACACACACACACACACACACACACTCACTCCCAGTTTCCCAAAGGCAGCGATTACTTGCAAGCAGTCTCAAGAATGATACACTAAAGGAACCTACATCCATTTTGAGGGCTATTTGACATAAAAATCTTTTACGTAAACATTAAAATAGCTTTAAGAGCCCTTCAGGAATAATGGCAAGTCATAGTTTTCAGTGGTGAGATCATTGGTGGGTACAACAGGTCCAACCCCATCTGCCCAGGGATGGCACCCCCGCGGGTCCCAGAGGTGCCCCCCACTCCTGGGGCACAAAACCAAAATCACACTCATGACCCTCAGCGCATCTCTCTATGTTTTGTTCTTGAGCTCAGGCGGTGACCCCATTGTCCATATGCACCACCCACACCAGGACCCTCACAGCCCCCATTTCTCATTCACACCCATCTCCTTTAAGTAACTGCAGTCCAGTCTCTGTTACCACCACCCTGCCCACCTCAGAGCCTGCAGGACGCTCACTCCTAGGGAATGCAGCTGCTGTGGGTGCGGGAAGACTGGGCTCCCATCCTGGGCTCTGGCTGCCCAGCGGCCTGTGTGGCTCGGGGGAGGGCACTTTATCTCTGTGTGTCCCAAGGAGCTGTGATCTGGACAGAACATGCCCAGCTCCCGTCCTGCCCCCAGCATTCTCCACTGCCAGCCCCTCCAGGCTGCCCTCAGGTGCAGTTCTCAGGGGCTGGAGGGTGCTCCCTGGCTCTTTTCATCTACAGAAAGAAGTCAAGACTGCTAGTGTGGACCAGGCCCCCGGGGACTAACCCGCCTTCCCTCCTTTCTGCTCCTAGTTGCTCCTGTGTGCCCAGAAGGCTTCCCCTGACCCCGCTCCCCTCTAGTCCTCTCTGCACCTGGCGTGTATTCGTTTCCTGCAACTGGCAGAGTTTTTAGGGATGTGGATCAGTCTGTCACATAGGCGCTGGGGACAGGGACAGGCTGGGGCTTCTGTGCGCTTAGACTCGTAACTAGGCTCTGTTGTTTGGGGAGAATTCAGAACAACTTTGGCAAGGGCTGCCATCCAGCAATCTTTTTTTTTAATTGTCTGGCTCTGTCATAAGACAGATGCAAAGGTCAGCACAGCATGAGGGCTGCCTAGGCACGGACTTCTGTGCATCCATTTGGGCCAACGTGTGCATTTCCACGAACGGTCACCAAGCTGAGCGCAACGACTGCGTCTCTTGAGCCCAGCACTTGAACTACGACTTCAGAGTACACTGCATGGAAGCAAGACGCACAAACTCTTCAGTCCGCCCGCCCTTCATCTCTCATGAAACAACCCCATGTTTTTGCTCGTACTTCTGATACTGTTTACCTCCTGATCTCCCAGGTCCTGAGAGGGCGGTGAAGGGATTTTCAGGGATTTCTTTCACACGCTAAAGAAAATGGGCAGCTTGTGCACCTTGTGACCTTTGCCTGGTCCCCCTTGTGTTTCTGCAGCGGCGTACGAAGGCTTCACGCACCTGATCATCGCACTGCCGGTCGCTGTGCTGCTCATCGTGGGAGGGCTGGTGATCATGCTCTACGTTTTCCACAGGAAGAGGTGGGTGACGCAAAGCCATGTGGTCGTGTTGTGGGGCTGAGCACTGGGAAGAGGTCAACCTGGGTGAAGGTCACCTGGAGAAGGTAGTGGATGGGTCGGAAAACCTGACTTTCCAACCAAATAAGTGTTCCTCTGGCAGGAACAGAGGACGTTTGCTGGTGCCTCAGCAAGGACACCATTCATGGGTAGTGTCATCGTCCCTAGGGTGCAGGTGGCAGACGTAACAAAGATGCAAATATATACAGAAATATGTGTGTGTGTTTTTCTTTGCCTAAACGGTATTCTTTTTAACAGGAACAACGGCAGGCTGGGGAATGGGGTACTGTACGCATCCGTGAACCCAGAATATTTCAGCGCCGCGGATGGTAAGCCTCTCTGCTTCTGCATGGGGACCCCAGCTCGGGGAGCCTTTGGGGGTGTTGCTAATTCAGGAGAGGAGTTCTGGGTGATTTTAAGGTACCGTTGGCTTCCGATCTGTCTTCATTAACATCTTTAATTTTTTAATCAAAGCCCTTAGCAGTTTCCGGAATATCTCTGGAAAATTCTGGACTGCTTGGGATGCCTCAAGGAAACACAGGCTTCGGAGCTGAATGTGGTGTTTATTTAATGGCTTGAAACTTTATGCTAGAATGAAAAAAGCTGTGACATTGTTGACATCCACAGGAGGCTATGCAGCAGCTGACGAAACAGACCTTTTCTTGAACTCATTTAAGCCTGAGCTTCATACGTTATCATCTTTGGTCACTTACGAGTCCCCTACACTTCTTTTCTCTTGCAGTTTTTCTGTTCATTCCCTCTTGATGGGGGTCATAGGATTTATTCCTTCATGGCCCAGTCAAGGTCCCTCCAGTAATGACTAACAAGGGCCATGTAGTCAAATGGCCACTAAAGGCCTGACCTGGAAGCTGGGTTGTACTTACTGGTTATGAATTTATTTATTTTTCCTGTTCTGCTGTCTTTTCTTCCTAGCATGCTTAAATCCAAATCTTGAAAAGTAGCCAGGGTGGAGCATTGGCCATAGGGTCAAGTGACACTAGCACCATTAAGTGGCACCTTGCTTTGTCCCCTTTGGTCCTGCAAGGTGGACATCTGTGAGCCCATCTCCCTGTGAGTGAGAAAACGGGGCACCAAGGAGGAGTTTGCCCAGATCGCTTAGCCAGGCAGCTGAGAAGTCGGGGCCACGTGGCCCTGGCATCCTGGTGACAGTCACCGAGGAAGAGGCCTGCGGGGCCCTCGGGGGATGGGAAACTGGTCCACACGAGGAGGTGGGTCAGGTTTGTCCAGTGACTAGATCAGGGTGTGAAGTCGGGGTGCTGTGTTTAGAAAAGGTGTTTGCCTCTTTCTAGCTTCAGGAGCTGTGAGGGTGGAGGTACAGGGGTGCAGACAAGCATCATGATTACTCTCATCAAATCAGAAACCTTACACAAAAACTGGGACCATTTAAAGCACTGTCTCCGTATGAAGGTTTACTGTGATTTCTTTAATAATTTCAAACTCAGTTGTGTTTCCATTAAAGATAATCAATAGCTGCCCCCTCTGAAGGGGAATGAAACACAGAATAATAAGGATATTATTCCTGTTTATAGGAAAGTCTCACAATGTTGTACTTTTATAAGATTTTATTTATTCTTGCTGGGGAAGAATAAATAAGGGAGGGCGGGAGAGAAACATCAATGTTGTGTGGTTGCCTCTTGTCTGCCCCAAACCAGGGACCTGGCTCACAACCCAGGCATGTGCCCTGACTGGGGGTACCTCCTGAGTCTCATTTGAAACCTTCTTTCCTTTGGGACACCACTTAAAGGGAGGTTCTGGGGACCTGGGGTCCTAGGGTGGGGAATACTGCTCCTCACCCACTGCTCCAGCCAAGGCCCTTGGGTGACACCCGGAAGCACAGCAGCAGCAGGATGGGGCCGTGGGCCCCAGTCTTCCTGCTTCTCCAAGCCAGGGTCCCCTCCCCACTGCCATGCAGGGTGCGGGGCGCTGCCCCCAGGGCCCCCGATCTCAGGTGAGGACAGCAGCGCACAGCTACAGAGAAAGGTTATATTTCTTACCTCCTTTCCTCTTCCTGCCTGGCTCGGATGATCTGTTTAGTTATTTTCTGAAAACCAGATGAAACCTGACCGGAAGCATGGGCTGGAGAGCACAATCTAGTCAGGCTCGGTCCTGGTCCTGACCCCCCAGCCCTGGGGAGACACCTCTGCTCACCGGTGTCCCTCCACGCTGGTCACCACTGAATGCCCCTTGGTGCCCAAACTCAGTTGCTTCTGCACTTATGAGACATCCCTGGTCTTTGGCAAGACTGGAGACCCTTCATCTAGACCAGACCAGTGGAAATATAATGCCCGCCCCAGAGGTAACCTTGCATTTTTCCAGCAGCCTCAGACAAAAAATAAAAGGGAGCAGGTGAAGTAAACGTTAATAATTTGTTTTACTTAACCCAACGTATCAAAAGGGTTATCAAAGTTAATATAGAATGAGTACAGATGTTATTAAAATATTTACATTATTTTTTTTTTTGTACTTGATCTTTGAAACACAGGGTGAATTTTCTCCTTACTACGTGTCTCACGTTGGACTGCTCTTTGGTTCTTATTACACGTTGTTAGTGTTAGAACCCTCACATTTCCCAGGACCCCTTGAGGATGCGAAATAGCAGTATTCAAGCACACCATTCTGAAGTCCACAGCCTGTGGGACGTTTCAGAGCAAGCCAACCCACTGTCCCCCCCTGTCCTGCTTAGGGGGCTCTAGGAAGTGGTACCTTGTTGTTCTTCACCCCAGGAGCCCCCCAGAAGCATGTCGTGCCTGGGGGGTACTGTCTTACTGTCACAGCGACTTCACTTCCATCTTCTTCTCCAGTGTACGTGCCCGATGAGTGGGAGGTGGCCCGGGAGAAGATCACCATGAGCCGGGAGCTGGGCCAGGGCTCCTTCGGGATGGTGTACGAAGGAGTTGCCAAGGGCGTGGTCAAGGACGAGCCCGAAACCAGGGTGGCTATCAAGACGGTCAACGAGGCTGCCAGCATGCGTGAAAGGATCGAATTTCTCAACGAGGCTTCGGTGATGAAGGAGTTCAACTGTCACCATGTGGTGAGTGAAGGCCCCCGAGAAAGCATCCCCGCAGCCCCCTGTGGGACAGTGGCCAGACTACAGCTGGGTGACTTGTCCCTCTCCAGCTTTCCGAGTTCCCCCACAGCCTCACTGGGGCCTCCAGACACCTGTGTTCTGGAAGGTTCTGGGTATGATGCGGACTCAGGCCTTGTTGTCCCACGTGGCCCGCTCACCCAGGTCCCTGCCGCTAGCAGGGTGGTGACCATCGTGGGTGCCCTCAGCCTCTGAGCCTTCCTCTCTGTCCTTCCTCCCAGGTGCGTTTGCTGGGCGTGGTGTCCCAGGGCCAGCCAACACTGGTCATCATGGAACTCATGACTCGTGGCGACCTCAAAAGTTACCTCAGGTCTCTGAGGCCCGAAATGGAGGTGGGTTTTGATGTTCACTGGCTTTGCACCTCACCTGCTCCCTTCCTGTGGCACCTTCCTCAGCAGAGGCTGCGTCTCTCAGTCCACTGCACCCACTGTTTCTGGCCACTTGCTTGGTGACCAATCCTCTGTGTGCCCAGGTGCCTCCTGCACTGTCATCTCAGAGGTCCACCTGAAGGCCATGTCAGGGACCTCAGCTCCGTCTAGTGAAAGATGTCGGTTTCCACTATGCGCTCAGGCTCTGCACCTGCTAACGTCGTGCAATTTGGCATTGTCTCCTGGCGCCCCTGTACAAGCCCAGTTTTCGATACACGAAGACATGCCTTCTCCGTGAGCAATTCTAAGAATGAGCGGGTGGACCAATACTGAGAAACAACACCAGGAACATCTGTGGGGCTTATTCTTGGGGACAGCACATCATTTCCCCAGACGGCTCAGTGATAAGTAATTGAAATGGTCAGAAAGAACCTGGAAAGTCTCTTCAGGATTCAGATGTACATGGAACGTTGGGAGCCCACCAGAGGTTCTGGGATGGTTGTTGGGTTGCTTCTAGAAGCCCACTCTCCGCAGAAACTGGCACCTACTGGGTGAAGCCGGGGCCCCTTGAGCGTGGACCCTGGCCAGATCCCAGCAGCCACTATCCGTGTGTGGTCCCAGGTCATCCTCCCAGCAGTGACCCCACCTTGACCCCCTTGTGGAAGAGCCCAGATGGTTGGATCCCAAAGCCAGGGGTCCGCTCTCTGAGGCCCACATGGTGTGAGCTGAGAGGGGAACACAGGGGTCCTGTCACAGTGAGACAGCTCTGTGGTGCTGTAAGGACTCTCTGGAGGCAGGGACCAAGGGGAAGCCTCTCCCACCGGTACCAGCAAGAGGTGGCGAGCGTCTAAACTGTGAGGTGCTGATTGGTTTTCGCACTTTTATTTTTAAGGGTGGAAAGACTTGGGTACACATTTTATGTCATTTTTTTCCAAACAGGTTTATTATTTATGGGTATTTCTCTTTAATTCCAAATCAATCTGCTGCCCTCCCCCCAAATGCAAAGAGGACATGCTTATCCGGGTTTTGTGTTGGTCCCCTGCTCCAGAATAAGCTTCAGTTGGCCTCAAATTCATTGCCAACTGCTTGTTTTCTTCATTGGCCATACAAACAATCACCCGAGGAATGTTGCGTGCTAAGGCGAAAATACTCATCTCGATATTTTGCACGTTAGAAGAAAGTTGAAGAGAAAGGAAAAGGTTGTATTTATAACGATGCTTACTGTGGGAAAGAAAACATAGAGTGTCCATTTGGGAAACACATTTGCTTATTTCCACACAGCCTTTGTCAGGTTCTTCCTTCCTGCGACCTGAGCTGCAATTATAGAAATAATAGGAACATCTAAACAGAGAGGAATCTGAGTAGCCAAGAATTCTTTTTATCTTTGTTCTGTTCTTTTTTTCAGAGAAAGGGAGAGAGATAGAGAGACAGACCTACAGAGAGAGAAGGAGAAGGAGAGAGGGAGATTCTTACTATCAAATTCTTACTATCAAAAATCGCTTGTTTTGCTTTGACTAACTTTCCCCCACTCAATATAGAAAATGCTGGTCCCCGGTTGTGCTAAGGGGTGTCTGTCCGTAGCTTGGTGGGATGCGGTCAGCCAGCAGATGCATGCTCTGACTCTGAAGCAGATGCTCCGTTCTCTGTAATAACACGTTCCTTCTGAATATGTCCCAGTTCCTAAGCAGAGCTGAGCGAAAGCTGGATTAGCAAGCCCTGAAAGAACAGGGGTGGAAAAATCGCCTGCATTTTCACGTGAATTTCTTTCGGCTTTCCAACAGACTAACCCAGCCTTCCAACCTCCCAGCCTGAGCAAAATGATCCAGATGGCTGGAGAGATAGCAGACGGCATGGCATACCTCAATGCCAACAAGTTTGTCCACAGAGACCTTGCTGCCCGGAACTGCATGGTGGCCGAAGATTTCACCGTCAAGATCGGAGGTGGGTCCTTAGCTTCTCAGATCTGAGCAAGAACCCCACTTGCATGTGTGTTAGGGACCGAGTTGGCATGGCCTTACCGTGGGGAGGCTTACCCAGTGCCTCCTCAGAGTGCAAAGGCTTGCTCTTGGGGATGCATCATGTCTCCAGTGGACAGTCACAGGCCCCGAGGGGCTGGCTCTCAGGCTGACAGTGTGTGGGGGTGTGGCGGGCCCGGGGGAGGACAAGGGGACTCTAAGCCTGAGGCCAATTTCCCTCCGGTGCCTCTCCTGGCATTTGAGGCTTTTCGTGGCAGAATAATTCTAAGCATTGGTTCCGGAAATAATCAAGGCCGCGACCTCAGGTGACTTTGACTTGGGAATGAAAGTTGCCATCCAGCCCTGGCCAGGTACTTAGTTAGAGTGTTGCCTCAGAATGTCAAGGTTGAGGGTTCGATCCCCCGTCAGGGCACATGCAAGCATCAGCCAATGACGGATCTGTAAGTGGAACAACAAATCCACGTTTCTTTCTCAAATCAATAAAAATATTTTTTTAACTATTTAAAAACCAACATTAACCTCTTGCTGGCTCTTGAACTGCCTGTTCTGGAAAGCCCAACATTAACTATTTACTTTTTATTTTTGAGCAATGATTTTGAACGAAATGTTGTGGCCCTTCAGTGGATGATGACTGTCCCTCTAGAATGGTTTCCAAATGAGGGGTTAGGATCCACATCGTTCATTCGCAGTTGGTAGAGGAGGCGAATGGAGCCCCAGCAAAAGGCAGACATGCCTTGGCCATCAGCTCCTCATTAGGGGGCTGCCAGCGTGTCCCTGGATTGGCCCTTGGAGGCCTCCACATGTTTGGTGCCCTCTGAATCCGAGAGACCGCCCTGCACCAGCTTCCCAGGGAAGAGCCCCTCTGGCTGCATCGGGCTTCCTCACTGCCTCTTCCTTCCCCATTGCCCTCATTCTCCAGCCAGGCAGCTCTCCTACCCCAGTAGCAGGGAGCTGGGTGGGCCAGAGCTTAAATTCTGGTTCTGCCTCTGATAGGCAAGAGCTCGGGCCAGTAAAAATCATGTCCCCTGATTTGCACATGCCTGGATTAATTAATTCTAAGATAAGACTTCAATGTCAGATTCTCACTAGGGCTCAACACTGTGTATCCCGGCCCAGTGTCTCATGGACAGCTAATCAATTTAACCCCCCTCAGTGCAGTACAAGTCAAGTATGTTGGCTAATGTCCACGGGACGTGGTCTGGTTTGTGGCCTTACCTTTCTGTGGCCAAGTTAGGGGCATGCATGAGCATTTCGGACAGGCGAGCTGTCCTGTGTCCTGGGCAGGAGCAGGGAGAGTCCCTGGAAAAGTTTGCATCACTGAGTGGGAAATCAGTCCGACAAAGGGGCAATAATTTAGGGTCATAAAGCAAGCCTGCCATTGAGCGTAATTATGTGACATCTTCTAGAGACATGGGAAATGGAAGAACTTTCCAAAAGCGAGTGGGAGGATTCTGTTGAAAAACATTATTGCATAATAGCTTCGGAGAACTAGTCGATTAGCATCGCTTAGGAGTCTCACCGGCCCTTCTTCTTCGAGAACCAGCACTCGGTATTCACCCACTTCTTAGGCAGTGAACCGCTTTCCCGTAGCAACAGGGCAGGGCTGTCAGGGAAGAAGAGGCACCTTACTCCTGCCTGGCCTCAGGTTTAAAACCGCATGTGAATGACTGTTGGTCTACGTCGTACATATTTTCTTGATACACTCTGGAGTGTGAGCGTTCGTTAGCTGCCTCTCACTTAAAACGCAATAAGGATGGACTTTTGTAAAGAAGGAGCAGAGATTTCTAGGTCGGTGCTGGTCCTGTGGCTAATCACCCAGCCCTTACATTTCCTGCCTGTGTGGTGGCCAACACTGACACACGGGCCCTTTAAGGGTGTGGCGCCGTGGGGGGGGGGGGCCCTGTGCAGCAGGCACGGTGTGGCTCTCTGCTTGTCCCCCAAGAGCTGCTCCTGCAACATAACTCTCCTGCCTTCTGTGCCCTCACAGATTTCGGAATGACCAGAGACATCTATGAGACCGACTATTACCGGAAAGGAGGGAAGGGACTTCTGCCCGTGCGCTGGATGTCCCCCGAGTCTCTCAAGGATGGCGTGTTCACCACTCACTCTGACGTCTGGTACGAGGGGTTTCCTTGGCACGCGGGCCCCTCCCAAGCCCCTTCCACCTCCACAGACCCCACTGGCTCCGTCTCAATGGCCTGATGTTCCCGTTTCCAGCTCCTTCTTACCCAGCCCCTGCTCGGCTGAGTGTTAGTGGACTGCACCCCACCACTGAGGTCTCCCAGTGGTGGAGGATCCCACAGGGCTGAGGACGGACCACCCTGTGGGATCAAAAGACTCTGCAGGACCCACGTGTCTTTCTGTCCTTAGCTGCTCACTCCATGGCTCCAAGCCACGTGCCAGCAAACCTCACCCCTCTGTCCCCGTCCTCCTGCCTTTGCTCCGTTTACCTTCCGCAGCGAATGCGTACTGCGTGTGTGTGGTGCAGGCTGCCTCACTTACTTAAACCTTCAGCTTGCAGACGCTGCTCTATTTAAACCTGAAGCTCATGAGTTTTCATGGGTTTTCCTGCTGGTCCCACGGCTGAGTGTCTCTCAGTGGGCACCCACGTTGCTGACCCTGGGGCAGGATGGAGAGAAATCTCACCCACCCAGATGCAGGGGACTCCGGTATGGTTGCTCAAGGCAGCTCCGAAGCAGCGCTGGCCCAGGCAGCCGGTTCTGAAACGGAGCCGAGGTTGTGGGCGCGCCAAGGCCCTGGCACATGCGCCTTCCAGCACGTCAGCTGGGTTCTTGGCCGCCCTCTGCGGAGAGCCCGGCGCTGGTGCATTACAGAAATGTTTGTTGTTTACTCCAGCTCTCAGGGTGACCACGCAGAGGTGTTTAAATAGGGACCGACGTCACTTTCTGTTAAGCTCCTGAACCTTTCACAGCTCTGGGCCTTGGGTCTTATTTTGAAGACAGGTGCAAACGGAAACTAGCGTTTGAATACGGCCCGGCAAGGCGGGATTGCTTCTTGAGCTCAGGGACGGGTTCTGCTTTGCCATCAGCCTGTCCCCGATGGTGACCCCCTCCCTGTCAAGTCACGCCGTGTTTAGATAGAGAGGGGGTGTTGTATGCTGGGAGGGCACCTGGATTTGGCAGGTGACACTTATTATCTGTCCTAATTTGTTTCCCAGTAGCCGGGTCGCCCGAACCAACAGGCAAAGCGGTGTGCATGGTGGAATCGCCCACTGCTCCCTCTGCGAACTTTATCCCTCAGCTGCCCTCTTTTCCGCGGCTTGACTCTGTCCTAAGGACTCTTACTTGCCTGTGACCCCCCTCAACATGCCAGTGGCACCCTTCTAGACCCCTACCTGCGACTGCACTCTGCACAGGCCCGCAGCTCCCTGGTTCCGTGGTGCAGACGCCTCTCTCCCCGGCCCCACGGGGCCTACAAGATTCCTGTTGAGCTTTCCAGCACCCCAGGCCCCTGATCTCGACCCCGACCCTAAACCAGTGAAATCAGAACTTTAGTCAGGAGCCCAGGCAGCAGATTCAAACCTCGATAAATGGTTGTCTTGTGCAGTCAGCACTGAAAGCCCCTGGGTGGAGGGTTTCCCAAACCGGGAGCCTGGGGGACAGCCTAATTGTCCCATGTCACAATGAGGGCCACTACCACCTTGTCCCAGCAGGGCTTGGGGACCCACATGTGATTATTTGAGGAAAAGTGCATTTGGGAGACTGCCCTACTGGGCAGGTGGCTGAGATTAGGCCCCATCTTGGCTTTCCTGGGGTTCAAGTTCAAGGGCCCCTGCAAATCCAATGACCTCAGCTCTGCCACCAGGGCCGCACTTAGCAGGGACAAATTATCCACACGTCAAGCAGCGCCTGGCACACCGTCCGCCACATACTTGATCACCACAGTGGGGCCATTTTGGAGGGCCTGGGGTGGACGGAGGCTGGAAAGGAGGGGACAGCACGGTTCTGTGCATTCTGGCGAAGGCTCACATCTCTCTTCTCACTGTAGGTCCTTTGGGGTTGTCCTCTGGGAGATTGCCACCCTGGCCGAGCAGCCATACCAGGGCCTGTCCAATGAGCAAGTCCTGCGCTTCGTCATGGAGGGCGGCCTTCTGGACAAGCCGGACAACTGTCCCGACATGCTGTACGTATTCTCCTGGGTCACCAGCGCGTAGTGGTGAGAGGAGTCCGTCCTGGGCATGGGAAGGGTTCAGAGGAGGTTTGTGAAACAGAAGGAGCCTGTGTCCTCAGGCAGCACCTTCCCTACCCCTCCAGTTCTGACTTGCAGTTTGCGCTGTGATTTCTGAGGCAAACCGCTCTGTGGAATATTTGAAGAGAGCAACCTCGACACATCTCCACATTGTGTTGGGGAAAAAAAGGCAATAGCTCGAATCTGGTTCCTTCCAAGCCTGCGTCTCGGACCAGTTAGTCCACAGGGCTTTGTGGCCAGGGCACCTTTGTGCGCCGTGTAGGGCGAGCCTGGGACTCCAGCATGCTGCCCCACAGCGGGGTCCCCCAGGTGCCGCCCCTTTGGAATGTTATAGACTTCATGAAACATGAGGGGGGTGTGCTCTCCGGAGCTTCAGGTAGGGACCCAGGTGGACTGGGAGCCCGGTCCCCCTACGGACGTGGCACTGGGTTGCCAAGAAAACTGTGCAACTTCTGGTGCGGGAGAGTTGTCCGATCTGATGCTTTGTTGGCCTTGCTGCTTGGTTCCTAGGAGAAGCCCCTGTGCTGGCGGAGGTGGGAGCTCCAGTCACAGCAGGGTGGGAAGGTGTTCTGTGGGTGGGTGCAGGTGGGGAGCACGGGACTTGTTCTCAAGAGGCCGGTGAAGGCAGGGCCCAGAGATCCCTTCGGATCCAGACAGGTGGAAGGTGACTGGAGTTTCCCTATGAGTCTAATATACTAACGGGAGGCAGCCCCCCTGCCAGGGGAAGGCAGCACAGTCCTGTTCCCAGAAGTGATGAGGAAATTTACCTCGAGTGATGACTCTTAGATGTTAAATGTTTACGTCTGCTTGGCCACCAGAACCCCATGGCAAATTTTTCTCCTTCTAAGCCTAGAACCAAATGAAAGGAGGCAAGTTGTGGCCCTTGGGAATTTATTGACGAGCTCAGGTGAGGAAGTGGTGTGTGGGAGACAGGTTCTGTTGTTAGTAGAGAAAAGAACAGACACGTGCTTGTCTCTCTGGGATCACATGACATTGGTGAGCCCTTGGGAGCTGCATGAAAGCCCTACTGGGTGTCCAGGGGGAAAAACCACCTGGCTTATGATCCCAGCCGTCTGAACAGGCACCCATAGGGTGACGTGGGGTGAGGTGCGTAGTGGCTGCTGGTGGCTTCAGTTCAGCATCAGGAAGACGCTTCAGCTGCCTGGTGACACCTGCGAGTAGGTAAAGCCATGTCCCTTCAGGAGCACAGAAAGTCCAGACTTCCAGGGAGGCCCACGGTCCAGACCTCTGAGTGTCCGGACCCGGGAGCCCCACCTCACGGCTCAGTTAGAATTCTTTTAGCAAGTGGCATGAAACAAGACTTATCTCATGACTTGCTGGTCATTCTGTATTTTAAATTGATGACAAAGCTCATCTTTAACATTCTCCTGGGCTCGGGTCTCCATACTTAACCCGTAAGTGTCCCTGAGCCCCTCCGGGTATGTGCTGACTGCTGGCCTCCTGGAGGCAGTTTTTGCTGCACGTTTTACAGGATTTCCATGCTTGAGCGCCATCCGGTCAGGCAGCCTTGCGATGCGCTTTCCTGCGGCACACTGGCCCTGTGCTTGATCTCTGCCCAGAGACACAGCACGTGGGACAAGGGGTCGCGCAGGCCTCACCGTCTCACAGCCCCTCCTGGCTGAGATGTGGTTCACAAGACAATCCTGGCTGTCTGGGGCTGCCGGGAGGAGGTGGAGGAGGGCCCCCTGAGCCTCCCAGTCTGGTCTCTGCTGTGACTTGGGCTGAGGTTGTGCTAGTGCTGGACTGCTGGGCTGCAGTGCCTGTCTGGACTGTGATTGTCCCCACTGACCAGCATCGGTGGGGACAGATGCAGGTGGAGTGCGGGAGGGAATGAGCAGCGCCACAGCCCTGCAGCCTCCAGGTTCATGGGTACCTGCCGGAGGCTGCTTTGCATGGGGTGCATGCAGCTCCTGGGGTCTTGTCCCCACATGGGTGCAGGGCTGCACGCATGCACCCTGGTGGGTGGGGGGCGGGGGAGCTCACTGAAGGACGCGCCAACTCACCCAGCGCTCACTGGCTATAAAAATGAGCTTTTCTGAAGAGTTTTATCAGCTCATAAATCCTTCTAGAGCCTACTGGAAAGTTTTCTTGTGGAAGAAGTGTAAACAAGGTCTCGAATCCCACAGAGGGAAAAAGACTTCCTTTTATGGGCCGCTGTGGAAGGGCTGTGACTCGGGGCTGGTTGGAAGTGGCCTCACATGGCCCTTTGCTGCTGTGGTCACTCGTAGCACCGCTCCTGCGGGTGGCACCGCTTCAGCCCCGGGCCACAGGGGCGCGGAGCCAGCACGTCACGTGTTCTTGGCCCTGCCGTGCTTCTATTCAGGGATAAGCCAGCCAGCCAGAGAAACTTGCGGCCGAGCCATAGAGGATTCATGTATTTTTTTTTTTTTTTTTTTGGTGGGGGTGCTTTCTTCTTAGGAAGTGATGGGGGACAGTCATAGGTGCCCTGGGGGGGCATTACTGCACCCCCCTGCCCCACAGCACCTGTGACTGTAGGGTGATACAGGAAAGAGAGGGTCTCCTGGTGGGACCAAGAGTCTCCTATCCAGGTAGAGAGAAAATTCCTTCTTCGGAGGCAGGTGGCAGGTGTAGCCACCCTGTTGTCCAGAGGGTCCATCCCAGCTCCACCCTCACCGGTTTGGCGACCTTGGACAGATTTCATCTCTTGGTACTTCCATTTTCTAAAGGGGGGTCTCTTCTAGTGCCTCCGCTTCCCAGACTCGCAAGAATGAAGCAGCTCACACCTGCTGCTGGACCCCAGCGAGAGTCACCCTTCAGGTCCTGTCTAACGTTTTCTCCAGGTCTGGGTGGCAAGCTTTCTGTGTAAAGGACCACGCAGTCCCTATTTTGGGCTCAAAGGCCAAATGATCTCTGTCCTGACAACCCCACTTGCTCGGGAGCAGCCACGGACTTAGTAAGCGAAGGACCGTGCCTCCGTGGTGGCCTCACCCCTGTCCCCACCCCTCAGGGTCACATCCTCTGCCCTCTGACCTGACACCTTTTTTCCCTGCGCCTTTCAAGGTAGCTGGCCCGGTTGGCCAGGGACCCGCTCTGCGCAGGCTGGGCCGAGCGCCGCGGCTTCTCTCCTTGGAGCTTTCCCTGGGGCCACATGTAAGCAAGGTGGTCTGCTGATCAAGTGGCCACCCTCCCAGGTGGCCGGACGCCAATCTGGGATGCTTTGGCCTTCCTAGATATGAGGAGCTCCAGTTGGCCATTTTTTGTTGAAAAGCATCCCTTTAGCCAGAAGAAGAAGAAGAAGAAGAAGAAGAAGGGGGAAAAAATAACAAAACCCAGAATTTTTCCAGTGAGAGCAAAAGTGGAAGGGAAGACACTTTGCTCTGTCCTTCTCGGAACTGGGGCCTCCCCTGCGCTCTGGCCGGCCTGGGCGTGTTTGGTCAGCCACCCTCCCTTTTGCTCTCTTCTGCACTCTTGTGACCAGGCAGCAGCCCCTCGCCCCACCGCAGTTCCAAACCCTAGTCAAAGCCTTCCCTGGGTCAGGGCGGCTGGCGGCACCCCGGCGGCGTGCCTCCTGGTCTCTGTGGGGTGTCCTCAGGGGAGTTTGGGGTTTGCACGGGGGTGGGCCCTGGGTCCTAGGGGATGCCGGTGCAGTGGTGGCAGTCAGGAGAAGCGGGGCTACTTGGGCTGCCCAGACGGAAAAGCCCAGACAGGTGCGCGTGGGGGCGGGCAGACCGCAGCCCGTGGCGCCGGGGACTCTGGGCCAGGTGCAGCCTGGCAGGTGGGCCCATCCCCGTCCGTCTGTCTGCCCGCAGGTTTGAACTCATGCGCGTGTGCTGGCAGTACAACCCCAAGATGAGGCCTTCCTTCCTGGAGATCATTGGCAGCATCAAGGACGAGCTGGAGCCCGGCTTCGAGGAGGTCTCCTTCTACTACAGCGATGAGAACAAGCCGCCCGACACCGAGGAGCTGGACCTGGAGCCCGACCTGGAGCCCGACAACATGGAGAGCATGCCGCTGGACCCCTGCGCCTCCTCCGCCTCCCTGCCGCTGCCCGAGAGACACTCGGGGCACAGGGCCGAGAACGGCCCGGGCCCCAGCGTGCTGGTCTACCGGGCCAGCTTCGATGAGAGACAGCCTTACGCACACATGAATGGGGGACGCAAGAATGAGAGGCCCCTGCCTCTGCCCCAGTCCTCCACCTGCTAATGCGGGGGGCCCTGAGTCCCGCGCAGGCAGCAGCGTGTGCACGCGCCGCGGGTTGGGTGGGGGGCAGGTTCTAACCATCTGTCCGTAGCCTCCTGTACCTCAGTGGATCTTCGGAACAGCCATGCTGCCCGCAGATGGCTTCTCTGCAGTAACACACTTGGGATGTTCCTTTTTCCAATATGCAAGCCGCTGTGTATTCCCCGCCCAAACCCTTAACTGACACGGGCCTTTAAGAACCTTCATGACAACACTTAATAGCAACAGGACACTTGAGAATCGAGTCTCCTCTCCTTCCCTGTCTCTTCTTCTTCTCTCTCTCTCTCTCTCTCTGGCTCTTCCTCTCTCTCTCTCTCTCTCCCCCCTCCCTTTCTCCCTCCCTGCCCCCTACTTCTCTGCTTCAAAGTGGGAAAACCATCCACCACAAACCCAGTCAGGACGCCCTTTTTATCAGACTGAGGAAGCGGCCGTCCCTGCCTGTGGTCCCACCTTGCTCCCATGCACACCTGCCTATCACCGTAGGTCTTTATAAAAAAACAACATAAAACACGTTGCGACGGCATTTTTAAACTGTATCTTGAACCATTTTGGGGACACGTGAAATTTACAAAGGGCCATCATCCATTCAAGGTTGTTACCATTTTCACGCTGCCAAATTCTGCCAAAACCTGGGCCTTTGTCCCTCAGGACCCTTCGCTTGTTTTCCGGTTCCCGGAGGCATCGGGGCGAGCGCTGTCTCCGGTCACTCCCGAGCGCCTCCCCGGCGACGCCCTCCAGCTCATCGTCCCTGGGTGTCCTTTTCAAGTCTCACGTCCACACAGGTCACTTTGCTTTTGACCAGGTTATTGTCTGGGGGAGCTGGACCGAATGGGACTTGCTGTCGGAGAGGCTGGGGAGAAGCTGACCTGGCTTCCCCGCTCCACCTCCCCACCCCTACCCTCTCGCCCCGGCCATTCTGCAGCAGACGGGCCAGGGCCCTGTCATGGGAGAGCCCGGCACACAGGCTCCGAGCAAAGGTCACCTATGTGCCAGCCTCCTGTCCCCCCTCAGCTCCCCCTCCCAGCCCCCAAGGACACAGAGGAGGGGGGGCTTCCAGGGACTGAGCCCAACTGTTCATGCAGGCTTGCGAGGGAAGCAGTTGCAACCACACAGTGAGAAGAAGCGCAGTCCATGGATTCCAGCATTCTAAGCTCTGTCGACACTTTCTCTGTTACTAGGACTTCTGCGTGGGTCTGGCAGTTCTATGTTAGCCCATGGAACATTTGCATACACATCACACCGTCTTTCATGTCACTTTTGTAACTTTTTTACGGTTCAGATATTCATCTATACGTCTGTACAGAAAAAAAAAGAAAGCTGCTATTTTTCTTTTCTTTTTTTTTGTTCCTTATCTTTGTGGATTTACTCTATGAAAACTTTCAGGTCTACCCTTCTTTCCTCTCTGCTCACTCCAAGAAACTTTCTTCTGCTTTGTACTAGACTGCGTGATTCTCTTCCTCTGTCCCCAGTAATGGATACTCACAGAACCTAATTTGCCATGAACTGTTTGATGCCTTTTTATAAGCCCACCCTCCCCTCCCTGCTGCCCTGGCCCCGTTATCTCTGTTCGGACCGGCAGGCTCCGGGGGGCAGGGAAGGAGGCGGCAAGGGGCCCCTCCCCTCAGCCTGCCCTCACACAGCATTGGCGTCTGTTCCCAGGCAAGACGTGACACAAACTCAGGTCAGACAACAGAGGTTCATCTTCGCACATCCTTGTTCAGTGTCCCCCTTCTCTGTCCCTGGCCTTCATTTTGGTTGTGACACACATGTATCTGTTTTTTAATTTTTGGGGTACAACAGCAGTTTGAACTGCAGACACTAAGCTTTTAGATTACCTTTTTTTTTTTTTTTTTTTTTTGAAGCAGATATTTATTCCTTCCATCCTACAAAACACAGCTAGCTGCTAAGTCCAAGGGTGCAGTGGAGTGTGGTCCACAGGCCCTTTTGTGGCCTTCCGCCGCCTCCTCCAGGCCAACCTACCTGTTCCTAGACCGGAAAACTCCCCAGGGACCCCCTGGCACAGGCAGGGACCGCACCCTGCTGCAGGAGGGCGCAGTGGCCCGAGGAGCCCTGCTCACTCCCAGGGGACCGGTCGGTGCCCTGGCCGGGAATTCACATCAGCAGGCCTGGGGGGTCTTTTGTTTCATTTTTAGTGCCGTCTCACCAGAGTGATGACAGCACAGAGCTGCTTCTGGTACGGAAACGTTTCAGTAACAAGAACAAAGCTCAAGCATGATGATTGCTAGTTGTGACTGGAGAGTCAACACAAAAAAGAGGGTTTGCAGTGCTGCTTTGGCTCGTCAGTTTTAGTCCCAGGATTTTTTTTTTAGCCTCTGTCCCAGTTTTTCCCTTTAAAAAATGGAGGAAAAAAAAAGATAAAAGTTAATTAAGAAGATACAGGAAAAGTTTTCACTTATTCCCTAATCCCAGTTTCAATCGCTGTAGAGAATCCCCTTTAGGAATGGAAGTGCTGACAAAAGGGTTTTTTTGTGTGTCTGTAAGACGGGACAGTGTTCGGTTCGGGGGTGTTTTTTTTTTTTCAAGCATTTATCTACCTCTTATTTTTTATATGTGTATATACAAAAGAGTGCATCTCGAATTTCTCAGCACCCAACAATATGCTGTTGGTACCGGTAACCTCATCCACACACAGGCCACACACACCAGGGCCGCAGGGCCAGGCCAGGCTGCACTCCGGGGCCGAAGCAACCTTTCCTCACCCCTCCACTCATTTCCAACAGCTTGCCTTTTCCTGAGTTGTCTTACTTGGTGTTGCTTTTTTCTTCTTCTTCTAACTCGGTTCCCTAAGAGATTGTGAAGTGTCAGGAGTTCCTCCTCCCAGCCCAGCGCCCCCGCACCTGGCTGGGAGGGGAGGGGCGCAGCAGAGCTGGTTGTCTCTGAGACCCACTGCTCTGCGTGGACAGAATGACAGATTCTGTCCCTGGAAGAGCGCCGCTTCCGGGGGTTTGAGGGCAGGCTGCGCTGAGGGGCAGGTGGTCTCTGTTGGCATCCCACCTGCACAGGCCCGGTGCGTGGGTTTGCTGCCCTGGACAAGGCCTCTGCCCCCAGGCCTCCTGCTGGAGCACAGAGGCTGCTGACCTCCCAGCCCATCCCTCCCAGAGTGCGTGGCTGAGAAAAGTCCCCTTCCCCTCTCCACTCTCCTGTCCTCCTCCCTCCCAGGGGAAAACAAAGATGTACCAAACCTTTGGGCTGGAGGGACGGTGGTCAGTGCCACGCCTCCTTCTGGGATGTCTCACCTCCCACCAGGCCGTGCCTCTGTCCCTGTGCCTCTGCCCTGCTGCTCACAGGGGTGGACGGTGCCTCCCCCGGTTCCGACAGCTGGTGATTTGATCTGGGCAACGTGGTGGGGCTTCCCAAAGTGTGGGCGGCACCCTGAAAGTTCCGGTACCGTAGCTCAGCTCAGGGGCATCTCCCCTCCTGCAAGAACACCCCTCTCCTCTCCCAGGTCCCCTGGGATCATACATACGGTCATTGAGAAATACTGCTTGATCAGGGTTCTCTTCTCCCACACTGTAGGTGACCCCTTGGAATAGTGGCCTCTTTTTCTCTTTTGCACATACCTTCCGGTTTCCACAACTGGATTTCTACAGATCATTCAACTGGTTGTAAGAGTTTCGTTTCAGCTGTCCGAGTTGTTGGTGTCCTTTTGTTCTCGTTTGGTGTAGGTGGTTTTTCTTTAAGTAGAAAGCAAACGCTAACAGTGTCGCGCGCGCCCATCGTAACAAATGCTTCAGAAACACTGACGTGGAAGTGGAACGTTTGCTTGCGGGATGGGGCAGTCATTCTACTGGACCAAACCACCCACCTGACTCTACCGAGGTGTCATCTGTCCATAGTTCTAGCCCAATTTTGTGCTGATTTCCCCCCGCCTCTTCTGGACTTTCCTCTTTCGTATGCCTGATCAAGCTGAGTTGTGACGTTTTCCACGCAACCTGCTCCTGACGGCAGCTCACTGCTTGCAGTGATGCGAGGCGCGGAGGCCCCTGGTTGCGTGGCTGTGAGCATTAACGCATCATCGCACCCAGCCCTTCCCTGAGGCAGCAGGTGCTGGCGTGTCCTGGAGACGTTGTTGAGCTCCAGCTGGGTGAGACCCCGACCACCCAGGTCTCCTTTACAGGATGTCGTGACGTTTGACACGGTTGGAATAAACTTCCTCCTTGGAAAATAGAAGACGGGGTCCATGGCCAAGAGTGGCCTCTCCTTTCAGCCTGTTCCTTGTGACTCGGAACGACATTTCAACGGTAGGAGAAGTGGCTTGGTAAAATAGAAAAGGGGTTGTTGTGGAACTACCCGATGGCAACCTGCTTGGCACGAAACTGGTGCGTTTTGGTTGGGGTAAGATTGACGAGCCAAGTACGATGCCAAATCCAGGCCAGTTGGTTCCACCGAAGCCTCTTTCCCAGCAGCCCGCTGCTGCTGGCAGGTGGCCGTACGTGACGCTGGCCGCTCTCGTGGCAAGGCCACACGAGATTGATGGGCAAGGCAGCGAGGATGCTCGGTCCAAGGCCCTCAGCTGTCACTGTTGGGTCCTCCCAGGGGGTCGCTTGGCAAAGGCAACTCCTTTCCAAAACGTAGGCCCCTTGCAGGTGACAGCAGTCCTCCATGCCCTGCCTTGCCCAGTTGCAGCAGGCCCCAGTGATGCATTTAAGGTTTGGGGTTTGTTTTCTTGTTCATGTTATTTTGTGTTTGTTGTCTGTCTTTTCATTTCTTGGGCGCAGTAGCATTGGGAGATATGGACCAGAGATCCACTCTTTTAAGAACCAGTGATGAAAGTCAGACTTTTTAACTCTGACGTAGTTGGTACAAATGAGAACTTCAGGAAAACGATGTTGTTTAGATTGAACTTCTCTGTTACCAGAGATGCTGAAGATACAGACCTTGGGCAGGCCAGAGGGTTTCATTTTTTGGCCTCCAGCTCAGATGACTGGTTGGTCATTTAGGAAAAAATAAAGCAGATGAACGCTCCTTGATGGTGGAATGACCAGGCAGTAGGAACCATTGTGACGGGGGTCCTGATGTGACGCGAAGAGAATTGTGAGCAGGAGGGTCCAGGGCTTGGAAGAAGTTTGGGCCATGTTTTGAACTCGATGGTTTCTTGAAGGTGTCAGGCCACATCAAGGCTCGAGAGTCATCCATGGGCATTTGGTTTTAACAAAGAAGCCTAACGTTCTACATTGGAAACTGTTATTGTGGAGTTAAGACAAGTTGTTCAAGGACACAAACTACATTGCACTCGTCAGTGGTCAATTCTGGGGCATGGCTTTAGGGTTTTGTGTTATTTTGTTTTTGCAAGAACATGATCACTCATCTGTATGGCCACGTTTGTGTGTGTCCACATCTTTCTGGTAAACATTGTTTGAATTAGTTACACATTAGCATTTTCAATAGGGCTCTTCAGTCCAGTAGATTACGGGTAGTCAGTTGACAACGAAGATCTGGTTTACAAGAACTAATTAAACGTTTCATTGCATTTTTGTAAGAACATAGAATAATTTTATAAAATGTTTGTAGTTTATAATTGCCGAAAATAATTTAAAGACACCTTTTTTCTGTGCGTGCAAATGTGTTTGTGATCCATTGTTTTTTTTTTAGGACACCTGTTTACTAGCTAGCTTTACAATATGCCAAAAAAGGATTTTTCCCAGGCCCAAGCCGTGGCTCACCCTCTTAACCCCTATGCGTTGTGCCCTAGTTTATAACAAAGGAATGGTGACGATTTCAGAAGTAGTTCTGTATCTTCAGTATCTTGGTCTTCCAGAACCCTCTGGTTGGGAAGGGGATCATCTTATACTGGTCATTTCCCTTTGGAATGTAGCTACTTTAACAGACTGAGAACCTCATTGGCCAAAGAAATGGCAGAGGTGTGCAGCCCGGGGGTGCCCAGGCTTGGGTACCTGGTGTACGTGGCGTGGCTGTGACATGATTGTGCAAGGCCTCGAGGTGGAAAGATGGACTGCTCAGCGAATGGTGTTCGCAGTGAGTGCCGCATACAGACTTACCGCAAAAGGTGGTAATTCTGGTGCACGCAGACTGTTTGCTTATATGCCTCATATCATAATCAATGCTTTGTTATAACAAGGAAGATACCCTATTTGTTTTTAAGGTAACAACGAGGACACATTTTTTTAACACGGAACAAAATTCTTTGTAATAAAAACGACACAGACACAGAATTTTTTTTTTTAGAAGTTGGATTCCCTTTCCTCTAGCTCCCAACGGATTACGGGCCATGTCTACCCAACTCCCCCAAATCCCCATCATTGGAAACATGGGTGTTTTGCACAACATGGGAGAAAGTTCCAGAAACAATTTGTGTTCTGTTTTCGACCTTGCATTTGGCTGTTTGGCATTGCGTAGACACATCCGTAGGTGGGACAGCTGCTTGGCAGAAACACCTGTCGCTTTCTAAGCCAGTGAGGTCGAGGTGAAAGGTTTGCCAGAGCTCATCTACCTCTGGGACAAAATTAAAAAATAAAATCACACCAGAAGGCGCGATGAAATGGATGCGTCGTAAATAATGCATTTTCTCAGTTTTCTTGTTTAAAAAGTTTTTTAAAAGTTTTAAAAATATGGTAATTAATAAGGCCAATTTGTTACATGATTTTCTGTGTACAAATTATTCCTAAAAAAAGTCCTCCGTTTATATAAAAAAAAAATCAGTAGATGAAAAAAACTTTCAAAATGTTTTTGTATATTCTGTTATAAGAATTTATTCCTGTTATTGCAATATACTCTGAATTCTTTACATTACGAGAAAAAAAAAAAAAAAAGAAACTTTGTCTATTTTGAATGGCTGAAGCTAAGGCAACTTTAGTTTCTCTTACTCTGCTTTTTTCTAGTAGTTAAAAGTATTACATGGTTTAAGTTAAATAAAGGAATTCTGTATGCAGTTTTGGCCACTGATTTTGTTTCCCCCGCTCCTGGAAGAATCACCACGCTGCTGAGGCAGGAAAGCTGAGCTACGCGTGGTGTGTGTTCACACTAGCCACTTGGAGGTGTTCTGCATGAAGGCTGTGCTTGACTTGTGACAGCTAAACCTTCTCAGCATGCAAACTGCTAGCGGAGACAGGAAGCTCTGCTGCTTCTCCCTCCTTTAAATCAACAAGAAGCAAATTGGAATACCTAAAATACAGAAATCTATAATTCAGTTTAAAAATGGATTTTTCCTTTTTTTTTTTTTTTTTTTTTTTACTTACGGATTTGAGAGAGAGAAGCAGCAATCTGTTGCCCCACTTGTCTTCACATTCAATGGTTGATTCTCATATGCGCTCTGACCAGGGACTGAACCCACAACCTTGGCATAGTGGGATGATGCTCTAACCAACTAAGCTACCCGGCCAGGGATATACTTCAGAGTTTTGACTGATCTGTATGTAAATTTTTCCTACACCTTCCACTGACAAAAGTCAGGCCAAGGGAAGTTTGTTCGGATGGCCCTGGGGCAAAGGACTTGACCTCCACACTTCCATGTTATTGCTGGTACCTCACAGCCAGTGCTCCTGCTCAGTGTGGCAGGGGAGAACCGGGTAAGCACACACAGGACGTGGCTTGCTGGAGGTGTTCAGAGATGTTCATTCCTTGAGAGCTGATGATCTGGGCCTGCCTGAAGGACTCACGATCCAGGCAGCATTACCTTGGCTGGGGCAAACAGTCACGTGAGGAAATTTGGGTACGTGTTTAAAGGAAACAAGTTGTAAATGTTCTAGAATCAGACCAGGAATGCTTAGACACATCAAAATAACAAACAGATCATTTACAGAACTCTGATCATGGGAAATGGCGTGGCAGTACCAAACTTAGGCGGATGGATAAAGGGCCCAATAGCAAGGTGGAGGCAGCAGAAGTGAATCGAAGGCCATGCTTAAGGCCTGGCGATTCTCACAAGTATTTGGACCTAAAACAAAGACCTTGCTGAAAGAAGGGACTCACCAGCTTGGGACTGACCCTGGGATTTTGTTACCACTGTCGTAAGTGCTTGGCCTTCAAAGGACAGTTACTAGATGACCAGTGACAGAAGGCAGGCTGTTTCCAAGGCGCCAGTGGTGGTCCAGTTGCTGACAAGGTGGACGCAGGAGGCCAGCCCACCTCTCCCACATTCCAGGTGGACGAATTCCGTGTTCTGCACCTGTCCTCAGGAGCAGCAACTTCTAAGAATGAAGGGGCTGGGTCTCCAGAAGTGTTATGACCTCATCCACTATGCCACTAAGACCCCCAGTCCAGCAGGGTCATTTCTATTTTTATCCTCCCAGGTCAGGCTATGAGCCCGTACTCAGGAAGGTGAATGTTTTTATAGTGGTCCCTCCTCACTGACAGACTTGCACATCCATTCCCTCACTGGATCTCTGTAACCACTCTGCAAAGAAAGGGTTTTTATTAGTTTTACAGATGAACAAAGCAGCAGGCATGTCCAGGACCCTCCGGCTTTTATTAAAGGGCCAGTCCAAGGCTCAGCCTTTTAAGCTGCGATTTTCAAACGGACTGACAACTGCCACAAAGTCATAACTAACCAGGCCCGACTGTGTATCAACAGGGAATGGCAGGCCACTTAGCCCAGGATGGGGGCCCTTTGGGGTTCTCCCTAAGGAATTTCAGAGGCCACAGAGGGGGAAGTGACACATTCATCAAGAGAGAACTCTGGACATTCCAACTGAATGACATCGGAAAGTTTGTGCCATGTGTATGGCTTAATGTCAAGCAGTCTGAAATAGCACAGGAGCTGGGCCCGGAAACCCCGACTTGACACTGTCTTGAGACAGGAGCTAGAATAAGAAGGGTCGGGGCACCAGGGGTCCTGGGCAGCCGTGTTTACCTACAAATACAGAGGGATCTGCACATTAACTACCACCATGCCGCTAGACCTACGCACGCAGGCTCAACTTGCTGGCTTTGATATGCTGCACCATGACTTTGATCCAGTTTCATTTGCAAAGGAGGGTCTTGCAAAGTCTATTCCAAGTGCACAAGGATGCTAGGGGGCTCATGGTAAAACAAGTAAGGCCTGCCAAGTTCCTTTGTTGTTAAGCTGCCGGCACTTTTTCTTATAATGAAGAAGTCTAAGCACTAAGTGATGGTTTTTTAAAACATAATTAAGTGAAAAATGATAGTTGTGAGCACACCAAGATAACAAGAAATTTTGCAGAGCTTAGCCGCCTTCAACTCTTTCCTTCAAACATGTTGCTAATGGGGTTCCCAGTGGGAAATGTGCTCCCAGAAAACAGTGGACAAGCAAAACTTTACTGCAAGCAAGTGTAGCGTCATGAAAGTAACAGGAAAGATGAAAAGGGAACAGAAGCCACACCTAGCTATTGCCCTTTGGTTTAAAACCAAACACTACCTGTAGGGATCTAAAATAGTGTGGCTGCCATGGGAAATGGTAGGGCAGGTCCTTGAAAAAATTAGGGAATTACCCTTCTACTTCTTGGTATACACCCAAAGGACTTAAAATCAGCAGCTCTCACTGATATGTGCACACCAGCGTTCATAGCAGTGTCATTCACACTAACCAAAAAGTGGGAGCAACTCAGTGTCCAGCAAAAAACAAATGGATGAGCAAAAAACGTGGTCTATTCATACAATAGCTTTTAATAGGAAATAAATTTTGATGCCTGTTACAACATAAATGAACCTTGAGATGTGCTGAGTGAAATAAGCCAGTCACAAAGGGGCAAATACTGTGAATCCATTTACATGAGGTCCCTAGAGGCAGAAAGTAGAATAATGGTGGGGGTGGCAGAGCTACTGTTTAAGAGGTACAGAGTTTCAGTTTGGGAGGTTGAGAAAGTTCTAGAGATGATGGTTGTTCAGTGAAAGAACATAATGCCACTGAGCACTAAAACATGGTTAAAATAGTAAACTTTATGTTATATGTATTTTACCACAATTAAAAAAATGTTTAAAAAGGAAAAGGAAAAACAAATACTTGAGACTCAGTGACTCAGAAGCTACCCACAAGGCCTGGAGGCAGAAGCTTGAGGCTAGGAATAGGGCACCAAGAGGTGGCCACAGCTGTGTCCCCCCATGGCCAGCGGGTCACGGATCAGTCCACTAGGTGCGGCCGTGCAGGACAGGTCTGTGGTCCCAGCAATCTGGGACCCACAATCTGTGTGAGCTTCACCCAGGCCTGCTGCATTGTCTTTTAAAAGAAAAAAAAAAAATTGCGAGGATTTCATTTTATTGTCATGAAAACCATAACTGAAGCAGACATTTCATAAGGGATCAGAGCATTCTTCTGCCTTCTGACAATAAAACAACTCTGTAATTTCACTGGGCTAATTCACAATTTTTTCCTCCATGTAAAATGTTTTACAAGCAATTTTTTCCAAAGCCCCTCACAGTTCAGTTGAACTCACCATGTGGGGCTGAAACACTGGATCTTTTTAAAGCAGCAGTCCCTCCATTGCTTCTCCTGGGCTGGAACCACCAAGGCGAAGATTTCTGTGCACCAGCCCAGGAGCTGGGGCTTTCTCACCCTCCTCCAGCATCTCCCGGATGATGACTTGCAGGGCTTTCCCCAGCAGGCGGGCGGGGAGCCATGGAGATAATGGAGGGACATGGATGAGTGCCGCACAGCCATTTCCATGATGCAAAGACAGGTAGTAGGTGTAATCGCAGACGTATCTGCAACCCCAAGAGATGCTGGATTACTCCTTGAACCAGCCTCTCACCTCAGGGAAGGGCAAGCAGAAGTAGCAACAAAGTCACTTTCCCAAAACAAGAGGGAGGACAGGCTGCACCCCCCGCTCCCAGAACGGAAAGAACACCTTGCTGGGAACAAGCTGGGGTGAGACTGGTCTTGGGCTCACGGTTATATAATCTGCTGCTGGACCAAAACACCTTTCACCCAGGTGTCTGCACTCATTCATTGGTTTCTGGTGGGGAGGAGAAACACGTACTGGGAGCCAAGAGTGTGGAAAAACAAAGGTCAGATCATCCCTATCTTGGGCTAAATCAGAAGGCCTCAATCACAACTTTGGCCGCAATAAATAAAAATAAAGCACCTACACAATGTTAGTGACGCTCAAAAGAAAGCCTTTACGTGCTTTCTCTACCTACACACCAAAGGCGGAATGGGGTTCAGGGGGAACCAATGCGGGTCTGCAAGGTCTCCCCTGGGGTGGCCGCTCCCCTGCGAACGGGACCACCCGCAGGAGCGATGGGTTAGGGGACACGGCAGCCAGCTACCTCTACCTGCACAGTGACGCGACACAACGCACCTGCCCGCATCTCGCGAGAACGCCACCTGCACACCCTCCACCGCCACGTGCCGGCGGACCGCCTTCATGCTGACCCGCGATTCAATCACTTCCGGGCCACCCGGAAGGCACAGGCCCCACTCGGGCCGGAAGCCGCGGATGTCCGCCTCGCGATAACCCCGGTTCTTGCCGCACTGTTCTAGAACCACGGCCTTGGCGGCCGCGTCCAAGCCCACGTGCACGGTAAGCTGTGTAGACAGAGGACAGGGAGAGTTGGGGGAAATGGAGGCCAGGGTTGTCGCCTGCTGGCACGTGAGGCCGGAGCAGAGGCGAGCAAGGCGGCGAAGCCTCTGAAACCCCACCTGCCGCGCTTTTTCTCACTCCTCCCGCCGCCATTGCGGCCCTCACCTCCCGGGATTAAGAACATGCTGGATTGGAAACCAGCTGGAGGCAGGCCGGGGCATTCCATTTAATGCCTTTATATTTCAAAATAGCCTTCAACAGGATAGCATGTTCCTTTTTCTCCCTCCTGGGAAGTGGGGGGTGTCCAGCCGGTAGCTAAGACTCCCGGGGAGCCTGCGCGTTGCCGGGGAGTCGCCTCCCTCTGTATTAGCGGAAGCTGGTAACAGTGTGAACGCAGAAGTGTTAGAATTTTTTGCACTATGTTTTTTTTCTGTCTCTTGAAAAAGGAGCTGAGTGTTTTATCAAAACATTTGGGGCCTTGTCTTCATGGTTTGGAGGTGTGGGTTTTGTTCCTCTCATCACCTGGGCTCTCTTTTCTGGGATATTTATACCGCTTTTTAATATAGTAACTGTTCCCGTGGAATGTGCAGGGTATGATGAAGATGGGCCCCCCCCTCCCCCCAGGTGGGCCACTTTCTCACCTAACCCCTCCTTGGGCTGCCTTCCAGCTGCTCCCCCAAGTTCTGGAAGCCTGTGCCCCACGGCCACCTCACAGCCAGCCCTGCCTGCAAGAGCAGGGCTCACAACTGACCCCAGAGCTTCTTTGTTACGTGGTATCTATCTTTTGAGCCCTTGCTGGGAACAAAGCTTCCACTTCTTTTGCTCCTTCTCCCTCTCCAGCATCTTCTTCCAAAATCTACACAGTTTTTCAGCTTAAACTTTTAGAAACAAGCCCAGGACCTTACAAAATCCTCTGGGCCCATATTGGTGGGATGTCAGGGTGGGGTGCACTTCAGCCATCAACCCTAGAACGAAGGTCCAGGGGATTGTGGGCTGTGGGGCTCCATCACATCTCAGCTTCCACACCCCACCGCTCCCTGGCTGGCTCTCCAGCCATCATTTACTTGTGGCTGAAGATCTTCCCAGATTCTTGTGACTCTCTGCTTCACCTCCCTGTAATCCACGGGCAGCTGAAGAGTCCGCAGCTCCACCTCCACGTCACTTCCCAGGCCCAGCTTGGAGAGCTCCTGTAGAAAGAAGCAGATAGTCGCCCCTCACTAAGTGGAAGGGGCATCCCTGAAAATCTCACACGTGGGGTCATCCTTCCCACTCCCGGGGGCCTTCTGTGGGCCTGGACCTTGCCCTGGAGGAGCTCACACAGTGGCTAGGGCCCAGCAGGACAACCATAATTCCTGCCCCTTGAGGCCTTGGGGAGCAGCTCCAGTCAAGGCGTGGGTACTCCCAGGCACATCTGACCCAGCCTGCGGGTTAGGGCATAGTTAACAGACAAGGGGTTCTAAGAGAATGGTGGGTTGAGTGGGATGAAGAAGCTGGGGAAGTCCATGCCAGGAAGAGGCTACTGCAGAGGTGTTGGGTGTTAGGTGGGGGCGGGCATGAGAGCCTGAGGCCTTGGGGCCAGGGCTGGATATTTAGCCTTGCTAAACTCTGACCTCAAATTAGCAGCCCCTCAGTGGGGAGAACCCCCAGGGATGTTGAAGTCTGTGGAAGTCACATTAAGTGCTTCAGTAAAGGTTGGATGTTCTTCTTAGAGCAAAAGGGAGCCAGCAGAGGATGTGCACAAGGTGCTAAGGAGGCAGAGCTGCATCCTGAGAGGTGGAGGTGGACTGGGGAGTATCATGGGGTTGATTTTGGACTTGCCAAGTTTAAAGTACCCCAGGGAGCTGATCCCTTGGCTCTGTGTGTCTGGAGCTCGGAGAGGATTCAGGAGATAACAGTGGGCAGGGCATCTAAAGCCATGGATTTAGGGGAGAGCCAGAGAGAGAGCACCCAAGGTCAGGGAGCCCCCTCCTTCAAGGGCAAGAGGAACAGCAGGCAGGTCAGAAGAAGAAAAAGCAGGAGAGTGGGATCTTAGAGATGTGCATTCATTCCACTGTTGGCAGACATTAAATCAGGAACCTCATGGCAGCTCTGAAAAGGCCAGGAGTTGGGCTCGTCACCAGGATGGTTTTGGACCAGTACTTCTGTCCTTCCTGACCCCCTTTCCTGGCATTTCAGGATACCCAGGAATTCGCATCCTTGGGTATAGAGGGCAGCCGGGATGTCAGGCCTACCTGAAGTTTTCGGATGGGAGAAGGCAGGGCCCTGCCCTAGGCTTCGGAGAAGACATGTGGGCCTGTCCTGCCCAGACTTGGGTTTGCCTGTGCTGCTGTCACCGATGGGGGCACTTCCAGCAGACTTTGGTGTCTCAGGTCTGCCCTTGACCAGCTTGGCTTTCGTGAGGGGCTCTGCTCCGTCCTCCAGGCACCACTCGGAAGCCCAGTGCTCTCGACCCACTCACGCTTTGCTCTCTTCCAAAGGTAAGGCAAGACCACATCCCATCAGGCTTCTTGAGGGTAAATTCATTTGCCTGACTCTGAGGCATGAGAAGTGAGAAGGAGGCAGGACATGCCCGGCAGGACTGGGGAGCAATGATGGAAGCAGACTGGGCTTCCAGGTGGGCCTTCCTGGGGCCAGACAGACTAAGGGGGCTCCAGGTCTTGTGGTGCCATCTTGGCGCCTGTGCTGGAGGGAGGGAGTGGGGTCGGGCACTGAGGCAGAGCAGGCCCAGCTTGTCTGCACTCTCAGCTCAGGGGCTGAGGGCTGGAGGCCGTTCTGGCATCACTTTCGGCTTAGTCCTAGCTCAGGGTTGCTGCTCAGAGCCAGCTGTCACCCATTCAGGGCTAGTTTCTTCTGCCTGCTGAGTTCTCACGGGATCTGGCTCAGAGCAAAGGCTGCAGAAGAACCCCAAACCAAACAGAGTTGCCTGGGAATCTGCCTTCAGGGCTGTACCCTGAAGTGCTGCTCTGGTTGTTGTCAGTACGAACAGCAATGAGTTACGCTTAGTAAGCCTGCAGGGACAGCCATGCCTGAGGGCTGCACACCCACACCTGGAGCCCGGCAGGCTCACTGTGGCCCAGCACCCGGCTAGCCCAGCAGCGGGTGCTCAGTGCCTCCTCGTCACATAAGAATGCAGCTCTGCTTCTTGGTTGGCACACTTGCAAAGCCCAGACCAAGGCAGGCCACAGCATGATCCCCCTCTTTTTTCTAAACACAGCCTTTTCTTTCTACTCCACCCCAAGCCAGTTGAGACAGGAAAGGAGAGAGAAAGCATCGCTGAGCATCCGGCTTCAGGGGCTGGGTTGAGGGAGCACCTTGCATGAGATTCCTGTGGCTGTCAGAGCAAAGGGGCACAAACTGGGCGGCTTAGACAGAAATGGCTTGTTCATAGGCCTGCAGGAAAAAAAGTCCACAGTGAAGGTGTAGGCAGGGCCATGCCAGCTCTAAGCCCTGGAGAAGGGTCACACACTCGGCCTCTTCCAGCTTCTGGTAGCCCCAGGCATTCATTAGCTTGGACAGCCTCACTAAAGCATCCATGTCGTCTTCCTCTGCCCGTCCATCTCTGTGCCCAGGTCACCAGTTTTATGAGGACACTCATCCTCTTGCACTGTCCACAGCCATGCTTTCCAGAAGCCTGATGGCACCACTTTGGCCAAGGTGCAGGGAAGTCAAACAGTAGATCTCCAGGCATTTACAGAGCTGGTGGGGATGGAGAGTGTCTGACGTTGGACTTGACACCTCTGTATATCTTCCTTATCTGATGCCCAAGAGATTGACAGGTCCTGTTTCAGCTTTTGTCAGGTGTTCCTTTCAAGCCCATTGGTGCTCAGACACACTGGACTATATGCCTTTTTTAGAATCTACCCATTGGGTTCCTGTGGAGCTCCTGGTCTGGGGCTCTACCCATACCCATCCGGGAAATGGGAACACGCACTTTAGGTGGCAAAAAGTACAGAGGTCTCCCATTGCTCCAACATCACTTTGGGTCATTTTTGCCACCAGATAAATTAAGCAAAACTTTTCTTATTTAGTCATCTTTGAATATTAAAATTGTAGATAAGAGCCCTGGCTGGTGGCACAGTGGATAAGGTGCCAGCCTGTGAATCCAAAGGTCGCTGGTTCGATTCCCAGCCAGGGCACATATCAGGTTGCAAGCCGGGTCTCCAGCCATGTCTGTAGCTGGAGGCAGGTGAAAGGCAACCATACATTGATGTCTCTCTTCCTCTAAGCCTGTCTCCCTCCCTCTCTCTCTAAAAATAATAAATAAAATCTTAAAAAAAAAATTGTTGATAAGGGACTGTGGATCAGTATAAACTTGAATTTGCTCATGTACTGCCTTGATGTTATTCTCCAGCTTCTTCATGTGTATTTGTCTTTCTAATTGGAAGGTCACCCTCTTCCTCTTTCCTTTCACTGTTGTCCTGACGAAGGCCTGCAGCTTGGTAGGTCTGCCTTGTTAACCAGTGGCAGGGTCAGTGAGCCTCCCCTGAGAGGAGGTGACCGCAGCTGCCCACACGGTGGGGCTAGAAGTCCCAAGGCCACCTGGTTCCCCTGAAGCCCTTCAAATGGGAAGGAGCTAACAGACACATCCCACGGAGGACAGAGGCTAGTTGGGAGAGCATCTGCACCTTTAGTGCCACAGGCCTTGCTCACACCTGGCCAAGCTGCTCGCTTAGGTGGTCCTGGGGTCTGCAGCCATCCTGAGGTTGCCAGGACATGTGGCCAAACTGTGAGATGGTGTGTGTATGTGTGTGTGTGGGTGGGGGGGGGGTGCTATGGACTGAAATGTGTCCCCCAACAAAATTCAAATGCAGAACTCCTCACCCTCATTGTGATGATATTTGAAGATGAAGCCTTTGGGAGGAGATTAAGCTTAGATGAGTCCATGGGGGTAGGGTGTAGGGCTGATAGGATTAGTGCCCTTATTATAAGAAAAGGAAGAGATAAGAAACTTTCTTTTCTCTGACACATGAGGACACAGCGAGAAAGCAGCCATCTATATCTATCTTCAAGCTAGATCCCAGCTATGGGTGTTGCAGGAAAAGGCAGTGGCTTTGGGGTCAGAAAGGTACAGGCTTGAGGCCTGGCTTTGCCGCCTTTTACAGTATAAATTTGGGCATGTTACCTGACCCTGGTGCACCTCAGTTTTATCACCTGTGAAATGGGGAGAATTAAGAGTCAGAGGGTTTTCCACAAATATTAAATGAGATTCGTTAAATGTGCCCAGGACATTGCCTGGTACGTAATCAAGGCTTGATTGAAGGAGTGATACTTAAAATTAACCCCCATTAATTTGAGAAAGTCATGTAATTATTGATAGTGACATTTATTAGAATGTGGTGAGCTGGGGCCTGTCAGAAGCAGTGAGGAGAATATTCTGCACAAGCAGACGGTGGGCTACTGGCTGACACCACCCTTTTTGCTGAGAAAGGCTGTCTGCTTTAGCAAAGAGAGGGTAGCTTCTGTGCAGACCTAGGGAGTGCCAAGGGTCTGTGTCTTCTGGGCTGGCACACTTGCTCAGCTAGAACTGCGGAGTGTTCTGTGCTCCAGGCAGGGAGGGGCAGCCTGGCATAGCCATGCGCACCAGAGGGACATCTGGTGTACTGCACTAGCCAGGGGAATGACCAGGCTCAGTGGGCGGCTGACCTCCCATGCTGGGTCCGTGATCTTCAGGAATACTCAGAGCCCATTAATGCCAGGTCCTAGGGAAGTAGGGTGGGGAGGAGGCAGGTCCTCTGCCTGTTTCTCCTGATTCCTGCTTCTATGTCATCCCAAGTGTGGCCGCCAGGAACACATGGCAGTTCAGCAAAGGGAATCGAAGGAAGGAAAAAAGACACCAGTTGCTCTCGGAATTTTCTCAAACCCACCAGGCCTGTGGCACCAACTGGTGTTGCAAAAACAGTTGCTGTTTTTCTAAAATCTGCTTCTTTCCTTGATCAAGTGAGCGTTTGGGGCCAGCACCAGGAAGCAGGAGTGCATTTCTTCATTCAGTCCTTCCAGAAAAGCTCCTGAAGCACCTGCACTGCAGTCCTCTGCTCAGTGCTGGGCGGGTCCTGGGGGTTCACATTCTTATAGTAGACAGGGGCTATAGAAAGTGGTCACGTTCTTGAAGTAGACCGTGGCTAGAAATAGAACTCGATGGCAGGAGTCCTGGTTGGAATGGCTCTGCTGGTCCCCGGCTGTGTCAGATTACACAGGACCATGCTTGTGGCATTGCAGCTCATCCAGGGGGCCCTGACAGAGCTTGGGGGATTGGCAGGTGGTGCAAGGGAAAGGAGTAGTGAGGCTTGGAACTGTGTGCCAGGATCCCCCTTGCTCTCTTTTCTTTCTTCCCTCCTTCTCTTTCCCCATTTTCTTTCCCTTACTCATTCACCAGTCATCAGATTGTGGACACACTAGCTGAGGGTCTGGGTGGGCCTGTGCATGTCTTCAGGGAATGACCATGGACAAGGGCGTGATAAAGGGTTACTCTTGCTCTGCTGGCCTGGAAGGGACCTGGGAGCCATCAGGTGGTAGCTGAGGCTAATCCAATCTTGAAAAACAGTGGCCCCATAATTCCAAATCTTCTACCTGGGCCAGTTGTCTCCAATGATTTTGATCCTGTGCCCCTATTAATAAAAGATTGTAGCACTCACACACTCATGAGCTTCTGTCCTCACACTTCATGGCATGATACGCACCAAGTAGGTTTCAATAAGGGGATGTAAATCTAGATTTCCAACGGTTGTCTTAATTCCACGCTTCTTTTGGTCAATTTATCAGATTGTCATTGTTTTCATATGAAAAATGTGGCTGGCACAGGCTTCCCCAGGGGTGGGAGACCTGTCACTCAGCTGTTTGCTCGGCTTGCATTGTTCGTATCATCTCTCTGTGGGTTTGCAGAGCCTGTTTGGGAGGGCCTCTTGATCATAATTTGAGGATCAGCGTCATGAAAACTGGGTAATATAATCCTAAAACCCTTTAACTGAGTAGCTACTTTGTAATACATTGAAGGTGAGTCAGAGAGGGAGGGCCTCTATCCCCATGGTGTCCCTTGCCTCCAGGGTGACCTGGTCCTTCTGCCCTCAGGACATGCATCAGTTCAGCAATGAAATACTTGCCAACCTTCATGTCTTTTTCAGTTTTAAAGGCTGAAAACCAGGACCTCACAGGTGTTAGGATGGTCACTGACACGAACAGAAAATAACAAGTGTTGGTGAGGAAGCAAGCAGAGAAATGGCAGCTCGTTGCTATGCTCTGCATTGGCCATGACCAGAGTCAAGCTCTGCCACTTGAGAGTCACATCTGTGAAAAGCTTGGAAAACTTCCCAGTCACTCAAATGCAGCGTATTATTATTTTTAGTGCCTAAAGGTCACCAGTCAGGAAACTCCAAGGAATTGAGGTAGTGACACCTCTCCACTCTGAATGGCCTTGGCCTTGACTTGAGAGCCTGGCGTATAGGATTACATTAACTGTGTGGCACTGATGCTTTAAAACCCTAACACTGCAGCGCAGGGTGTGCTGGGAGCATCGTGCACCCTCGTTTGTGGCTGCTGGGAGCGGAATTGCCATAACCCTTCTGAAGGGCGCTACTGATACCTCATGGTAGCTGCTCTCCAAGTGGCCCCAGCTAGGGACTGGTTCCCCCCAAATCCATATGTCAAAGCCCTAATCCCCTACACGATGGTATTTAGAGGTGGGGTCTTTGGGAAATAATTGGGTTTATGAGGTTCTGAGGTCTGAGGATGGGACCCCCATGATGGGTTTGGTGCCCTGAAAGGGCATGACAAGACCAGAGCACTCTCAAGCTAGAGCTTTTCTCTCTCTCTGTCTCTCCACCCGCCCTCCCTCCATGGTGAAAGGTGGTGTGAGGTCATCACCAGGACAAGGGTCCTCATCCAGAGCCCACCATGCTGGCACCCTGGTCTCAGCATTCCAGCCTCCAGAGCTGTGAGAACTAACTGTGGCTGGGTTAAGTGCCCACTGCATGGGGTTCTGTTGTAGCAGCCCATGCAGATGAGGACAGCCCTCCCTGGGCACCTTCTGGTGTTCACACCCTGATGTAACCTCCTGCACGAGGAGCCTGAGCTGTCCTGTGACCCCTTTTACCCCATGTAGATCAGCCAGCCTCAGGCTGCTGGATGGGGAGCCCCCAGGGACACCACACCTCAGATAGAGTTCTTTTTTTAAATATATGGACTTCATTACCATCCTTCCCCACTGAACAAGAGCAGGACTGAGTTCACAGTAAGTCACTAAGCTCGGGCACTGTCTCCATCTGGGACAGGGCGGGTCACTGAGTGAGGCAAGGAACCAGCTCCTTTCCGTACCTGAAGGTCCTGGACGCAGAGCTCTAGGGCATCAAGATTGAGAAGTCATTTTCACAGGTGATGGCAGGAATCTGACCAGTGACAGTAAATGGACTGGGAGTGGGGTCCTAGGGAGACGTTGTCCCAGGTGGCACTTGTCCCCACAGGACTACTGTATTGCAAATCCAGAACAAGTCAAATGTGGATGCTTCCCCAGGAACAGGGGCGGGGCAGGACCCTGTTGACTGCATGCTTGTCTGGGGCCAGGCCCTAGCAGGATGGTGAGCTGGTAGGAGGAGGCGTGGTGCTGCTAAGGGAAACATGGTTAGATAATGTGTCTTAGGGGCACCATTGGTAAGGACACAAGCTGAGCTCAATCATTACAGGGTATTTTATTTGATCGAATCCTCACAGTAACCTTTCAAGCCAGCGAGAGGAGAAAAGAAAGGAAGACCTTGTCAACTTGGATCTCAGTCTCCTTACCTGTATTTTGGGAACAATATCAATATTGTATCTCTGGTAAGGATGATCAGGATCCCTGAGAGTTCATGTGAAATGGTAAAATGAGGTCCTTCAGCCCAGGCTGGTGGCTCAGTGGATAAGGCGCCGGCCTTCGAACCCAAAGGTCACTGGTTCGATTCCCAGCCAGGGCACATAACCAGGTTGCAAGCCAGGTCTCCAGCCAGGTCTGTAGCTGGAGGCAGGTGAAAGGCAACTATACATTGATGTCTCTCTCACTCTCTGCCTTTCTCCCTTCTCCTCTTTCTGAAAGTAATAAATCAAATCCTAAATAAATAGATTAAGAGGTCCTTAATGATTTGGGTGGGCACAGTCTGAGTGTGGGATCAGACTGGAAGCCGGCAGTGGTAAAGGAATTTAATTTTTTTTCTCTCCAGCAATCTGGTTAAAGGTTTGTCAGTTTTACTGGTTTCCCTCCAAGAATCAGCTTTTGGGTTTTTAAATTTTCATTATTAGGTTTCTGTTCTCTTTTTCTTGACTTCTGCATTGCTTTTTATTCCTTCTGCTTAGTTAGGGTTTCATTTGCTCTTCCTTTTCTAGTTCCTTAAAGTACCAGCTGAGGTCAGTGGGTTGAGACCTGTCTTCTTTTCCAACATTGCTGTTCAGGGCTACCAGTTCTCGCCTCTTCTGCATTAGCAGCATGCCAAAGATCTTCATGCAAACTGCTTTAATTTCCCTTCATTTCAGACTACTTTCTAATATTGTCTTTGATTTCTTCTTTGACCTAGGGCCTATTTAGATGTATATTATTTAATTTCCAAGTATTTGGAAACTTTCCAGATAGCCTTCTGTTGTGGATTTTAATAATAAGTCCATTATGGCCAGAGAACATACTTGTATGACTTGAATCCTTTTGAATTTACTCAGACTTTTTATAGCTTAGGATATGGTCTTTCTTGGTAAATGTTCTGTGGGCACTTAAAAGAGGGTGTATCCTGCTGATGTTGGATGGGGTGTTCCCGAAATGTTAGGTCAAGTAGATTGATAGTTCGTTTGTCTTCAGTACCTTCACTGATTCTCTGTCTGTGCCTTGTACCCATTATTGGGAGGGCAGTATTGCTTTCTCGCTGTGACTGTGGGTTTGTTTATTCTCCTTGCAGTCAGTCTATTAGCGCTTCACACGTTTCGGAATCACTGTTATTAGGGGCATACATATTTAGGGCCATTATGTCCACTTTACTAATTGATCTGGATTAATTGGCTGCTTAATACATAATTGCTAAAGGACTTTTTGTCTCCAAATTGGGAGCTCTTAGAACATAGTTACCAAATCAGGTAGAGGACAGGCGTAGTTTTACCGGTGGGCAAGAGATGGTGACCCCAACAGGGTGCTCTCTGTGCACTGCTACCCCTAATGCCTCTCGGACTCCCCCACCATTTACCCATCTCTGGGGAACCCTGTGCCTGACATTTCACCCTCATAGCTTCTTCAGCTTCATCAGTCTCTGCATATTTTTTTAAATGCCTGCAAGAGAGGAAACCTTCCCTCAGCCACCTTCCTGCACAGAGAGAAGGAAGTGTGTCTGCGCTGGGGCCTAGGGGATGGGACCCACAGCTGGGAGAGTCAGAAACACCCCTAGGGGGCTGGTAGGGTGTGGCTAGTTATCTGTGGTTACAGATGTCAGCCTGCATGCTGCCCACAGGGGCCCCACAGATTTTGAACTCCCAGGTGTGGCATCCCTAATGTAATGCTGACGTTTTTTAAAGATGCGAAATATGCTTCTAAAGTGAGTGGATGTGAGGATGGAGATGAGAAAAGGTGTGCCTGATCACTTCCTTTTGCTGTTCGTTGGTTCCCCCAAAGCTCTGCCCATCCTCAGAATGAAAATGAAATAAAGCTCGCCTTGTGAATCTCGGTTCAAATTTTGCATTCCTCTGTCCTGGGTAACCTGCATGATTTCCAGGGTCATGTGTGTGTACTTCTCTTGGATGTTAGACAGTGTGTGTGTCACATTTTCATCCTAGTTACGGCTGCACAGAGGCAGCCCTGATGTGGTTCAGACCGGGGCCTGGACTATGCAGAGTGGGGTGAACAGGCTAGCGTCTTCCATGCCAATGCGTGGACTGTGCAGTCCAGGAGGGACAGGGTGTGTTGTGTTTCATGGAGCCGAAGCCCTGGAGCAGAACTCCTGTTGCCATCCTGTGAGCCATCAGACTGAGGAAAGGTGTAAGAAAGCCTGGAAAAGGCCACAGGACCCTTTAGAGCGGTTGCCAGGGAAGCCATTGGCTCTGAGCTGGTTGCGGCAGGAGGTGAGGTCCCTGCGACAACAGGGAGATGCTGGTTGTGGTCATCTCAGGCCTTCCCGTATTGATCAAGAAAAAAGTCACCCCGCTGTGAGCTAGGTTGGAAAAATCTTTGCTGTACGAGGTATATCTGTCTGTATTTACCTACATTGGAAAAGGTTTCACCTTGGGGTTGGTGGGAAAGCATCCAAGCATTAGCTTTCTTTTTCTTAGATGGGGAAGCAGTTATCTGCTGTCCCTGGGTGTAGCCCACAGGACCCATCCTCTCCTTAAAGTGCTATACCAGGCCTCCCATTCCAGGTCTGTACCAGGTCTGGGCCTGGCAGGTGTTTACCTTCACTGCTTCCCAGCTGGAATTCACCAGATGCTGCCGGAAGGGCCCAAAACCTGAAACCAAAGAGATTCTGGTTTGCTCAGGCCAGGTCTGGGGTGGGGGGATAGGGTATCTCTATCTTAGGCTGCACCCTGCACCCCTGTGAGAATCTCTTGCAGCCCTCAGAGCCATCCTGGGCCCCCTGGAACTCCACACGTCCCCTTCCTTGGAGGCCTGCAGCCTTGCCAACCTAGGAGCATTCTCAGAGTTCCTATGTGAGGCATTGTGGGGGAGCCAAACAGGAACATGGGGACTGACCTCCCACTTCCCCAGCAAGCTAGGAGGTCTTGGGAAAGTGTGCACAAGTGTCCAGTTAAAAGGCAGGCTTTGTGGGGGCCCAGAGATACACCTACACAAAGGGGCCCAGTTGTTGGCAGACAGAGGTGTGAAAGCAATTCCGTGGAGGAAGGAGAGCCTTTTAGCAAACAGGCTGCAACAGCTGGATACCCACGGGCAGAAAAGTGAACCCCTGAGTGTGAGCCTTGTACCTTGTGCAAACATCAGCTGGGTCACCCACACATTGCTGGTGGGAATGTAAAATGATCCTGCTCCTCTGGGAAAACGTTGGACAGTTTCCTATAAAACTGAAAATAGATTTCCCACTAACCATGTACACTCCTGGACATTTATCCAGAGAAATGGAACTTATCTCACCAAGAAACTGTACACAGATGTGCACAGCAACTTTATTTATAACGGCCCGAAGCTGGACACCACCCAACAGCCTACAGTAGGTGAACTGTTCGACAAACTCTAGTTCCTCCAGATGGTGGAATATGACTCGGTGGAGGGAAGAGAAGAAAACAGTGGAGACAACACAGATGTCCATCAACTGATGGGTGTATGAACAACGTGTGGTGTCATCCATACAATTGAACATTATTGTCAGTAAAAAGAAATGAAGTATAGACACATTACAACGTCAGTGGGCCTTGGAAACCTTATGCTAAGTGAAAGAGGCCGGCCACAAAATGACCAGCTAGTGTGCGGTCCAGTTCCTGCGAGATGTCCAGCATTGGTCACCTGTGAGGACAGAGAGCAATGAGTACTTCCTGGAGCAGGAAAGAGAGAGACAGGGGGTGCAGGTAATCACTCTGTAAAGTCCTATGAATCTATGATTATTTCAAAATAAAAATGTAAAAATTGTGTGCTGTGGTCCAGTGAGTGTGCTCATGTACCTTGTTAAAATGCAGAATTTGATGGTGTGATTTGGGTGATCCTGGAGATTCCTTAGAGGCCCCAGGTGGTGCTAAGGCTGCTGGCTCCTCCCACCACACTTATTCCTAGAAAGGCTTTGAAGAAGGAGGCTCAGGATACTCTAAAGAGGAGGGGGGTGGTTGGGGGAACTCCTAGAGGGACTTCATGGGGTGAAGGGGCAGGACAGCCTGTCAGGGCGGGTGGGTGGGCCGGGGGAGGGTGAGGCCCTGGTGAAGGCGCCCTGCTTCTGGGAAGTAGCAAGAGTAGGACTGCTGGATGGAATGGCTCGTTCCTTGCACTGGGAACACTCATTTACACTGTGTTCTATTTCATAAAATATTGCAATGAAAATTTCTAATAAATCAAGTAGAATTTTGTAGGAATGAGTAGAATTTTGTAGAATTTTGCTTTGGGGAGGACAGCAAACCCCCTCGTGGGACTAGGTTAGGAAAGGTTTCCTACTGGGGAGAGGTCACATCTTGTGACTGTTGCCCACTTGGAAGGCCACAGCCCGGATGACAGCTGGGAACACCCATCCTGGAGTCGGAGGTCAGGCTTTGCTTTTACATTTTAGCCCCAACAGTTTCCAACTCATTGACCTTGAGTGAGTTACCTAGTTTCAGAGCCTTGGTTTAGTCATCTGTAAAATGGGGACTGATGATAGTCATTGAATAGGGTTGAGGTGAGGGTTCAATGAATGCATGTGAAGCAGCATTTAGGAGCAGTGTCCAGTGGTGGCCTTCGCTGCTAAGGTTACTTGCCTCCCTGGGCGGCTGGTGGTGTGTACCAAACGAGACCATGTATGGAAAGTACAGTCAGCTTCTGGAGCTTGGTAGGTGCATACCAAACGCTCAGCCCTTTTCCCGTGTGCCCAGGCTTGCTCTGCACTGATCTCTCCGATCACCTGATGCCATTGGCTCTCAGCACCTGCTTCCCCTGGGCACAAGCCCCTTGGTCATGGCCACTGTGTGGACCTTCCCATGCAGGGTTCTGCATGCATTCTAGGCCCCTGCTGTGCCCTCAGCATAACTAATACAGACAGACCTGCATCAGTCAGGGTTCTCCAGCAAAACAATCTGTACTTATCCTTTCCGAGTGTATACCTATCCAGAGATAGAAAGAATCAGCTCGTGTGATGAGATGCCCCTTGCTCTGCCAATTGCAAGTGGAGGACATTCCAGCCTGAGTCTAAGGCCTCAGACCAGGAGCACCAGGGGTCTAGGTCCTCATCGAAGGGCAGGCAGAGATCCACATCCAGTTCCTTAGGCAGAAAAAGAGAATTCAACCTTCCTGGGCCTTTTTACTCTGTTTCGACACCCAGTGGCTTAGGTGATGTCCCTGCATTGGGGAAGGTCATGCACGCCACTGAATTCACCCATTCAAATGGGAACGTCTTCCTGAAACACCCTAGCAGACACACCCAGAAAATGTTTAACCAGATGCCTGGCTGCCCCCGGCCCAGTGAGGTGGACACATGAAATGAGCCGCTGCAGGGCCTTAAAGGCTGGTGAGGCTAGAAGAGAGACCAGGCCCCTGGGGACTCTTGCTTCTCTTCTTCAGTGGCCCAAGGTCAGAGCTCCTGGGTCCCTGCCTGCCCTCTCTGGGGTGGGCCAGCTGCTGTCACCTGGGCATGTGACAGGTGGGAGGCTCCCTTCCTGCTGGGGGGTGGGCTGTAGACACAGGCAGTGCTGCAGCTCGGCTTCCTCCGGCCCACACCTGAGGCTCTGAGTGCCAGCCCTCCGATCCCTGCGGCATGTTTCCTGATTCCACACGCATCCTGCAGTGGGGAAGGTCTGTGATGAAATAACCTTAGCAGCCCAGAGCCCTGGATCGTCAAGTGTGACTCACAAGGAGTTCACCTTACTCGGGAACAGAGACTCTTTGACTAGGATGTCCCTGGATAGTGACTGAATTCTATAGAATAAATAAATCTGTAGTTACCACTGGGAACAGCCAGCAAAAGAAAGAAAAGTTTAGGAAGTGTTGAGATGAAGGGAAAATCACTGAGAAACCAGGTGCCTCCTGGGATGACTATAGGGATACTAAATAATGAAGCAGCATAGGTGCACACACAAATAACATCTTACTTTAGAATCCTACTCGGATCAACTGTTACTTGCTTTAAGTTAGGGAAGACAACTCGGCCAAAGAAGGCTTGAAATTCTTGGTCTGTAAGGTCAAACAGGTCAAACCTCACATTTTAAACCTGGCAGGCCCTTGAGTGGGACTTGCGAAGGGGGTGGGAAAATCTTGGCATCAAGACAGGCCCTTTAGAGGGGGTGGGCTTGCCCACTGTCCCATTGTTCCTGCTGGTGCCCGTCAGTCAGAAAGCCTTGATCTTGAGGCTCTCAGAACCCTTATTTCCCGTCACCTGTCTCCATGCCAACTTTCTTGGCCGGATTTACACATGAAGCAAATCCAATTAAACGAGATGACTGCCCCTGGCCGCTCACAGCACTTTTAATAAAGGCAGGTCACAATCTGGAAACCAGCAGGCATCCCCAAATCATGGCTAATGATCAGGTGCTCCACCAAATAAGGTCTCGTTTGCTGGCAGGCAGGTCGTGTGAGCCTAAGACTTGCATGGCGCTTCAGTATTCATCTTTCACTGGTGACAAGCATTTGTTATCCAGGGGTTCAGTTGCCTTAAGCATTCAAGGGTAATTTGAGCCACTCAACATCTATACCCAGAATACCACAGTGAGAACAACAGAGATAAAAGATTTTCAGAAGAATGAACTTTTTCTCAGGTTAAGAGGAGATAGGTAATTTTCTGAAAATGTTAAGGTAGGTAATTTTCAGTTTGCCGCTCAGAAGAATCTTGGTCTCGCCTTTACTGAGCCCAATTCCAAAAACTTAAAAGGTACCCAGTGTGTCTAAGTAAAGATAAAGGGTTTCGTAGAGAAATCAAACCACCCAGGGGCTCAGCTGTGACAGTGACTTGCGGTGCCTGGGGTGGATTTGGGATGTGCTGGTGGAAGGCAGGAGTGGGTGGCGACCATTCCTTCCCAGGTGGCCTTTCCGTTCTGTCTCCTGCTGGGAGCTCTCAGGGGCACCTCGAGGTTTTCTGAGTGGGCCAAAGCCCCCTCCAGCCTGGTGGGGGTGTTGTGTGCTTCTGGGTGGTGGTCACTGTAAATGGATTGTTCAGTTTTATGAGGCCCCGTCCTTTCCGGAACCTCAGCTCCTCCCTCCTTGCTTAGAAACTGCACTCCATTAGATGCCACCTGAGCCTGCTGGGCTCCAGACTCAGTGGCAACAAATGTCAGCCTCGGCTTCCTCCCTGCTGGGCAGAAGGGCAAGGGCTGAGCCTTGGCCACATGTGGGCACTTTCATATATGCAGCTTGGGAGTCATATATATAAAGTGAACGGCAGGGCAGAAGCAGAAAGGTCTCTCTCTCCCTGGTTGTTTTCAACAGGGCCCAGGGGGCGTTAGCACCCTTCTGGAGTTATGGGCACTATCTTTTGCCACTCTCTTTTCTCTGCAAGCAAAGTGTTTATGCCCAGAATCAGGCAACTTCACATTCCAGGCTCATGGTTAAAAGCAGCTCCAAAGGGGAAAACAAAAACAAAAACAAAAAGCCTTACCGGTCACCACCACACAGCTGGGCTGGGGCTCCATGAAACCAGAGTGGGAACTGCGCCCTCCTGGGGTCAATGGCTGTGACGCAGCCTGGATAATGGGCACTCGGGGCCAGGGGCCCTTCCTTGCAGCGTTCTAGGGCACCTAAAAGCTGAACACCGGACTCAGGTTGGGGGCAGGGTGGTAAGATGATACCTCTGAAAGCAGAAGGGCCAGTGCTGGATGCAGAGGCTTCGTGCCTCGGGTGAAGCGCCCTCTGGGGCTTTTTGGTCACTTGGGTCTGGGTCAGTTGGCCACTCAGTCTGGTGCAAACATGAGTTCAGTGATTCTGGCCCAGGACTGAGGGGTTTCTGGGATTAGGGGTGTGAAAATGTGCTGAGATGGGTATAGTCCTGGGCATACCAGGAGGGTGGGTGACCTATTCACTGCTCATGTCGATTTTCCCCTCTTTCATAATCTTCTTCCACACCTTCCCTAGAGTCTCTCCTTGTGTTTGGCCATTGTGACTGTGAAATTTGGTTGCTCTTGAAACTGATTCTGCCAAGTGTGTTTTAAAAAAGTAAAAACAAAGCCAAACCCAAACCAAACCACAGGTAAAGCTTACGGGTAAAAGTGTTGGTTGCATCCCTTCCCCCATTGCCTGTAGGGTGTAGATCCTTGGCATGTTACCATGTCTGTGTCCCCATTGGCCATCTCTGTGGAAAGGGCATGATCACAGCACCCCCTTCGTGGATGGGTTCTCCGGAGTCCGAGCATCTCTGGAGTCCGAGCACTGACCCCAGCCCTGGGCAGCCCTGAGGGGCCAGGCTGAGGCTCACACAGGCCTGGCAGTCTGAGCTCTCCCTGTCCTGCACCCTGCCTGTGGAAAGTGTTTTTTACAGTGCCTGACAATTGCCACTAAATGTCAGCCAGTGTCCTCCCAGCATCCCACCAGCCCCTGGAGGCAGTCCTCCTTTTTAACCCTGTCAGACTAAACCAAGAGAGCTCACATTTGGGGCTCGTTCCTCTACTGAAGAAGCCATGTTATGCAGCATCTTGACCTTTCAGAATATACTATTTAGAACAAACATTCTTTTTTTAAAGTAAAAATACATTTTTTAAAGCTGATTAAAACAGCTTGCAAAATACATATTTCTCCCTCTCCATCGGGTGTGGCCAGGGGAAGCCATAGAGCCTCTCCAGCTCCTTGTCGCTTCCCCAAGTTCAGAGAGCCCTGTGTTAGAGGGTGTGATCACGTGGTTCCATCTTCTTAATTGGCCCCCTGATAAAAAAAAAAAAACAAAGCCCCCCGCCCCCTAAATTGGGATCACTGCCAAGGGCTAGACTCCACCTGATGCCTTCCTGGGATGCTGAACCAACGGACATTCCTTTTAATTGGTCCCTGGTGTGGGTTGCAGGCTTATTTGTACAGAACAGGTGGAAAATGGCACATGTCCCCAGTGGCCATTCCTGGCCTACTCTGAGAAGCTGGGGCCACCTTGTTTTGCAGGGGGATGCAGAACACTTTTGCACTTCACCTTGTTTTAAAGTAGACAGCACCAAAGTTCAAGTTGGAAAGCATTACCCAGTTTCTCATACTCCCTCTGGCGTTATTGGTCATATCTCAACCCCCTTTTAATGAATGATGGCTTTCCAAGCGCGTGCCACTTACCTAGTTCTGTCAAAGTTCTCTGCCTGCCTGTTAGTTGCAAGCAAAGTTAGGCCACTAGATGCCCACATTTGTCAAGTTGGTTGCCTCTCTGGTGAAGTCTGGTGACAGGATCAACTGATGAGGTCTGGGGATGGTCACTTGCATTTCCTGGTGCTGACTGACCAGACCGCAAGAAAGCAGACTCCTCCGATGCTGAGACTTCCTGCTTTTAACTAATGCTGCCCCACCAGCATCAGAGAAGCAGTTTCTGTGTTCTTCAAGATTTGACATGATCCATTCTTATTTCATGTGAATTAGAATGTGTCCTCTGCTGTTTTCACTTTCCTATAATTCACCTTATTTTCTTACGTTCTAAAGTCTACTTTCATTTTGCAATTAATAAAACAGAAAATGAGCCCTGGCTGGTAGCACAGTGGATAAGGCGCCGGCCTGCGAACCCAAAGGTCGCAGGTTCGATTCCCCAGCCAGGGCACATAACCAGGTTGCAAACCAGGTCTCCAGTCATGTCTGTGGCTGGAGGCAGGTGAAATGCAACCATACATTGATGTCTCTCTCCCTCTCTGCCTCTCTCCCTTCCCCTCTTTCTAAAAATAAAAAAATAAAATAAAATAAAAAATAAAACAGAAAATGAGAGATAGGATGTACGTTTCCTTAGCCACTGTGACATGTTTATGATTGTATTCATGCCTACCCAGAAAAAACACACATTCTCAAGCTCTAAATGAAAACAATTCACAGTATGGATTCTGAGGTCTGACATCTGCACTTGGATTTCTTTTTCCATCATGAAAACAAATGGCCTTGAACAATTGCTGATGCCAAACACCATCTTCATGCCGACAAAATACAGTAAGCCTGAGAATGAGAACGGCAACTACACAGAGATGTTTTATTTAGCAAAAAGCACAGTAGTCTTTCTTGTAAGAGATTCCCGGGAGGAAAACATTTGAATTCATGTTTGCCTCCGGGATTAGAAGGTAAGGTGCAGCCCCTCAGTGACCTGGAAAGCAAGCAGCAGCGCTCACGGTTCTCACCAGGGACAACACGTGAGGGTTGCTACGGTTACACTATCCCAAGACCTAAAACATTTCATGTTTTGAACCAAACACAAAACTTTGTGGGATTTGTTTTAAATTTTTCATTGGCAAGTTGTCCTCGCCTGCTTACACAAGAAAAGGGATGAGAAGGGTTTGTATGTTGTCCCTGAGGCAAACAGCGCTCTTACAACACATGTGTGCACTGCACGGGAGTGACCTGTAAGCAGACGGGTCAGATTTCTCCTGGGAGGGGGAGAAAACAGATCAATCAGTGAGAAACATTGGCAATTAAAAACAAAAAAACTAAGAATGGAACTGCCTTTTGATCCAGCAATTCCACCACTTGGACTATACCCAAAGAATCCTGAAACACCAATTCATAAGAACCTATGCACACCTATGTTCATAGCAGCACTATTTACAATAGCCAAGTGCTGGAAACAGCCTAAGTGCCCATCAGTGGATGATTGGATCAGAACACTTTGGTACATTTACACAATGGAATACTATACAGCAGAAAGAAAGAAGGAACTTGTACCCTGTGCAACAACATGGATGGAACTGGAGAGTATTATGCTTAGTGAAATAAGCCAGTCAGTGAAGGACAAATATCATATGATCTCACCCATTATAGGACAATAATGAACAAAACTAACAACAAGCAAAACAGAACCAAGTATATGAATACAATGAATAGGCCTTCAGTGGTCAGGGGGAAAGGGGTTGGGGGGAGGGGGGAGGCAGAAGCAATGAAGGGGAGCAGCTTAGACAAGAACCTAGTATAAAGGAACCATGGATATGGACAACAGGTGGGATTGACTTTGGGGGGAATGGGTGGGTGGGGAGGGGGACAGAGGGGAGCAAAAAGGGGATGGATATAATACAACAACAAAAATTAAAAAAAAAAAAGCTGTCCTCTGAGTTAAACATCACTGCTTCCAGATTTCCTACTTAACTACCGTAAGACGTTGAACTCAAGCCAAAGTGCCTGTTGTCAAAATACTGACAGATTTTCCAAAAATGTCACTCTACCAAGGTGGCTTGGTAGACACTCACCTTCCCTTACTCCTTGGCTTTTTCAGCTAATACTCCAACGGGGCGTGAGCACAATTTCCGTAAGAGGCTGGGCAAGTAAGTATTTTGGTCTTCAGGGCCATGCGATATCTATTGCAACTGTTCAGTGTACTGTTGCACCGTGAAAGCCACCATCCAGAATATGCAAATGATGGGGGGTTGTGTCCCAATACTTAATTAGGGACGTTTATGGGCGCTGAATTTCGAATTTCATATGCACACATGTCACAAATGTCTTTTTTAAAAAGGCTGCTGGTGGTTTTTTCCCAACTGTTTACAAAAGTAAAAACTATTCTTAACTCACAGGCTGTACAAATACAGGCAGTAAGCTGTAGTTTGCCAAACCCTTCACCAGAACATAGTTTTGCTCCTATAGGAAACCAGACATAGCTTGGTGATGCAGGGGCTCAGAAGGAGTCACCCGAGTGCCTGAGTGGTGTGCACATGTTTTTGAGCGGAAGGCAGCCAAGACCCCACAGGCTCAAAACAAACTTCTATCCCCTCTCTTAATTGCCTAGTGGAATTTAGTTCAGGGCCTTCCCCACAACGAGAGATTGTCAGAGACAACCTTATTAGACTTAACCTGTAAGGCAGGGCCAACTTCTAATTACTGGATATCTGCTTTTCTTACTGTCCTGCAATGAAACTTCCTCCTCTCTGAAACCTCTTGGTGACCCTTAGCTCAGAATGCCAGGTATGCCCCATTTTCCCTTTCTGTCGCATACGTGGGGTTCCCATACAGATGTATGTAATGAAATTTGGTCATTTTCTCTTGCTAATCTGTCTCATGTCTATCTGATTATTAGACCAGTGTCATGGGAAGTTTCTTCCTCTCTCATAGTGATAAGGTGACCTTTTGGTAGATATGAACACATTTTCAGTTGAATAAATAATAGATTATAATTAAAATCAAGATGAGGATTACCTGATTCTGGGCATTCCGTAAAAAATCCATTGTTTTGCCCTTTTTGTTAGGTTTGCCCAGTGTTAAATTAGAGCATTGTGAAAAAATGGGGTAGGCATTTTTGTTTTCAAAATTGTTGTCTGTGATTTTGACTAGTCTGCAAGAAGCTCACTTGAGGCAGTTATCCATGAATATCCATGTAGTTGCTGCTTGTCCTAGGTAAGATTTCGCTCCTGCACCCAGGGAAGAAAGGACCCCAAGGCTATACTTCCATCTTCTTTGAGACTTCAGACACCACAGAATCATGTTTTTAACCTTTCTCATAAAGCATAGTTCTCAGATGCTTTTAGCATTTACCTATTTAAAATTTTGACACTTTCATGAAACTCTGAAATGACCATTTTTAAAAATATTTTATTTATTTTTCAGAGAGAGGGGAAGGGTGAGAGGAAGAGAGGGAGAAAAACATCAATGTGTGGTTGCCTTTCACCTGCCTCCAGCCATAGGCCTGGCTGGAGACCTGGCTTGCAACCTGGTTATGTTGCCCTGGCTGGGAATTGAAACAGCGACCTTTGGGTTCGCAGGCCAGCGCCTTATCCACTGTGCCACCAGCCAGGGTATGAAATGACCACTGAAAGCTGCCTTAAAACAAGTGGGAAATTGATACATTAGAGACCAGATAACAATGTAGGCATTCCCGTCAACATTCTGTGGAAAACTTGTATAGAAGATTCCAGTTTTTAAAAATAATTTCACCTGGGAATTATGAATTAATAGCTTAAAAATTAGTGTTTAAACATTTCTACTTTTCTATGATGCATCATAAGGTAATATTTTCCCTATATTTTTCTTCTGTCTTAAATTTTTTCAATGACTTTTGCTTAGTCCTGTTCTCTTTTTTTTTAGAGTTGCATCTCCTTGACTGAGAAGTAACAACTGTTGCCATAAGAATTTGTTAACTTACTAAAAATCCAGTAGTTTGCTAGTCCTGTTGTCTAAATACTTAGTTTTTCTTTCAAATTTCATAACTACCTGGGGAACAGCCGGAACAGTTGTGTTTAACCCTGAGGAAACTCCTGTGCAGATGAATGAGACCAGGTGGAGGGAGCAGCCCAGTGCTCAGACCTCCCAGCACGGAAGGGAAACCAGACTGAAAGCACATTCCCAGCCGACTTTCGTGGGGCCCCCATTTCCAGGATACATACGTAGATAATATTTTTCTTGTTTTCATGGTTAGTCAAGGGTGGTTTTAGTGTCAGAAGTGAGTGTCAGGTGGCTCATTAGGTTTAAGGGAAGTTTAGAAATGCAATAATGTATTTTCAGACAGTCTGTGTACTTAGAAAATCTATGATAATCTACTTTAAAAACGATTTGGATCTTATGCAAGTGGCTACATGAGACTGTTTTATACCAAAGCCAGTGGTTTTCTTAACTGCCTGTAATAACAAGCTAAAAAATGTAATTGCAGAAAAGAAGCAACCCACTTACAATAACCAACAAATAATCAGAAATATATAGGAATACACATAGCAAGAAACACATTAATTCAATTTGTAAAAGGCTACAAAAATAGCCATCAAAGGCCTCAGTAAACTTGGGTGTGCTTACGTTCTTTGATAGGAAGACTCAAAACTTTAAAGGAGCTAATAATGTGCAAATCAACATTCAAGACCACATGCTATTTCAGTCAGCCCTCAGTATCCTTAACCAGCAGGTTCAGACATTTGATAAGAAGGGCTTGTCCTCCCAGAGATGCAAACACCTGATAAAACTACGATAATTAAAATAGTGTGGCATTGATGTAGAAATAGTAAAATGGTCAATAAAACAGCCATAATACATACGGGAATTTAATAGATGATATAGGAAGTAATTCACATTAGTGGGGGAAGGAATGGACCACTTAATGGTGTGGGCACACCAGGCTGAAGTTAGATTTATTTCTTACACTGTATACATAAATAAACTAGGATTGGATTAAAATTCAAATCTAAAGGTCAAAAAATATTGGAAGCAAGTGTAGAAGAATTTTCTAATTACAGCCTACGCAAGCAAGACAGAAAACCTAGAAACTAGGAGGGGAAAAGGACGTATTAGACTTTGGAATAAATAAATAGGGACTTTGGAAATAAGAGCTGAATGAGAAGCAGGGGACTCTTCATTCTGTAATTTAAAAAAAATTTTTTTCCTGGAGAAACATGTCTTCAGGTACTATGTGAGTAATTTAAAAAAAGAACGCAAAATCTTTAAAAATAAAGTAACCAGGCCTTGAAGAAGTATGTTTGAAAGCGAAGATTAATAAACCTTTCTCCGTTCATGCACATGGCTTAAGTAGCACCCCTGATTGCCAGGGGGTGAACACGGGATGAGAAGCCGAAAAAGATCTGCGCGCACCTTGGGGCCTTCGCACTGGCTGCAGTCTTTGCCGTTTCCGCTTCCCACATGCTTAGTTAGCGTCCTCACTTGCTTTAAGGCAGATAGTTGAGCCTAATAAACGTGTGTTGAGAGAGGGCACAGTGGTTCTGCGGTTGGAGGAAGTAAATGTCCTGAATGCTGTGGCCCAAGCCGCTCTGTGTTTTTATCTCTAGAAGGTGACTGGAGGATGGTTGCAGGGAACTCCCGGTGCTGGGCTGCAGTGTGTGTACACTGCAGCTTTGTGTGAGGGAAGAGGCACCGCAGCCCTTCGTGGGTCCCCTGGCCTTCCTCAGGTGCCCCCCCACCCCCGTGACTAGCTGCTGTACTGGAGGGACAAGGCAGGCAGATGGGGTCCAGACCCAGTTGAGGACAGTGGCCCAGAGGGCTCAGGATGCAGTTGAGGGGACCAGTCTCAAAAGCTTCAGAGCTGCCAACCAGAGCTGGGAGGCGCAGCTGACTGACCACGGGCCTGGGGTCCAAGGCTGTGGGCATTTTCAAACCACCGCACTGCCCTCTTCCCCTGTGAAAAGTCACCCTGAATCAGGCCAAGGAGAAACACTAGACAAACAATGGCTTCGTGTTGACTTTTGCTATTTTAGGGGAGTATAAGCTTGAACATGTAATGAATTAAAGAATTAGTTACTGACGAAAGCAGCAACTTGACAATCATCAGGAAAAATGGAAAAGACTGGAATGGGCAGTAATTACTGGATATTCTTTGTTACGTGTGCCTTTAATTTTTCAACTGTGTAAATTTTCAAAAAGGGATAACATGAATGTTTCTTGTCCATAGAAATAGGAGGAAGCAGGAGGGGTGTGGAGAGGGGGTGCCTGGTAAAGGCTCAGGGGCCCTGGTGAGGGGTCGGGGTACCAAAGGTTTCCTTTTCTGAAGAATCAAGGGAATTAAATACCTCTTGGAAGTGGCAGACTCACTCTGAAGGCTCTTGGGGATCGGAGGTCGCTAGGGATGAAGCTCGTGTGGTGTTGGCTCCAGCGCAAGAGGCAGGGGAGAGGGTCCTGGGGAGGAGCCAGGGCAGCCTCTGGGCTCAGGACGGGGCACCCCTGAGGGCGGGGTGGAGCCTCCTAGGTGAACCTGGGCAGCCAGGCGGGGCATTGAGTCAGAGGCAGCAGAGCATGGAGGCTGGGGTGACCAGGAGCGCCACAGGTAAGGGGAGCAAAGCAAAGCGCGCAGGCCAGAGCCGCTGGCCACCTCCGTCTCCAGCCGTCTGATGGCCCCGCCCTGCGTGTCAGGTTTCAAGGGCTGGGCTGGCAGGGTAGCTCTGGGCCCCAGGCTGCAAACTGAGATGGAAACAGAGCAGGGTGGCAGCAGGAAACCTTCCCTGAGTCTGTGCCTGGGCTCCCTGGTCCATGCACCTGTCATCTCCAGGGAACAAGATGGGCAGGCGGGATGTAGGGTGTGTGGTTGGTGGGGCTCTAATGCTCACCCCGGGGGGGTGGGGAAGCAGACCTGGACTCTCCAGGCAATCCCTGTCCCTGGGTCACCTGGTGTCAAGACCACTGACTTGGGCTTGGAGTGCTCTGTGCCTTGGTGGCCTCTTCTGTGACCAGGGAACCAACTGCACAGCTCAGGTTACCACAGGCGCCCCTTCTGTCTCCCCACCTTGGGGACACACCAGTTCTGCCCTAGGAACCTTGCGGGTGGGAGTGGAGCCTGGACTTCTGGGCACAATCCGGAGCATTGCTGCTTCCAGGGCCCCAGGTGGGTCATGCCCAGCTCTTTCTTGGGGAGAAAAAAAGCACAGAAAATAAGTCAGCAGAAGTTTTTCTGCAAGTCCCACAAAGGAGGGGTTGTTGGCATGGGAACAGGCTTAGAGGAAGCGCCCCCTGATGTTGGCACTACAACCATGAAATGGCCTAAGGACACATTTCTCAGAGTACAGCCCCATCCCTAAGCGGGGCTGACTGCAGCTGCCTGGTCCTCAGCCAGAAACAATGTGGTGTTATTCTAAGGAGATGTGGTAGTATCCTAATTCTTGTTTGTGTCCCTTAGCCTGTGGCAAAACTGGTTTCATTATACTTGTTTTGCTTAAAGTCATACAACTGTTTTCGACCTTAAGTGAAGACTTACTGTACTTGTTTTTTATGACCTGCATTTCAGAGCTGTGACTTGGAGCTGTTTTCCCTTTGACTTCAACGGAGCTAAGGAGGGAAGGTGACCAAGAGCCAATTGTATGAATTAGTTACATTCCTCACGCAAGTTTTCACTGGTCTAGAGGTTGACAAAGGATTTCATCTCTTGAGTTTAGAGGGGAAGGAACAATTTCCTTTTTGACTTTTTATGTGGTCCTTTCTGAAATGTTGCTGGCATGTCTGTGGAGAGCGAGTGCAGGTACCAATTCAGATGTTTGAGAACAGGGGCAAGGGGAAAGTGACTTCCCATCTGATGACGCTTGCTTTGTGTTCAAGAAGGAGACGCTGCCCCTGTGGGGACTTCCTGGATGGAGTAGCGGTGTTCTAACACACCCGGGGGGTCCAAGAGCCAGAGCTCCTCACCCCACCACCTCCACCCCATGGATTCGCCCAGGCCTACCCCCTGTTCACAGCAAGTAATGGTTCAGTTCACCTTCTGGAAAGTGTAGTTGGCCTGAACAGTGTCAGGAGTTGCTGGTTTGTTCAGGGTTCGCTGTACCTTTCCTGGCCGCTGATGGCGTAGACGACACACAGCAGTCGCCGATGAGTCATTTCCACACAGGCTGCACCCTAATGGTTGGGGGTCTGCGTAGCGAACTGTTGCCCCAGCTCTGACAGCCCATTTCTGAAGGGTGCGTGAGTAAACCCTGTCAGCGTGAGAAGCCTTTCCCTTAGCCAGGAAGCGCGTTGACCAAGAATTACGCCTTCGGATGACTGCTTCCAGTCCCACTTAGCACCACACGTAGGGGGAGGGCACGTGACCCTTCCCTGAGGGTTGTGTTCTGGATCTAGAGGTGGCTATTCAGTGTTGGTGTGTGTGATGCGTATGTCCAGTTGGGAGGTTATCCATGGGGGCTTGGGGAGCACCCCCAATAATAGTTTAGTAGTTCAGTGCCACACACATTCTCTCCCCTTCCCCGGAAACGTGTGTGTTTAATTTCCCTGATGCTGAAGACCTTAGGTTCCACCAGACCACCTATTTATTGCTGTCATTTCAGCTTGGAGTACAGTAGGAAAGGAAAAGACAGCTAGACACAGCCCAGTTCTGTTACTCCCCTCATCCTTCACCTTGAACTCCCCTCCCTCGTCTGTAAAACAAGGACTTAAGCTGCCTTGTAAGGATTAAAGGAGACCCTGTGTTCATCAGCGCTGACTACTGGGTCCGGCTTAAAATTCAGAGTAGACGCAGAGAAGGCCATTTGTCCCCCACCACTTCTGTTTACACACAAAACTGAAGTGTTTATGAGAATTACCTATTCTATAATCTCCATTTAGGAAACCAGTTGAGTGTTGGAAGTTTTAAACGTTAGAGGTGTTGGGCAGTTGGCGCTGGCAACAAAGTGGAGCTTTCTAGATAGGAATGCTCCAAGCAAGGAGCAAAGTCCATGACCACGTGAGGAACAGGGACAGAGGTGACTCCACTGAAAGAATGGACTCTAGACTCTGGAGTGGCAGAGGAATCTAGAAAAGCCCTAACCTCGGGTGGGGACCCTGAAGCTGGTGGAGAGAGAGCGGCACAGTGCGACCCCAGTGATGGGAGGCAGTTGCTGAGGGCTTGGAGAGGGAGCTTTGCCACCCCACCTGAGACGTGGACGGAATGGGGAGAGAGCAGCAAGGGAAGAAGCACAGGCAGGCTGGTGCTGAGCGAGGCCGGCAGATGCAGACCTGGGGTTGCCGGCAGATGCAGACCTGGGGTTGCCGGCAGATGCAGACCTGGGGTTGCCGGCAGATGCAGACCTGGGGTTGGCTGAGGGGGAGGATCTTAGGGGGGGCGGGGAGTGGGCAGCATGTCCTGGGGCCCTGAAGCTGGGCAGGCACAGCTGCTCTTTCAAAAGGGGACAAGGATCAGGAGAAGGCTAGGCCTGAGGTAGTGGCATCAGTGAGGAAGGTGGCATTTCCCTTATGTTTTGGGAGACTTGAAATCATTTTTTGGAAACTAACCCTTAGGAGCACTTACTGTATGCCAGGTTTATGCCAAGGCCTTTGCAAGTATTACCTTAATTGACCCCATGATAAACAGTAAGTGTAGATACTATCATTATCCCCATTTTACTGATGAGGAAACCGAGGCACTGAGATGAAGTAACTTGCCTAAGGTCACTTGCTGGTAGGTGGCAGTGTTGGGATTCAAATGAGGTGTGTGGGGGTCTGACTCCCCATAGAAAGGACCTGCCATGGGGTGAGGTGTGAAGTGGGGCCCTCCCCCCACCCCTGTAAACTGGAGGCTCAGCAGGTACATTACCCGTGAGCCAGCTCCTCAGAGAAGACGCAGTGTTAACATGAAACTTTAAAAAGATCGAATATTCATCAGCCACTTTGGATCTTTCCTGGTCCAAGTTGTATCGGTGTGCCTGCAGAGGAGCGTGGACCTGGCAGGTGTGGGGTCTTAGCTCCTGGGGGGCAGGGCCCCCCTGGGGGCAATAGGTGGGCGGTTGGGCTGGTGTCCGGACTCATCACCGTCAACTAAGTACTTCTGTGGCCTTCAGTCTCCGTTCCTTGCCAGGGGGAAGCGAAAAGACAAGACGGTCTGTAAATTCCACTTGGCGGTGAAGTCTGTCAGTTTTTTGTGCCCCACTAGCCTGTCACTCCCCTTTGCAGGTCTTCCCGCCCCTGTGCCCTGCTGTCCCCTGGCACCCAGTGCTCAGGGAGGGCTGGGCCTTTCAGGGGCTGGCGGAGAACCTTGTTGGGGCTGTGGCTGTAGGAAGGACGGCCGGGAGGGCCTCACTGCAGAGTGGGTATATCAGGATGTGGGGAGATGCAGGCTGCTCGCTGCCCCTGGTCCACATGTCCCCCAGAAGGTTTTTCTAGAGACCCCATTGGTTTGGGGGTGCCGAATCCTGAGTGGGCCCTCCCAATGGCCCACGCATTGGTGTGCCCCGGCCTGCAGGCTGATTCCTTGCCATGTCATGGTGTCTGCCCTGCAGATGGACCTGGTTCCCCCCATGTGTAGACATCAAGGGCTGTGGTACGTCCATGTCTCATGGGGTCCCTGCTGCCTGAGGCAGGGCCCTGCACGGCTGGTTCCTGACCTTTTCCTGGCCAGTCGGAGTGAATGGCCGGGCGGTCAGGGTGCGGGCAGGGGGTGGAAGGGCAGTGGGCACTGAGGTGTTGTCTTTCTGACCTTTGAAACTCCAGTTTAGTGACCAGCCGACCGGCTGGCTGGAGCTGGGTTCCTGATAACAGCAGGCTCCCTGCTCCTCTGATGATGTTCCCATTTGTAGCTCAGCCTGGGGACCTTTCAAGCAGGGGTCGAGAACATGGCTGCATTTTCTGCTGCGTTGTGTGATACAGAATCCAATTTCAGGGCAAAATTCTGTCCCCTTGGTTGGACAAATGCCCCTCCTCCCCTGTCTCACATGACTTTTTCTTAAATTTATTTTTTAAAGAGAGGGGAAGAGTTGTAGAAAGAGAGGGACAGAAACATCAGTAGGTTGCCTCTCACATGCCCCTAGCAGGGAACCTGGCCCGCAACCCAGGCATGTGCCCTGACTGGGAATTGATCGGGTGACCTTTTGGTTTGCAGGCCAGTGCTCCACTGAGCCACACCAGCCAGGGCTCACATGACTTTTAAAATCAGGTTTTCGGTGGAGGCCGGCAGTTGCAGTTAAGTGACTGTCAGGGGCGGTTGAAGGTCTGGGGCCTTTGAGGAAGGCTTACTACAGTGTAGCAGCTGTGGTTCGCAAAGGCCCTGCGTTTCAGGGCACCCCACCTTTTGCTGTGGGGTTTGGTCCCAAGGCCAGCCATCAGCAAGCTTGGGTGGAGATGGGACACACAGCATGTGTGACTCCAAAGGCCACTATCTGCTGAAACTTAGGCATGTCCTTCTGTCCCCTTCTTGGCCCACTGGGAGCCTTCTCACATTCCTGGTTCCAGGCAGAGCCCCAACTTCCTGCTTCACCCAGCGGCCAGGCACAGAAGCCCTAGGGTGCCTCCCTGCCCCCTCAGAGCCTGCAGTCAGGGTGGCTGGGCCCCACCTGAGGCCCAGGGCTAGGGGTTGGGGGAGGGCCGAGGGGGCGCTTCTGTCCCGGTGTGTGTGCTGGGGGCTCTCGGGCCCCAAACCTCCTAGACCGCTGGGTTTCCTTGACTTGCAGAAATTAAGATAAATGTGTTTTTCTTGGAAACCGAGTCTGTAACCACTGCTTGTAAATTCCACTAACACGGAGAAAGAGCCGTGTTCATTTTCTTGCATTTTGTTGAAATAAACCCTAATCAGAGTCCCTGAATGTTCCATTTAGTGGTAAGTACCTGGGAAGCCCATGTTGTGGGGATGACACCCTTGTACAAACCTTCGTCTCTCACTGCCGCCTGCGGCCCCTTGTCCCCTGCCATGCTGCTCCTCAGTGCTGTGCGGGTGGTGCGGGGGGTGGGCGAGTGTGACCCCAGTGAGTTGTTCAGTTTGACCTCTGTGCTTTCCAACACGTGCTTTCTGTACACATCTGTCACCCATGCTGGGGCTACTAGAACATCTGGGAACATTTTTTAAAGTTAGGTAGAAGCAAAGGTTGCTTAGTGTTTCTTCACAATACATGGATATTGAATAAACATTAGAATCTTACAAAATACACACTTGGGGTGAAAACATTCATAAAACAAAATCTGTCCTGCCAAAAACACAGTCTACTTATTTGTTGACGAAGGTCTGTTTTTAATCATAACCATAAAATACTGAAATAAAAGTAAATTTAAATAAATAACAATTAAATATGCATTTAATTGAACACAGATCATCTTGTTTTCATTTCTTGCTTTTTTTTAAATTGGGGTTTCCCCCCTTCTTGCCTTCATTCCATTTTCTCTGTCTCCTGTTTTGAAATCTTATGTCTATGTTTCTATTCTCTTAGGGGCTAATGTAGAAATTCTAATATACGTATTAATGCCAATTCGTTCTGAAATCAATCAGTTCTGAACTTTTTCTGGAATCATTTCCAGAGGACCTTAGCATTGCGCACTAATCACTCCTACCTCAGTTTATGTGCGGAGCTTATAAAGCACCTTGGTCTATTAAGATATTTTTAATTTCCTCAGATTAGCTGTGTGGGTTTAGATGGTTAGCATTGGCTTGGATTGTATCCACATTTCTTCGTTTCTTTGCCCCTGTTCCTTCTTGTCTTTTTCTTTTCTTTTCATAGGATCCTTTAGAAATGAAGGGACAATGTGTTGGGAGTTAGCTCACTCAGGCTTTGCTTACCTAAACATTTTTCATTCCACTCACATTCCTGGAAGTCACTTTTGCAAGGTGGAAGATGGAGGTGTCTTCCTCTGTGCTTTGAAAATGGCCTTGCATTGCCTGCTGGCTTCCAGAATTGTCCCGGAGAAGGCAGCTGTCGCTCTCAAGGGGAGAAAGGGGCTAGGGCCACTTCTGCCTGCTAGTGTTGCTTGTTCGTTTTGACCACAGTGTGCTTAGAGGAGAATTTTTCTTTTTCTTTTTTCTGCTTTGGGGTTGATTGGGATTCCAGAATCTGAGGATAGGTATCTTTCATTAATTCTGGAAAAATTCCTTTATTATTTCTTCAAAGCTTGATTCTTTATTTTTTATCCTTCTTCTGGGATTGAGTTATATTGTTACTGGACCTCACCATCCTATTCTTAATGTCTCTTAACCTGCCTTTCATGTTTCCCACCTGTTTTGTTTGAGCTGCATTCTGGGTAATTTCTTCATATATATGTTTTATTTATTTAAAAAATTTGTATTTGTTACTTTTAGAGAGAGGGGAAGGGAGGGAGGCAAAGAGGGAGAGAAACATCAGTGTATGGTTGTCTTTCACTTGCTTCCAGCTACAGACCTGGCTGGAGACCTGGTTATGTGCCCTGGCTAGGAATCGAACCAGCGACCTTTGGGTTCGCAGGCTGGCACCTTACCCACTGTGCCATTAGCCAGGGCCCATCTATATGTTTTAGTTCATTGGCTATTTAAGGCATTCATTTCTAGAATCTTTTTGGGCACCTGAAAAAAATTTAGCCTTTTAAACTTTCTATTTAAACTTCTTTAACATAGTTAATATCTGTATCTTCCAGATTGGATGATTTCAACATCTGCAGTGTTTGTGTGTCTGAGTCTGTGGTTGGTGCTGACCGTTTCATGGCAGTTTTTTCATGTGTTCAGAGACGTAAACCAGGACTGGATGTGGCATAGAGACTGAGGACTAGTCTGCTTTCAACCCCCTTGTTACTGTGCATCTGGCTGGGGGGCCAGGTAGAAACCCATTTTTCCTCCTCTTCAGATGTGTTACTGTTTCCAGTGCAACAGGTGGACATATAGGGGTGTGATTTCCAGATGGAAGTGTAGGAAGTCCATTAACAAGCACAATTTGGGGGTAGCTCTGGGAGATGTTATTCTGTGACTGATGGGTAGAAGCCCTAGGGGTGGTGGAGTTACTTTTCTTTCATTGTGCGCTGTATGGGTTTGGACTCCAGGCCCGTTGTGGGCAGTCGGTCCCCTGCCACTCCCCACCAGCCTGGCAGCCACCTGTGCTGGCGCTTGGTACTTTTATGAGTTCTTGGTCAATTAATTTCAGGACACAGAGTCAGGCTATCTGAGGCCCTGAGCATGTGCCAATGCCCTCTTCCATCCTGGTCAAGGTTTGACCAACTGGGTGCTGTAGTGATGACCGCATGCCATGGAGTGGCACAAGTTCAGGAGTGAGCGAGGCCCAGCCTTCCTCCAGTGCATCAGTGAGGACGCCTCTTCCGTTACTGCTCATCAGGGAAGCAGATCTTTGTGAATCTATTTCTTCCTCCCTGCCTCAAATGGAGCTCCACGTTTGTCCCCAAGTGTGACACCTTTTTGAACACACAGGGAACAGTATGCATGAGTCCCACCTCATATCCTTTTGCATGATTCTGGGGGAGAGTTGGTTTTATCTTTGTATCACTTGCCTAAAAGACTCACCGAAGCTCGGATTAGGAGACCTTCATATTAAAAGCAATTAGGATTACATAAACTTTTGTGTGGGTGGTACAGAAAGTCATCTGCATATTTTACCATCTCAGATTGGGGACAAGGGATTTATTCTCAGCCAAGGCAATGACAAGTTGCAAATTGGCCAATACTAAATACGCGACAACAGAGCCACAGGCGCCCTGTCAGTTACCGGGTGGGAAACCTTCCCCGCCGCCACCTGCAGACCTTCCCAGAGCTGCCTCCGCTCCCTGACAGCTTTGCTCATCTGCTTGGAACATTCTAACATATTCTACATTCTGTCGTCCAACTTTTCCCCCCGATTCTTTGCTTAGAACATTTTGGCAATCAGATGTTCTTCAAAAACCAACGAAAATAGCCAAGTGTGTATTTGCTTCACCTCCTGTTCTCTGCCTCTCTGTGTGGCGGTTTCTCTGCTGCCCCAGCCCCCGTCCTGGGCCCATGAGTGTGCCCTAGGCCTTGGTGTGCTCGCCGTCCATTTGACAGTGGGGGGTCCTCCCCCCCTCCCCCCCGGCATAATTTTAAAGCACACTTCTGTAAGGTGAGTGTTGTCATCTGTCAGTTAGTGTCCTGGAACAAGGGGTCCCTAGTTAAGTGAGTTTGGGAAATAAATGGTAGGTTAAACAAATTCCATTTCTTCAGAATTTCTGAATGTTCTGACTGCTGACAGGCACACAGATCTCCCTGGCAGCGATCTCTGAGCCTCAGAAGGCCGCCCCCCTGCCCAGTCCCAGCACATCTTGTCAGTAGAGATCCTCAGGACACGTGTATGGGAGTGCCAGCCGTACAAGGAAGGTTGCAGTGACAGGGCATAGGCCTTGGAACCCCCAAGGTCAGGTGTGTGCCAGGCACTGCCTCGCACAGTTGTGGTATTCGGGTATTTCCCACTGTGTGCATGATATGTGCTAAAAACAGTAATAAATGTGATCCTATGCTACAGGGTGCGCACGATCAATTGGCAGAATTTTAGTAAAATAACATGCTGCAAAAGTTATATTTTGAAACAAATTTATTCTTAGATGTAAGTACATAAACATAGCCATTATTTTTTAAATTGTTCAAAAATGTCTCCGTTTGCTGCAATAAAAGACTCAATTCAACTTCAGAATCTTGAACACACTTTAATTAACTTTTCTTTATCCATGGACATCATCATGTTTCCAATCTTAGCATTAACAGCCTCTTTATTGGAATGAGGTTGTTTATGAACTTCTCTCTCACAAATGCAACATACATAATAGTCTAAAGGATTTGCATCTGGTGAACTGGGCGGCCAGATTTCCTTTGACCAGAATTCAGAAACAATGATACTGAGAAATTCTCGCACCTTTTTGGCATTATGAGCTGGTGCACCATCTTGTTGGAAGACAAAATGACATCCATTTGCGACTTGCTTCATCCATGGTACAACTACTCCTCTTAAAACGTCAAGGTAAACATCCTGGATGTTCATCCAGGATGACTCCTGGATTCTGTGTACAGTATCTGGACTTGTGCGATCCTTGTTCACAATGAAGGGATGTTACTGAAGTCCACAATTTCCTTAGCAGTTGGCCCTGTACGCAGTCCAGAAATGATGGTTGCTCTAACATCGTATTCCTTTGACATGGTAGTTGCTCTCAGAATTTAATACTTTATATCTGAACCAGTGATGTTCAATCATAACCTTAGAAACATAGTTTTTCAAAATTAATAAGCATGGGAAATAAGGGAGGCGCAAAATTACTGCCAGTTGATGGTGCGCACCCTGTAAGTGAAAAGTGGTTCTCGGTTTTAAAGTGCCCTGTGGTGAATGTGCTGGAGGCTCAGGACGAAGCTTGTGTTGATGGGTTCTGAGTCCTTCTACTGTAGACACGAACCTGGGGTGTGGACTGGGTGAGAAAACTGGCCTCACTAGACTCTGGGGACACCGATGATTGCTGGGCTGGGATTCTAGGCACTTGAGTGGCATTTGGATGCCACTCACCCGACTGTCCTGGCCGTGCGGACCCTCTGGGGGCAGACCTCCCCAGGGACTTGCAATCCACCACCCTTGGCATCCTTTCCTCTGGTGAGATCCCAGCCTTCTTGCCTAACCCTCTGCTGAGCCCAGTTTGTCACTGAACCCCCGGGGCAGATTCCTTCTGTCGTGAAGTACCCTTCTCACTGTACCTCCTGTTTGAAGAAAAGGAAAAATGCACCACTGATGTAAAAATGAAAGCAAAACTAAAACATTCTGTATAACTGATAGCTACTCTTAACCATTTTAAAAACAAAAGTTGAATGCTGTTTTGTAATTTTACATCCTTCAGTTTTTTTACATATCATCATGAGCAAGAGTTGTTCTTTTTGTAATTTTAGAATGACAATCCCCATTACTAAAAAAAGTCAAGTGATTCCAGCCAGCTTTTCCAATGACATAATGTCATGTGGCTTCCACTGGGTAGAGACTTTCAGTCAAGTTCTAGGAGTGGGGCAAGTGAAATTTAAAATGCCCTTATTAATTATTATGAGAAAAATTATGTTTTGGTAAAATGAAAGAATTTCCTAATCTTTGTGGTGAAGTGGTTTTTGGAGAGAATATCCTGCTTGTGATATTTCATCAGGATGAAGTGCAGGTCTTCATTGATTGGCACTGCTGTTTACATAGAGAGGACCATAGAGTGTGGGACAGCCCCTGAGCAGAGGCCTTGCCTGGCACAGCAGGAGTGGCTCCCCAGCAGTGGCTGGCTGATCCCTGGAGGGGGACAGGCCTGGCTCAGGGGTGTGGCACGCCTTCAAGCAACCCTGGGAACTCAGACTCCGTGACAAAGATTGTGAATGATTGAAGTATTTTCCCTGGAAGAATGCTTTTGTTTCCTGGATGGCTACAACAAGCATATGCTTACAATGGATCCTTAAATTTGGGGTTCATTTGGGGAATTTCCATTTCTTTACAGTCTGCAATGAATTATCATTTCTACTGTGGGCCATTTTTGCATAAAAGCATTTTACATTGTACTGAAAAGATTACATTCTTTTGGCTTTGGAAAAATATTTCCTGTTCAGTTCAAGCCATTACAGCCTGTTCATGTTTTGCATCTGGAAGCCCCTGCCCAGCCTGCCTCCCATCAGCACCAAAGCAAGTGCAGTGGCCTGGCCCTGCCTCCAGCCTGTGCCGTGTGTAAGATGCTCCAGGCGTGCTCACTTCCCCTGGCCCCTCTGCACCGTCCACATGGGCTCTTGTGGTTTGGGGTAGGCGGGGGTCTTCCTTCCTCCCCGCGATGCAGGCGGGGGTGTGTGTGCGCTGGGCTGGGGAGGGGCGCCCTTCCTGGCTGGCATCGCTGCCCCCCCCTTCTCCCGCCTTCCGCAGCTCCTGTCCACTCTGGCCCAGTTTACAGAGCAACTCAGCCACGCAGTTTCTGTGTAAGAGGGAAGCTGCTGAGCTTTCTGATGGGGAATGTCCCGGAAGAGCACTAATTAGAACCAAAAGGCTGAAGTCTTGGCCTCCCCTTGTCCCTCAAACTGGCTTCTGGGGGATACAGGCCGTGTGTGGGGTACAGGGGCCTGCACCTCACTTCCAGACTTTAAAGAGGAACCGAATGGGGGTGCCTCATGGTGGTGTGAGCATCGAGATATTTGGGTATTCTTTGCCCAGAGGGAGAGGTCATTGGTCCTTGGCGCACTGCTCCCCAGAGGCAGGCCCATGCGGCCCCACTCTCAGGAGTGATTCTGCAGGACTCCCTGCGAAAAGACCCCTGAGGGACCCGTGATGGCCCCGCCAGACCATAGAGCCTGCAGGGGTCTGGGTACCCTCAGGATACTGTCTGCTAGGTTCTTTGAGGGGGCCTCACACCCTGGCAACAGAACTGGCAGGGGAGTGAGTTCCTGGTGTGCAGGGAGCAGACATGTCCCCTACGCTTCTCCCAACCACCTGTGACCAGATCGGTGCCAGGCAGCCATTGGCAGACTGGGGGTGTCGGGGGACTAGGCCGAGGCCTCCCTAGTTCCTCACGTGCAGTGAGGCCTCTAGGCCTGGTGGTCTTGGGTGAGGTGCCCCCACCCTGAGCCCCTCCAGGGAAAGCAAACCAGGACGGCCAGTGTCCTCCCTGTCATGAGGGGTCTCTGGGCCAAGTTCAGCCTTGCCGTGGGGCTGGTTGATAGGGCTCTTCTGTCCTCAACATGATGGGTGTGGACTGAAGGCTGAGACCTGACATGAGGATGACCCCTCATAGGGCCAGCCTCAGGGAGGTCAGGGGGATGTCACCTTCCCTGAGGAAGGCAGGCATTCCTGGGGCATTCGGACAGGCATGCATTGTGATAGCCCAACCCCCACCTACTCCTCTCCATGGGTTTGCATGCACTCTGGATCTTCTCATGCCTGGGGGAGCCGCTTGACTACGCGGAGGACGGAACAGCAGTTGGAACAGAGGGCTCTGCTCTCTGGCGGAAGGGGAAAGGCATGGGAGAGGTCTTTGTGGGGACGTGGTCAGGGGAGTGGAGGGAAGCTGCCCTCAGTGCACCCTGAGGAGCCCTCCGCTTCCTGGGTGGGGGGTGGAGGAGGTAAAGGGCCAAGTCCAAGCTGTGTGAGGTCCTGCAGGACAAGGAGGGAGTGGGGGGTATTAAGTCCCATTCTGGGGCCAGCTGGGGTTCAAACACAGGACCCAGTGACTTCCTGAGCTCCTGTTCTCAGGGCTCCAGGACGGCCCAGGGAGGCTGGCCTTTCAGATGGGCCTGGAGGTGGCAAGGCAGAAGGGGTGTGGGCCTTGGGGTGCTTCAGGGGAGGGCACATGCAAAGGGCCTTCAGGTATGGGTACAGAGACTATTTTAATGGGGTCACTAATGTTCTGAGTGTTGGCGATAAGGGAGAGAGGCTGTAAGTTTACATGTGCAGTTTTGTAAGTGATACTAACTCAAACGTTTAAACTCTTACGTAAAGTAGCCCAATTAAAGGAGAATTGGCAAATCTTGGCAACCTGCACATGCATGTAAGCTGGTAAATCCTAACTGAAGCTGGATTTTGTCAAAGTCACCAAGATTCTAAGCCATTAATCTTAGCTCTTAAGGTACCTGCCAGCTGGTGCATGTGACCACTGTGGCCCTGGGGGAACCAGGCTACTTGGTGGCCTGGGTGTGGAAAGGGAATTTCTACAGCAATATGAGGGGGCCCCATTGACCCTCACTCCTCCTTGGGGTTGGTGCATATCATGTCATCAGGAATGTCTTTTGTGTACTTTTCCTGCCTACTGCTGCCCCACTTTCTTCTTTTTCATTAAATAGGTGAACATAATTTTTAAAAAGATTTGTATTCATTATTTTTAGAGAGAAGAGTAGGGAGGGAGGAAGAAAGGGAGCAGAACATCAATGTATGGTTGCCTTTCACCTGCCTCCAGCTAAGGACCTGGCTGGAGACCTGGCTGGAGACCTGGCTTGCAACCTGGTTATGTGCCCTGGCTGGAGATCGAACCAGCAACACTTGGGTTCGCAGGCCAGCGCCTATAAACTGAGCCACCAGCCAGGACTTGAACATAATTTTTAAAGTAAGCATTCTTTGGATGCTTAAAAAATATATCTTCCAAGAAATAAGTGACTTTCTTTTTAAGAAGAGTCAAACTGATGTCATGTCTTGCCTTCTCTCCACTCACAGGTGGTTACCCGGTGGATGTTTTGGAAGATGACCCTGAAGGGCACTGGGAGGCCACTCTGACTTACTATGCCACGCTAAGGGAGGGGGCGCAGCCCTCAGCAGAGGTCTTCACCCTTCCCACAGGGGAGCAGGTACGTCTGTGCTTCCTTGTTGGTAGAGAGTGCTGAAAAGTCTGACTTGTTCACAAATAAAATGCTAGTGAAAGAACATTACAGATTCAAAAGAAATACCTTTTGGAGTGTCTATTACAATTCAATCTTGAGAATCAGAAGGAATTCTGGATTGGGATTCTAGAGTCCTGTACAGAAGTCCAGTTCTACAAGGCAGTGAGCCATAGTGCCTGTTGTGAATCCCGTGCCTACCACTTGCTAGCTGTGTGACCTTGAGCAAGTGTCTTAACCTCTCTGATCTTGGTGTTTTCATCTCTGAAACTGACACAGTGACAAAACTTGCCTCATACTGTGGTTAGGAGAATTAATTACATATAATTAATTATATGTAATACCTGGCTGGGCCTCACTTTCCCCACCTGTAGAGCAAGAGGATTGGTTGGTCTTTGATCTCTAAAGTTGGGCTCAGCTCTAAACTTTTGTAATTTGGAATGATGTTATCCTAGTTAGAATGAAGGGATAGCCATTATGATGTTTAGCACTGATAAATCAGATTGCATTTTGAATATGGACGAGGAGGAAATGGAGAGAGAGGAAAACCATTTATTAGGATGGTGAGACTGTGGGTGAAATTTAGAAATTGTGCTACTTTTAAGATCTTTTTCCCCCAACACAGTAAGTGAAAACATATGTGAATCTTGGTCTATACTTAGTCACCTTTCTTTCAGATTGAGGTTGATCTGTTGAAAGGAACAAGATTTCCTTGTTCTGTCCACGTAAGGTTTTACTTGTACCAGAAATTGTTGCTATCTGGCAGGTGAAGCTGGTTGGGGAAGAGAGGGTTTTGTTTCACAGCACTCAAGTTGTTCCAGAGTGAATTAAAGCAACGGTCTGCACAGTTGATAGTGTGGCTTCCTTGAGATTTGTAATCAACTCCTGGAAGAACTCGGTTCCCAGGGGTGTTTGCTGGTGGGCGGTCTGCAGAGAAGGTGGAGGAGGGTGGCTGTAGGCACGTGCTGTGAGCGCCCCCTGGCGGCTGGTAAAGCAGAGGGGAAAGCAGGCGCTTGGTCCAGGCTGGGCTTCCTCTTGGGCAAGTGGGCTGGTGGCTGCAGGGTTGGATGGACGGTTGGGAGAATTGTTAGCCCTGCAGTAAGGAGAAATGAAGTTCCGATCATCTGCTTTTATTTCATGCTTATTTGTGGGTTACATTACTTTTTAAAAAACTAAAATATGTAGTGTATGCTCAGTGTGCCAATAATTTTAGTGTTATTAGCAAAAACATAATAAAATAAGATAGTCACCAAAATTAAGTTGTTTTAAGGTGATAGAAATCCTGGAATGATGTCATACCTAGTCACTTCTCCCCTTTTAAAGACAGTTCTCTGAAAATAATCACTGGGTTTCCTGGCAGCCTTGGACAGAGAACTCCACTCATTAAGAAGTGGTCATGAGTTCCTACCTCTTACCAGGTTGAAAGAGTCTAGTTTGGGATGGTATTGGACCTCCTTTTTGCTTTTAGCAGATTTAACTGTTCTTTTTGAATCCAGAGAGATTTTTCCAGACAAAAAGAAAGGCTATGTCATGGCACGTCATTCTGACCTTCCTAAAAGTCTTTTCTTTTCAAGATTTACTGTTTTCAGTCTTGAAATAGCCTTATCACATTAAAAATGCAGACACACCTACTGATTTTTCTGGTCATAACAGTGTATGCCCATTGTAAAATGTTTGGGAGAGCCAAGGCCAAAGAAAATAAAGTTACCCACAGTTTCCTGCTATCGACATGTTGACGTGTTTCCATGCGGTTTCTAGTTCTGTGTGGGCGTTTTTAACGCTCAGATCACAGTCTGAATGTAAGAATGTCTGTAATAAGCCTCTGTCCATGTCGCCGTGATGCTTTGTGCACGTGGTTTCTAATGGCCTTGGGTCCGCTGACTGGTGGGTGGACCCTGCCGCATAGCTCTGCAGGGGGGCTGGAGTGGGGCCTCTTCATTCAGGAGGCTGGGAGCGGGGGTGGGGCGGGGCCCCAGCTATGTTTGCAGGTGTCAGAATTCGTGCAGGAGCGGTTCCCTGAAACTGGGGGGGCCTCCTGTCAACTTTGACACTCAGCCCACATGTTCTTTTTTCTCATTTTCTTGTGCCCTCCTTGGGCACAAAGCAGACTTTGCTAAGAAATGTGTTGACCCTTTGTTCTGGGAGCGGGGAGCCATGGGTTTGATGGGCAAAGAGAGGGCTTGGAGTGTGGGCACTTGAGAGGAGCACCTGGGGGGCAGTCCCGGCATTAGTCAGCGACCTGCTGGCTGTTCCTGTCAGCTGTAAGCACAGCGGTGCACAGCACTGAGGCTCTCCATGCCAGGGCAGCCGGGGAGCCAGGGCTGAGCCTGCAGGGCCAGGGGGCATGAATTTCTCCAGTTTGCCTGTGGTACCCTGAGCCAGAGCAGCAGGTAGCCTGAGAGGCATCCTGGTGGGCACACAGGCATGTCCATAGAGCCACCCTGGGAGGACAGTGGAGGCTGGTGCAGCAGGAGTGGCCCTCTGCTCTCAGAGGCCCGAGAAGCATATGGGACGGAGAGCCTGATTCGGTGTTTGGACAGTACCTGAATAGACGGCCAGGAGAACAGGAGCAGGGGCAGGTCTGCTGGGAGGGGGACGGCAGAGAGCCTTTGTCCTGCTATCCTTCCAGTTGAGCTCAGAGTGGGCAGGTTTTCTGTTTTTATGTTGCCCACTCCCTGTCAAATTCACCTCTGTGTACAGAGGTCTCTCAGCAATGACTGTGCTAATTGTTAAATGATTTCTCATGCCCATCCTGTGCTGAAAGAATAACATGATGATCTTGCTGTTTCAGGTTAAACTGGAAGCTTCATCTGTTTGCTTTTGCACTGTGCATTGTGATGAACCCCAGCATAAAATCCTTGTCTTGGTCAGTCCCTGGGACACAAAGGCAGGTGGGTGATTACTAACGAATTTAAAAAGCACGATTCAGGCTTAATGGTGACAACTAATGAAAACAAATGCCTAGGAGATGGTGGTGGTAGGCTGAGGCAGACTTAGAAGAACATCAGGCAGAAGTGCTCTGTTTTCAGCTCTCAGAGCTCAGACGGTGCATTATTTCTATTCGTTGGCACATACTGATTTTTTGTATTAAAGACACCAGATACTCCCTTGCCCACAGTGAGGGGATTGAGGCCTGCATTTGAGGAAAGCACGTGGCGTTGTTACTAGTGGCACGTGTGGGTTGCTTGCACAGAGTGGGGGAGTGTCACCACAGCCCTGTGATGTGCAGGGCCCACATTCGCCCTCAGGGACAGAGGAGGCGAGCAGGCCTCTGACAATACGGCGCCTGGCCCAGGGCCACGAGACGGCATTGTTGGTGGAGCGAATGTGCCTGCTGGTGATCGGGTGTGGGTTTGCCTCTGGCGGTGACATTTAAGTCATCTGTAACTCATTCTTTCTTCCTCTGTGTTACTGAGACGGAGTGTGACCACTTTCTGCTCTTCTGAGTGAGTTCTCTCAGAGGTTGGTGCTACTGCGTGGCATAGCGGGCAGGGGTCTGGGGCTGTGGGCTGTGGGCACAGGAGGTGGGCAGAGAGAAGGGTTCCCATCCATCCCTGCACCTTGAGTCCTGGGCACCTGGGAGCTCAAGCACCTGTCTCTGACCTCAAGGGAGTCCCAGTTTAAATTCGATCCTATTTAGAAAAGTTCTTCTTTGTTACGCATTTGTATATTTCACAGATTTCTTACAATGGTCATGTATGGCTTTTTAAATAAGAAATTAGAACAACAACAAACCAATCCTTAATTAGTTAATCTGCTTACATGATGTATCTGGTGAAAGGGTGGAGTTTAGGTCTTTAACTACAGTTTGCAAAGGGGGCCTTTTTCAGCCCTGCACCCCTCCTCCACCCCCAGGCTTTTGCCTTTCACCCTGCCTGTCAGTCTGGGGCTTGCCCTTCGAGGATGTCCTGCTGCGTGGCTGTCTCGAAGCCCAAGGTGGCGTTCGGGACCTGGCAAATTGTTCTGGTGCTGATGGCTAGGCTTGAGTGCTTAGCCAGCTGTCCGGGAGCCGTGGGCTTGCTGACTGCATGTGGGGGTGGCCAAGCCGTGAGAGCTCTTCAGTCGAGGTTCAGGGAGGGCGGCTGTGTTCAGCGCCAGAGCCTTGCTCTCCACGAACCCAGGGTCCCTGATAACCCCAGGCCTTCCACGATGCCTTCAGCGGGGGCCTCCACCGCAGGGCGGAGGTAGTAACAAGTTGGTAACCGGATGTGCCCACAGCAACTGCTTAGTGAACACTTTGTCAAAACCTCCCAAAATATCATTTGCCAACTTTAAGAAAATGTCCCAGTATCAGCTATTTTTTTTTTTTTTTTCACTGTTTCTGGTGATTACATATGTGCACCCTGAGAGGATACCCCTCACCCCTTAGCAGGCCGCCTGGAGTTTGGGGAGGGGTAGGAGTGTGCTGAGAATCTCTGACCTCCGTAGGAGGGACCCAGCTAGTGCAGCTCCTGGTCCTGCTTGTGCCTTGAAGGGACAGGCCTGAGCCCCCGTGGTGGGGTGGATGGCGTTGAACCCCAGCTCTGATCAGCAGGTTGGACCGGCCTCCTGACTCAACAACAGTGGTTTACATGTCCCCAGTAAAAACAACCTAATACGGTTGGCGTGGAGAAGAGGCTTGCTGACCTTGTAAAACCTGAGTTTTAGAATATGGGGAAGCAATTGCAATTTTTCTAGTGTTCAAATATGCTGACCATCCTCCCATCCCCACTCACCAACACGCAGTGTCCAGAGACCACGTGGTCAGCAGCCTCTTGTGGTCCTGTGGACAGTGGCTCTTCACTGGGGAGTCCACTGGCCTTTTGTTGCAAGTGGTAAGACTCTTCTTTCTTAATGGCTGAGTAAGAATCCATTGTCTGCACACACATCTTTATCCCATCGTGTGGAGAACTACCATGTGCTGGCCTTTTCCATAATGCAGAGGTAAACATCAGCCTGGCATGGGTCCCCTCCTCCAGCCTTCCATGTTGGTGGAGTCCCACTTCAGTAGGTTTGACAGTTCAGGGGAAAGAGTTCTGGCTGGAAACTTAGCTTCTGTGTAAATATCTGCCCTCCTGGTGACTAAGGTGTCTGTGTGGCCTGGCACCCTGGCCAGTGTTGGGCAGCCCCCAGGTTGAGCAGGATCCTAGTTCAACAAGCAGAAGCATAATTATGCTAGAAATGGAGAGAGCTCTGTTTCCCCGGGGCCCTGGCGGACATGAATAGAAGGGCTGTGGCAGCATTTAGGAACGCATGTGGGCTATTGTTTGGGATTTCCTTATTTATTCCCTGTAGATTTATGGCGCTTACTGTGAGTTGGATTTAAACATAGAGAAAAACAGCCTCCCACAAACAAACACATGTCATCCTTACTCAGGAACTAATGGTATTTGGAAAACAAGGAAGGGCCAAGGAAAATATTGAGTGTCCAGGAGGGAGCCATGGTCAGGAGCGGGCGTGCCTTGCTGCCCTGCTGCCTCGCCACCCCCCTGCCCTTTGGGCCGCCTGCGCCTCTTTCCCTGGCCCTGAGACTCACTCTCCCTGCTCAGGGTCCCCTGCTGATTTTAAGTCTCCCTTCCTGGGTAGACGAGCTTTGCTCTGGGTTTCTTTTTGCACCCAACCCCATCGTGTAGTCCGGCTGTCCCTCCGGATCCAGGGACCCATCCTCTCGAGTTAAAATCTAGGCTCATGGAAGCCACAGAGCTGGAGGCTGGAGACCCACAGGGAGGTGATGCTCCTGGTATGCTGCGGTGCAGAGAGGTGCTTCCTTCTCCGTGGCAGAGTTTTGCCCAGGCCACAGGGCATCTGGGGAAGTGCTTTCCCGTGAGTGGAAGTGGCAGCCCCTGTAACGGGATGTGACAGTTGTCCTGTCAGCTGTGCGTTGTCCCCTCCCCTGACTTTGCTGACTGGCTCAACCACTGTTGCACAAAGTCCCGCCACGCCCTGGAGCGTGTTCGTGTGCTGTCCTCGCCCAGAACTTTCCAGCAGTTTTTTTCTATGTGTGCTTTGCTTTTGTGAAGATGGTCTGTCACTTTGGTGTAACTGTGCTGTTCTTTGTTGGGAGGACTACATTTTCTTAGATTTGTTGTGGGGCATAGTGGCTTAGACTCCAGAGAAGAGATGGGGGTGCTAGGGAGGCAGCAGGGGGACTTAAAACTCTTTCTGTTGCGATTGAAGATTCTAATCATGGGCCTGTAGTTGAATAGCTTGCAGTCAGTGCGGGAGGTAAGACACCTGTGTGTGGGGGAAGGTCATGAGGGACCGACCCCTCCCTCCCAGGCAGGAGCCTCCTCTGCCCTGGGCACCTTTTCTCCATCTTCTCAAAACGCTTTTCTTTTTAAATTTCAAAAGGACAAATTCCTCCCACTGGGGCATAACCCAGCTGGTGTCTTTCTAAAATACCATTCCACTCTGGTCATCTGTCATTGACTGGGTGATTCCGGGGACTTAAGAAGCCAGGGCCTCATCCTTGGTACCCTGAGCCTCCAGTACCAGAGGCTAGTTGGGCCCAGGCCTAGCCTTTAAAAAAATTATTGACTTTATTGGGGTGACATTAGTTAACGAAAGTTTATGTGTTTCAGGGGCACAATACATTATGTGTATATTTAGAATACATTATGTGTATATTGTGTTGTGTGTTCACCACCCAAAGTCTTGGCTTGACCGTCCTCATCTCTCCTTCCTGCTCTGCCGGCTTCGTGAAGCTGGGCCCAGCTCCGTGCTCTTGTCCATGAGGGACGTAGCGGCTTTGGCACCAGCCAGGCCAGGTCCACCTCCAGCCCCAATGTTGCTCTTCACAGGCATGTGACCTTGGGCAGGATTCTGACCCTCGGAGCCTCAGTTGCAAAAAAGAATCCGCTGTGGCATACATAGCACCAGACGCTTGATGGTGTTGGTCACAAGCTGTGGTGCATATTATTTTAAAACAGCTATCGGACCATGCCCCTGTTCTCTGAAGCATGGCGGCAGCCAGGCCTCCCTGATGGGTCCCCCCACCCCCCAGGTCTGGCAGCGCACCTGCTAGCTGTAGGCTGTCCTATCCCCGAGGCTCTGTCACCACCCCGCAGTCCCCTCCTCCCGCAGGGGGGCCCAGCTCGCTCCGCAGGCCCTCCTTCAGGCACCAGGAATGATTTGCTGCTCCCCTGCCACTGACCCCCAGCACCCAGCTCCGTGATTTTCCTGTGGGTGTAAATGTGAGTGGCATTGTTTGTCATTTAAAATTCCACACATTCGTTGCTGGTATGCTTATTGCTGGTACACAGGACCGCTGGCTTTTGTGTATTGGCCTCCTACCCCGCACCCTTGCTGTAATCGGGGTTTGCAGCCCTGCGTCTCCCTCATTTGGGCTCACCCAGCTGCCTTCACTGCTGGAGATGCCTGGAGTGTGGCCTCGGACTTGAAGGGCTCTGGGCCTCTGCTCACAGGTTCTGTTGCCTGCACTGCCCTCACCTGTCGTTGCTGCCTGAGGGATTTTCACCCAGTAGGGCCACACCTGTGGATCTCCCAGGGGTGCTCTCCCAACACCCTCAGCAGGATGGGCTTCCTCCCCTGGGGCTCTGGGCCGCTTTGGCTCCCAGCTCCATTTCTGCGTCTTCCATGCCCTGCCTCCTCAGGCCGCCAGCGCCTGGGCGGGGGTGGCGGCTGGCTCATTGGCCTGGAGGCCCTGGACAGGGCTGTCCATGCAGTCGGGAATTGCATCCCGTTGATCGTGCAGAGCCTCTACGAAGCCAGGTGACCGGGAGTTAGCCTTAGGCACCCTCTGTGTCAACTTGTTTGGGAAACCTGGGCGTGTCAGATATCTGAATATCCATCGCTGACACCAGCTCTGTGGTCCAGTCACCTGCCACTCAGGGAGACAGGCATTAAAGTGGGTCCACACGGCTGACAGCCCACTGAGCGCTGTCCGCTGCACACGCAGCCTGCGTGCAGGCCTGGGCACGCTGACCAGAGCTGTCTCTTTCTCTCAAAACCACGGATGAGGCTGGTGCATGTTTCCCATTCTTAACACTCTGATCGCTGGTTCTGCCGTGCGGTCACTGGATCTGTCCTTTGTCCTTCCTGAGCTGGGCTTTGCCACCCCTCCTGCTTTCTGTCTCCTTGGGCCTGGGCGCCATGCTTTTCTCACCAAAAGCCGCCCCTCTCCGTAGGGCTGACTTGACTTCTCCGGGGTCGGTTCTGAGGACAGTTTATTTCGGGCCTGTTAAATGTTGTTGGACTTCACCTTCATTGTAATGTAGCAGCTTAAGCTGTGTTTTGAAAAAAAGCAGTTCAGTCTATCCGATGACAATGTGTGTGACTAATGAATACTCTGCCCCAAACCATGAAAATGACAAGGCGTCACCCAAACCCCAAGTCGTGACATGTTTCCAAGCTTGAAATGGAGTATGTGCAACAGCTGGGTTATAGCAACACACTGTATTGGCAACTTGGCATCTTTTACTAACTCATGTTGTTACGCAAGAAAATAATCCTTAAGGCTTTGGGAACCTGTACATTCCAGTAGGTGCCATTTTGAATGTAAATTTAGTGGAATTAATCAGGCAAATGCTGAGCATTTAATTGGCCCTTCTCTCACAGCCAGCTCTGTCAGTCTGGGGACTGTCATGGGAGATGGTAGAATTCACCGATGACATGAAACCGGCACAGGGGGTTGATCTTCGGGCAAGAGGGGCTGGCAGTGTGGAGGGCATGTTTGCTGACTGGCTAACGCCAGGGTCTGCACAGAGTTTCCTGCCACAGTTGCTCAGAGAGCCAGGGGAACGGGGCAGAAGGAGGTGGCAGCATAATCTGGTTGGTCTGCAAAATGTCCTTTGTCTTGAGCTTAATATTAAGTGCTCAAGACTTCTGTTTTCTACTCCATGGTGCCATTTTTCCTCCTAATCTTCAGCTGAGCCTTTGGGCTCAGACACCTGGCTAAGAAGCAGGTTTAAAAATGGCAATGAAAGGAGCCTAAAGAAGATACCAGAAGAAATAAACCATGAAACATCCACCCAGTGGAACAGTATTCAGTGCTAAGAAGAATTCTGAGAAAAGAAGGCATGAAAAGACACAGAGGAACCATAAATGCATATCACAAAGGTCAAGAAGCCAGTCCGAAAAGGTATGCAGTGTATGCCAACTGTGTGACGTTTTGGAAAAGGTGAAACTCTGGAGACAGTGAGGAGATCAGGGGTTGCAGGGAGGGCAGGCTGAGTAGCTGGGGCACAAGGAACTGTCAGGGCTGTGGAAATACTCTCACATGACACTGCCATGGTGGATACACGCTGTTACACATTGGTGCAGACCTCTCTGGCACACAACACCAGGAGTGAATTTGAATGGAAACTGTGGACTTGGGGTGACTGTAGCACCATCTGTTGTAAGAGATCACCCCTGCTCGGGGTGCGCTCAGGTGGCTCACTGGTGCCCTTAGGTGGTGTTGAGTTGACTACATTTGGGGAGACCTTGAGTGGTGGCACATAATGGGACTCCCATGGCATTTGTCAGTATCACGTGTGACATTTTTGCCCTGCAGCATCAGGATGCGTCCTGGTGGCAGTGGGCCACTGTGACATCCCCTCTCAGTGAAAGTAGCCCCTCTGTGCCCTGGTCAGTGCTGTCCGGAAATGTCAGCACTGGAAACGGCACCTGCTCTCCCCACGTAGACTCTGTCCCTTCCCCTGTGACAGCAGCTGCTGAAGCCGTCAGCGCCTGCGGGCTATGTGCATGTCATTCTCTCCTCTTGGCTCTCCCCTCAGTCGTGGCGGTCTACGTGAAGGAGTCCTGGTGGGCCACTGAAGATGCACTGCGGACCTCGGACCCTGCCAGAGAAGGGCTGATAAAGGTGAGGCGGCGTCATTTGGAACCAATGTTGCAAAAGGGGTTTTCAGAGTCCTCAAACTATTACCATGTTGATCATTGAAAGCAGCCTACCCTCTGGGTTCATTGCTAGCACTACTGTGACCAAGTGCCGTGCACTGGGGGCTTACCTGGCTTAGCTGTGTTGTCTCACAGTCCTGGAGGCCGGAGGTCTGAGCTCAGGGTATCACGACTGGGATGGAGGGAGAGGCAGCCCAGCAAGTTCATAGCAGCGGGAGGGTTAGCCAGTGGTGGTGGCCCCGTCCGGCTGCCCTTTCTGAAAGGTGGGCCAGGAGGTGCTTACTGGCTTGTGTTCTCACTGCCAGGAAGGGTCTGATTTGCTCTTGAAAGAATTTAGGTAAGGAAATCCCCACATTTTCCACAAACATGGCCTAAGTTGTGAACATGGAGACACTTGGATGCTTTCTTTCCACTTAGAGAGCCATGTTGCAAAGGTCTGTCCTGCCCCAGGTGTCTATGGGGACAGCTCCCTTGTCATTTTATAGAACTTGGAGGGATTGCCTTTTTTAAAGTTCTATTTTATATCTTAGCCAGCTCTTCTTTACCAACTACCAAAAAGAAAAGCTTTCTTAATGTTCTTTCTGTTAATGTAATTAGTGGTCCTAACTAAGGGATTCGAACTGGGTCTTAATTTTGTGTTTTCAGAAATATTTCTAAGCAGCATCATCATATGTCACATGTTACTCTTCTCCTTGGTAATGAAATTGGACAGATTAAATGCATTTTCTTTGTCTCCCTCTCTCCTGCTAGCTTTTGATGACATATTTCCCTCTTGCCAGATGCATTCTGCTTTTCTCTTCCAGCATTCCTCTGAGCTCTGGTTTATAAGTTGACAGTTACAGCCTCCCCATCACGCTGATCAGGTTTTGTGACTGGCTCATTTTTCTTGAGTCTGAACTTGATTTGGCCACCCCTGTCTGAGACGCAGAATTAGGGCAGCTTCTCAGAGTTAGCTGGGGTGGTTTTCATAAATCTTTTTCTCATCTAAGATTTGGCTCCAGATAAAGGTGAAATAGTTTACATTCTGGGCCAATTAATAAGTTTATTGGCACTAAACACTTTGTGCCATTTGCTAGGATGCTCCAAGCTGCCTTATTTTCCTTATCAGAGCAGGTGAAAAACACACAGATGTTTAGCCACCATTTAGGTGGCCTTCGCCCTCGACCAGCCAGGTAAACTGAGGCTCAGGGAAGTGGTAAGTTGGTAAAGGTCTCCCAGCAAATCTAGGCCGAGACGCCACAGCCGTAGCATTAACAATGATGATACAAATTTGAGGGTCAAGTGTGAACTATAAAACCCAGCGTGAATGTTTCTATTAAACTTCCCTTCCCCAAAGTGTCAGCTCTCACCGGTAGGGGAAGATGTGGGGGAAGGGCCCGGCTGCAATCCAGCGGGTGTACCTGCGTGCTTCTCAGAAGCCCTGGCCTGTTGCTGTCTGCCTGCCTGTGCCTCCCTCCTGGAGGCCGACTGGTGTGGACAGCTGCAGTGTGGACCCCTCTGGGGCAAATGATGCCCATTTTGGCCCTTGGACTTGGGAAGGATCATGCGACCTTGAAGCACATGGCCTGGCTCCAACATGTGGGTTGGTTCCAAGTGCAAAAAAGAAAATAATCTGTTGCATTGATTTTTATCTCTCATCTCATTTGATTATTCTTTTATTTATTTATTTTTTCCTTCAAAGGTTCAGTCATTTGGGGAAAGGATTGTGCTTTTCATCCTCAATGTTGTTATTTTTGGAAGACTGGAGAGAAGGTTGGATGACGATGACATGTTCTTTTTACCTTACTCTGGGAAGGAGGAGGCTAAAATTCTGTGGAGAGACGGAGCGGCCGTGGGATTTTACACAACCAAAGTGAAGGGTAAGGAGTGCAGAGCAGGGCCACCTGTCCCCCACAGGCCCTCTAGGTGACTTCCTGCCTTAGAGTGGTTCCTCAGCACATGCATCATGTGGAAAGGATCCTCGAGCACAGCAGTTATCACCGATGCACCTGTCCTGGAAATACACCCATGGTGTGCATTTCACCTTCACCTCCTTCCTTGTTTTACCTTCAGACAGGCTGAAAAACATATCCCTTTGAGTCTCAGGCCATGCCACGTTCTCCATAAAATACTCGTTGCAGTTAATAGTGTAGAATGACTTTGCAAGCACAGTGCTTTTCCTTTCTTTTCTTGAGTGTTACTGGTTAGCCACCAGGACAGATACCCTTCATTGCATGTTGAATTCCTGTGCATCATGGGTTCACCTGTGGCTTGGTTGTACGTGGACAGGTGGGCTGGTTTTGGGGGCTCCAGTACAGCTACCTTGTCTTAGCTCTTTAACTCAGGCTGTGGTCAGGCAATTTTAAAGCAGGACTGTGGGTGGGAAGACAAGACACCCTGTGACTGAATGGCTCTGTTTGTCAAGTCAGCTCTTCATTGCTGTGTAACACGAATGGATGGAGTATTCCGGCAGGCGCAAGCTGTGCTCTTTATGTCCCTCGGGCCACGGGGGTCCTCTGATGACCTTGTATGATGTGACTGATGAGATGCAGCTCTACTATATGACCTGTATGTTTATGGCTCAAGACAGGGCATTCACATCAGATGGCTGTGGTCGTATTGGCTGTTGCCATGTTTTAATTGGACAGTCTAAGGGAAAAGAGGTCAGGGCGCCCGACGAAATGGTCAGGTGCAGCATGTTTTAAAATGGAAATTGCTGATCTAAGGCATGCGTTCTTAGTGGGGTGGCATTGCCTTCAGTGGGCCAACTTTCATTCTTGGGGAGCAAACAAAAATCCTAGCTCTGATAATGGTTTGTGGTTCTTCAGCGCTCACCTCTGCCACAATCTTACTCCTTCACATTAGTTTGCAGGGGGGACGATGATTAGGAAACACTGTCTTTTATGACCTGGATGTTTGAGGCGTACCGGGCAGGATGTGTATAGAATGTCCCTGACTTAGGTCTGTCCGTGTTTTTGTCATGGTTAGACCGGGATGTGTGTTTGGGGAAAGGTGAAGTGCCCTTCTTTTCTCAGGGTCACCTCAAATGGGGGGCAGGGCATTAGCGTCGCTATCGGTGATGTTCACCTGGTCACTCGGGGCGGCTGCCAGGTTTCTCCCCTGGACATTGACGGTTTCCTTTCCCATACTTAATTGGATCTTTTAAGTACAATTTTAGTACCATTCATTGTGTCTTTTTGAAGTTACTTTATTGAAATATAGTTTTATATCCCATAAAAGTGTACCATTCAGTGACTGGTAGCAATTTGAGATGGTTGTGTATAATCATCACCCTGGTCCAGATGTGGGAAGTTTCCTCGCTCCAAAAGCTGCCTGTTTGGGTCAGTTTCTGCTCCGCCACGGGCAGCCATGGGCCTGTTCTGGTGTCCACCTGTCAGCCTCTCCTGACGTTGTGTCTGGGCAATGACGCAATGTGTGGTTTTCTTTTAACGCCTGGCTTCTTTCACTTAGCGTGGTATTTTTGAGGCTTATGCATATATATTAGTATTTTGTTCCTTTTTTTTTTTTTTTTTTTTGCTGAGTAATGTTCCGTGGTATGACTGTACCTCATTTTATTTAAGCATTTACCAGTATGGTTTCTAGTTTTGGGCTATTACGAATAACACTGTGGTAAGTGTTCACCTATATGTCCACGTATGGGCATGTGTTTTCATTTCTCTTAGGTAGATTCCTAGGTGTGGAATTGCTGGGTCCTTTGGTAAGTGCATGTTTTACTTTTTAAGAAACTGCCAAACTACTTAACAAAGCAGCTGCACCATTATATACGTCCATCAGCAGTCTCTGCAGATTCAGTTTCTCTACACCCTGCCTGTCAGTGAGTACTATTGCTTACCTTTTCCATCATGGCCATTCTAGTAGGGGAGACATTGCATTCACTGTGGTTTTAATGTTCATTTCCTAATGACTAATGATAATTGAGTATGTTTTTATTGATACTAATCATTGTCTTGTTGAAGAAATATTTGTTAAGACCATCTGTCCATTTTTTATTGGTTGCGTGTTTTTATTTTATGGAATTGTGGGAGTTCTTTATATATTCTGGATATGTATTTTTTATCAGAAATATTTGCAAACATTTTTTTACACTTTGTGGCTTGTCTTGTCATTTTCTTAGTGATGTCTTTTGAAGTACAGTGGTCTTTAATTTTGGTGAAGTCACATTTGTCCTTTGTTTTTGCTCTTGGTGTTGAATTTAAGAACTCTTGGCCTAAGCCTGGGTTGTGAAGATTTTCTTCTGAAAGCTTTACATTTATGTCTAGACCCATCTTCACTAATTTTTGTATAAGATGTGAGGTAAGGGTCCAACTTCACTTTAAAAATACCGAATGTATTTAAAAAATCAGTGTATTTTCTTTTCAGAGTGGTTTTAGATGTGTAGGACCATCGAGCAGAGCATGCAGAGTCCACTCCATCCCCCACATAGGCAGTTGCTGCTGTGAAACTGCGCTGCTGTTGGTGCCAGTTGCAGCCCAATTAAGTTCAGGGTTGAAAAGAAAAGTGGGAAGGGTGGCTGGGTCCGGGGCCTCTGTGAGTTGTGCCCATGGTGCACGTGAGCAGCCTCACTCCGCCCAGGTTTGCCCTGCATTTTGGCACCATAACCTGGTGACCGTATTTGAAGCAGAGAACCGGTGGCATGGAGCAGTCTGCTATTTTGTAGCTCCATGTGTGAGGCCAGCTCCAATTCCAGCTGGTACCAGTGACCTGGCAGGCTGGGGCAGACCAGGGAGACAGTCTGTCTCTTGCTCTGTCCTGCAGGCAGCCTATGTGGTGATGGCACAGGTGCATGCTACCTGCTGCCTGTCTTCGACACCGTGTTTGTCAGGAGGGGCCACCGCCGCCAGGGCCTGGGCATGGCCATGCTGCAGGACTTCTGTGGGACATTCCTCGAGGAAGAGGCCCTGGGCGTCAGTCGGCCCATCTCCCCTGCCATGTACCAAGGTAAGCCCACCTGGGCCGAGAGAAGCACTGGGATGATGGTGATGGATGCAGGTGTGTATTCCAGGTGATTCTCGGGAGGGCGGGTCCTCGGCGCCCTCCGCCCCCTTTACAGAAACCGAGACCTGATGCTTGGTTACAAGGCCAACCCTTTCCCAGCCCGAGCAATAACTGGGTTAGATGTCATAAAAACACATCCACGCGATGTCAGGCAGACACTCAACCCGGAGGTCTGCCGCCGGGCCGCCGTGTGCCTTTGCTCTTGCCTTGAAGCTTGTAGTTCATCTCCTCGCGCTTGTAACTGGGAGCTGCTAGGTGCCCAAGGGCGGAAGGGAAGGCATTGCAGCACAAGGTGGGCAGGCGGCGGCTGAGCACTCGGCCTCCCCTCAGCTGTGCAGGAGGGCTTCCTGCCCAGGGCCCCATGCTGTGGAGACGTTTGAGGAGCGGCTGCCCCTCTCTCCGTGGGATGGGGATCTGGGAGCTCAGAGGAGGTTGCCACCTGGGTCCAGGCCACTCCTGCTAAACAGCCTGGAGTACCGCCCCCTGGATTCGTGCTGCTGGTGGTGAGGGCCTGAGTGGACTCCATCCCTGGATCTGTGCCCCTAGGAGCTGACCACACCACTGGTTTGTACATCCTTTGACCCCAGGAGCCACTGCTGGTGGGACATGGATGGAGTGTGGGCATGGGGTCCACGTGGGTAGTCACAGGCCCCTTGTGCAAGAAGGGAGCTAGGGTGTGAGAAGCAGGTGGGCTGCTGGCTAGGGACCAGCATTCCGTGTATTGCGCATTCGGTGCAAAACTTGGGGACATCCTAGAATTCTATATTAGAAGTTGGCCTCCCTGTGGTTAGGAAGTTATGTTAGTCCAGATCAGAGATCAGGGTATTGCACCCATCACGGTGCTAGCCTGGCCTACACCTTTGAACACGTAGCGTTGAGCTCCATAGGCCTCCATCTCTGCTATTGCCTGGCACTGTGAGTGCCAACAGAGGGCCTGATGGGGCCACAGGCACCTGTGGGGCCAGGAGCAGCTTCCCATTCAGCTTCATCTGGGCACAGCCACACGGAAGTGCTGGCCTCATGACTGTGGGGATGGTGCCTGGGGTGGGGTGATGCTCTGAAATGTTCACCCTCAATTCTTCTGTTGAAGCCCTTTACTGCAATGTGGTGGTATGTGGAGGTGGGGCCTTTAAAGGTTAATTAGGGTGAAATGAGGAGGTAAGTGGAGGGCCCAGATCCAATAGGACTGGTAAGAGGAGGGTTTAGAGGGAAGGCCATGCGAGGTCTCAGTGTGCAGGGCCGTCTGCAAGCCAAGGAGGAGGCTGACCTGCCACTGACACCTTAATCTTGGACTACCGTGCCTCAGAACTGGGAGCAAGTGTCTCCTGCTTAAGTTGTCCGCCCTTGGCATTGTGTTACGGCCATCTGCATTGGCAAAGGTGGGATGGAGGAAAGGGGGCAGAGGACGGGTGGGAAAGGACTGTGGAAGGGGTCTGCATGTAGCACAGATCAAAATAAGGGCCCGGGGTAGACTGGCCTGTGCACAGGGTCTGCAACCTTCTAACTCATGTGGGTTCTTTCGCTCAGTCTGCAGGAAGTTCCTGTTGGCACGTCCAGAGGAGCAGGGGCGCCTGTGGGAAGTGGAACCCCCAGGAGCCTGGGGCCAGCGAGGCAGCATCTGGCTGCAGCTTCAGCTTCAGCAGTCAAGACTTCCAGACCGTGAGTTGGCGTCAAAAAGTGCACTTTGGTCTCATTATTTTTGCTCACCACTGAGGCACAGATTTAATTCCTGTAGCTCGAGTAGGAGTAGGACCCTCTCAGGTGTTAGGTTTGCTGTTGCTGCAGGAGCACGGGAGCAGTGACACCTGAGTGGTGGCCTCTTGCCCTCCCACCGCGTTCCCTCCCTGAATGCGCTGCTGTGTGCCCCCTGCCTAAGAGGGGCTCCCAGCTTAGCTCTGGCAGAAGCTCGCTGCGACTGAGGACTCCCTGTTCCCAAATAGAGCAAGTGGTTGCAACAGGGAAGGTGAACTTCCCTGTCCAGCAGAAGGTCAGTTAAAAACATCATTTCAGAAGACATGCAGGGTTTGCTGTGAAGAGCAGGCCTCCCATCCCCTGTCCTCGGGGAGAATAAGAAGTGGCCACATCCCATAAACCATGTTCCGCAAATGAGTACCTGGTCCTTTTTACGAGCAGCACAGTGTGATGTCCTGTGGAGACGTCCTTGTTCCCGAGGGAGGCCCTGTTGCTGCAGACACACGCCGTCCTCGCTGTGGAGTGTTAGAGAGGGCGCCGTGGGCTGGCTGGCGGGGAAGGGGTTGCGCATTGCAGGCCGCTAGCAGCTGCGCCGTAGAGCAGAGGCCCGGGCAGGGTTGGATGGGCGCAGGCCCTGCTGGCTGTAGCACGTGGGTGCCGGAGACTCAGAGGTTGCACTGTGTCAATCGACTGGCCAGGTGAAAGCCTGGCTTTCCTTCCCATCGGGCATCTGAGCCTCTGTCAGTATCAAGCGCAATCAGTCTCAGGGGCCGAGGCCCACCTTTGTCCCCACGTGATTTATGCAACCAGGGAAAAGGGCCTTGGAGTTATAATAGCGATCTTTGGTTTTTACCACCATGCCTTTCAGCTAGAAGGCTTAATAGACCTTTGCAAATAGTAATAGGGAAGCCAGGCACCTAGGAAGGAGGCCACAGCAGGGCTGTAACTGTGATCCTAAAGTCACTTGCCCTGGGGCGCTGGGAGTTTGAAATGTAGGGAGGCAGCCATCCTGGACCCCTGCCCCCAGCCCTGCCGCTTTGTGGAGTTTCCCAGAGGAGCCCTACGTGCCTTGTGCTGCAGCTCCCTGACTAGGGGAAAACGCTAATGCTTGAGTATCTGAATGTGGCAGTGGTGTGCGAACTGCACAGGCTCGGGGTGGGGATTGTATCCACGTACTTGGGGAGCTGGCTGTCTCTCAGGAGACTTGCGCGGCATGGGGGTGGGGGTGGGGTATTTCCAGAGCTGAGAGTCTGGTCAGAGGCGAGGAGCTGAAGTCAGATGACAGAGCTGTCACTTTAACTCACCCTGAGATGCGCCAGTTCTCTTTAAGTCAGCCAATGAGGGGACTTGGACAGAGAATGTTCCAGAAGCATGTCTGAGTCCCTTGAAGGAAGAAGGGTCATCCTTATAATTAGGGTATAATTAGGTTACGAAAACTCTAATTAAAAAAAAAATTTGTCATTTCACTCCGTGTAAATCAGGGCTACTTTCCAGTTCCACCCACACCTCTGTCTCCCCAGGGCCAGCAGCCAGGGTTTAATCCACTCAGGGAGGCTTTCAGCCAGGCCGCTCCGTCTGTCTTGCACCAGTTTGTCAGCGAGCGCTGACATTTCAGGCCGGGGAGTGAGGGCTACCAGTGCTCGTAGATGAGCACCACGCTCTCCCTGGGGTTGCTCCGTTTCTAACCTGCCTCCCTCTGGGAAATCAGCACAGTTTGCCCCTTAGATGTTCCCGCAGGTCACCCCGCCATGCAGATTCTACAGTTTTCCCTTCCCCGGGAATCTTACCAGGCCTCTTCATTTGGTTTTAGTTTTTCTCACAGTTGCTTTCTTGAATTGTTCTGCCTTTCTGGTCCTATTGTTTGCCATTTTATTTATGAGTGTTATTTTGGAGTTTTTCTACAATTTCATGGGCTGTGGAAATAAGCAGCAAAGCCAGCAGGACCGACAGCTTTTGATACTGAAGTAATGTGTGAATGTGTGGACATGGTACAACATTCCACGGAAGCTGGTATTCCTTTCAAATGTTTTGAAATTGATTTTTGAAAGCAGTGTCATTTGTGGATTGGGTCTTTGAAAGTTGGCACAATCCTACCTCTGATAACACCTGTGGCTTATCATGGCCCTGGAAATATTTATAGGCTTATTCTGATCTTTTGAGAGAAAGAGTTTGTGGGAAATGTTATCCTCTCACTGGATTACATATGAAGCCTGTGAAACTTGACTGATAGGCTCATAATTCCACCTGCCACGCCTCCCCTAGCGTGCACGTGGCTTCAGAGCCTTGACTGGGGAGGTGACGCTGCACGTACCAGTGGTTCTATAGAAAGGTCACCAGAGACAGAACATAATGGCACACCGCTTTAAAAATTATGTTTCTCACTTTTTAGCTTACAGTTTTGCTTTCTTCCCCAGTGAATTTTTAATAGATTCAGTTGTCATTCAGGGAAAGTATTTTTCTTCAATTTACATTAAATTTTGAAACCTAACAGAGATATATATAAAGAGATGAAATACCTGAACTGGGAGGTGGGGTCATTCTCTCTAGCCTTGTCTCAGCTGTTCCGGTGAGTCTTGTGTCACACAGCGCGGCGACATTAGCAATCCTGTGGCGGTGGTGATCTGTGCTGGGAAGGGTGGCCCGCAGATCCTCCATGCCGGATGGATTTTATGGTCTAATGCGGCTCTTTGAGAGGGCCCACAGCCCCCTCTAGTGGCCATTGTTACCCCCTGCACCCTGGATGGTAACTGGTGCTTCTTTCCCATGGCCTTGTGAGGGTTGAGAATCTTATACCTGTGCGTTCACCTTCGTGCATTCATGTGAAAAACGTACTGAACTTTGATTGGATAGGAATAAAATACAAGTAAGCTTTTAATAGTTACTAGTATACTTTAGTCCATAACACATAAAAACAACTTCACACATCAGGAAAGAGAGAAAAATGATAATGGATTATCTACTTCATTCTCTCATTCATTCACTCATGTGTTCACTCACTCATTTCTTTATTCATCGATTCAGTCGATTCAGTTCATGGAGCCCCTTCCGGCAGCAGCCATTGTCCGAGGTGGTAGGACGCAGTGAGTGAGGCTGACGGCCTCTGAATGTGCTGCCGAGCGCATGTTTCTGAGAGGAAAGTACAGGGCTAACTTCTGCTGTGTTACAGAAGAACTCAGAGAGAGAGTGAAACTGTGCTGGCATTTTTAAATACTTACAATGAAATTTTGCCAACCTAATTTTGCTGACTTACAAAGCCTGGCAGTAAACTTTAAAATGTATTTATATAGGTAACCACCAAGTAATATATTTATTCTTTTATTGAAAAATGCGTTTCATTTTTCATTTCAACGCAAGACATAAGACTGCATTGTTTTTTTTGGAGATCTGACCCCCTCCCAATCTCTGCATAGGGATTTGGGGGTGGACAGGTGCAGAGGACAGGAAAGCCATCCCATTCTGAGTTAGGGCTGATTGGGTACGAGGGGCAAGGAGGCTGCATTGACATGTGTGATTGTGGGCTTGCTTGGGCTGGGGATGGAATCGGAAACCTGACTCCATTTAATGCCCCAATAATTGGAAGAAAAGATAGAAATTCCAGCTCCGAATTGTGTGAGCAGAACCATCACTTCTGGTCCTGTGTCCTCCAGAGGGCGCTGGAGTGGGGTCTGCACGCAGGTGCCAGGCTGGAACCTTCCAGTGATGGCTGCTTCTCGGGGGGTGTCCCCATGGGTTGGTAATCTTTCAGTTGTCCACCTCCTGGGGACCACCCCTGTTTGCTGACCCTGTTCCCTTGCTTGGGGAGGGCAGCTCTCCCAGGGAATTGTGGGTGGGCATCAGCAGTCACAGCAGATGGCTCAGGAAGATGGACCCAGACAGTCCAAGAACGGGGAGGCAGCCTGGCCCAGATGTGCACCAGCCACCCAGGAGGGTTCCCTGCGCTCTCAGTGGTCATGCTGCGCTGGCTTAGCAGGAGGGGCCATTGCCTTAGGCCCAGCATCTCCGTGCTGTGGTGGGAGGGAGACATTTGTAAGGGAGCGGCACACGGCACTGTAACCTAGACAAGCTAGAGCAAGCCTGGAGCATGGGAGTCAGCTGTCACCTTGCGTTGTGAAGACGATACTGAAAAACCTGGATTTCACATTCTGTCCTGGACCAGCACCTGTGATGCAGAGCTAAACCGGAGACCAATCTGTCTTTCCTTCCTGCCCTGCCCTCAAGTCCAGGCAGCAGGCGGTGGGGGTGGCGTTGTCTGTCGTGCGGCCCAGGGTGACAGGCGACCAGACCAGACCATGGATGAGCATGGGTCCTGCATGCGTCCTGGTGGCTGGTTGCTCTTCAGGATTTTATGGGACTTTGAAGTGATGGTATTGCATAGCCTCATCCTGAAGCGTGGTCAGAAACCAGACGCTTGCCCGCACAGGTCGTGGTGACCACATGCACTCTCTGGCGTGGAAGAGCCTTTGCTCTGAATCCCTAAAGGGTCGATAATGGTTTTCTAATCCAAAACTTACAGCTGTCCTTGCGCTGAGTGGGAAATACTGCTCATTTTGGAAAGCAGGCAGTTCTGTGAGGGAAGACTGAACACCAAAGGCTAGAAATACTAGGTTGGTTTAGCAGAGCTTCCTGGAATCTGACATCCCCAGCAGAGGAGGGCTGGCGCGTTCCCAGTGGGAAGATGGGCTAACCTACGACCCTGCCAGGCCGCAGAGCAGACGGCGTTGCGCTTTGCCTCTTTGCTGACCCCTGACTTTGCTTTTAAGCCTCGTAGGCTGTTAGAGGAAGCAGGAGGCACCCATCCCGTGTTATGTAATGCCCTAGAAGTCTGCACACTCAAGCGTATGAGCTCCAACTTTTAAAAGCAGTGCCTCCTTGTCTTGCTCTCCCTTGCAGGTCCCAGGCTGGGCCTCCCTTTAGTTCTCATCAGCAGACATGCGCTCAGAGCTGCTCACGCACCTAACGGTGCCCAAGGATGGCCCGCTCCTCCATCCAGAATGAGAGCACACAGTGAGGCAGTGTAATTGGGATGCTTTGTAGCTTATGATTTCAGGAGAGGATCAGTGGCAAAGAACTGGATGATCAAAGGGAGATCAAGACTGTGCGGTGGGAAATGTGCAGTGGAGCTGCCTGGGAGACGCTGCTGGGCCGAGCAGGATGGGAAGGAGGCCTAGGGGACGGTGGTGGACGCCGGGCTGGCCAGGGTCACAGCAGAAGCACGTGCCGGCCCTTTTCCTAACTCCCCAAGGCCCATCCTGTGGCCCAGGGCACATGGGGTTGTGTGACCTTGAGTTCCCATCTGTCCTTGCTGTGCCTTCCTTTGTGACCTTTGAGGTGTGGGTATTTATTTTCTCAGGCTCAGATTCTAGAAGCTCATGCATTAGGCCTGACATGGTGTCTGTTACTCAAGACAAACCTGTAACGTCTGCACTGGACATGTAAGAATCTGCCTTTTTCTTCAGCACCAGGAGAGTCCAAGGAGGGCTACCTGTGCTGGCCTGCATAGCAGAGAGCCTTCAGGTTGCAGACTGCAGACATGAAGGGACTCTCTGGAGACCTGTCCCTTTTCTGGAGAAACACAGTCACATCAGAAGCTAAACAGGGCGGGGCCAGGGCCGCCTGGTGCACACCATTGGCCTCTCACCGCTGCGCCTGGGCCCCGTACACAGGAGGCGGTCAGAGGGTGCTCTAGGTGGGCGACAGGGCCTCAGCCATCACCAGCGCAGAGGGGAAGCCACCAGAGCAGAATTTGGGCTGATGGCCCTGGTAACGTATTGGTGCCTTGAGGGGAACGGCTGGTGGTACCAAAGGGGACTGAGCCAGACGTGACATGGGCCTGCCCTGTCTCAGACACAGCCCTGTGCCCATACACAGCCCTACCTGGGCCACGTGCTCCATCTCTGCCGGAGATGCTGAGCGAAGCCAAGGTCTCTGCTTCCCAGGCCCTGTTACTTATTCACTCATCCACCTGTCAGTCCATCCATCTGTCCATCCCTCCATTCATTCATCTATTCCTTTGTCCATCCAGCCAGCCATCCACCTACTCACCCACCCACCTGTCCCTTCATTCATCTGTCTGTCCACCTGTCCCTCCATCTACCCTGCTGTGCAGCAAGCATTCGGTGTGGGCTGTGGATGGGGACTGCGATGTACTGTTCCCCACGAATCATTGCTGCTCCGTGTTGACGTGACAGTGAGCCGACAGGAGTGGAGAAGTTTCTGCTCAACAAAAGAATTCCCCACAAAAGACAAAAGGATGTGTTGATGTCGTTCCTTGATGCTCCTGTGGGCCAACTGCACAGAGCCAGCGGGAGGCACCCTGGAGCTCCCGGCAGCCCCTGGGCCCGGGCTGCATGCAGGCTCTTGGCTCTGCAGCGAGCACAGGGGTGTCGGTGAAGCTCCGGTGTGTGCACATGCATGTGCTGTGTTGTTTGTACTAAATCACCCTTGTTTAATTGATTACTCAGCTCCTGTACGGTCCTGCCTATAATTATTAACAGCTCTATTGATCCACAGACCTCAAGTATGTAACGCCACCATTTATAGTCTATTCAGAGTTGTGCAACCGCCCCGCAATCAGTGCCTCACAAAGAGGCCCTGTACCCAGGCGCAGTTGCCCCTGCCCTAGGCAGCCATGGCTCTGCTTTCCCTCTCCACAGATTCACCTGCTCTGGACGTGTGCCACGGTGGGACCATGCACCGCGTGGCCTCCGGCATCTGCTTGTTTGTTCACACATAGCATGTATCAGGTCTCCATTCCTTTCATAGCTGAAGAATACCCTCCATGTGGATAGACCCCATTTTTCCCGTTTCACAGTGGGTGAGCTTCTGAAGGGGTTTCAGTTTTGGTCTGTTACCTGTATGCTGCTGTGAACATTCATGTACACTTTTTTGTGTGGACACATGTCTTTAGTTCTCTGGGGTACATGTGCAGCAGTAGAATTTCTGGGTTTATGGTAACTCTATGTATTTAATATTTTGAGGGACCACCACATTATTTTTCGAAGTGACTACACTGTTTTACATCCCCATCTGCAACATGTGAGGGTGTGAGTGTGGTGTCCCAGCCAGCGCCTGCTGCTGCCCATCATTCTGAGTGACGCCACCGCCCCAGCGAGTGCTGGAGTGTCACAGTTTCCGTGTGCGCGTCCCTGATGACTAGCCGCGGGGCATCTTTTCATGTGCTTCTTGGCCCTTTGGATGTCTTTGCAGAAATATCTACCCAAACCCTTTGCCCATGTCTCCCCTGGGGTGTCTATTCCTGCATGTACCAGTTCTGTGTGTTTCGCACATGGGTCTCTCCCAGCCCAAACATCACTTGCAGGCATTCCTTCCCATCCTGCGGGCTGTCTTGATACTTTCCCGAGGTGAAATGCAACCTTCCACATTTTGATGAGGTCCGATGCATCACTCTTCTTTAGCTGCTTGTGCTGTTGGAGTTTCAGTGGTAATGAGTGTGTTTGATAAATGCGTGTCCTGGTGTCCTCTCTGGAGGGACCTCTGGGGTGAGTCCCTGGACCCTGCAGTTTACATAGAAAGTCCACAGAGGGGCCTCCCAAAGGAGAAGGTTGTCCTGGGGGCTCGCAGATGTCCTCAGCCAGGGCCCAGGTTGGCATGGGACTTGGGGGTCCGTGGTCCTGGGGAAGCTGGCCTTGTGGGTCAGGGTCTGGCAGTGGTGGTGGGCGTTCAGCATGGCACATTGGGCTCTCGGTTGGATTTTTCTTTGAGAGAGGAAGGGCTCCCACTGGTTGGCCACTTGAAAAAAACCTTAGGAAGCTAACAGATTAGGAGACAATCTCTGAAGTCCTCATTTTGTCCTGGAAGCAATGTGAAATCTCTGATTTTAATTTAGTTTTCTTTGTGGGGAGGTCAGTGCCTGAAGTGTGAAAGTTAGGTGTCCGAGTGTCCATGCTGAGAAGCCATGGGATTCCTGGTCCACCTTCCCCTCCTGCCTGTGCCCCCACCATTTCACGCAGGGCACAGGGCCCACCACGGCCATGCCAGGGGAGGACAGCGTCCCGGGAGGTCCACAAGCCCTGTACGCAGCCGCACATCCAGGGGCTGGGCTTTCTCTTTTCAGCATCAAATAAGACCAAGTCAAAAAGGGTCAGTTCTCCCCCGGTCAGGGAAGCCTGCAAGTGTCCACAGCGACAGAAATGCCTCCATCCCTGTGTCTCAGTTCCTGCGACTCTGCTGAATAGACTGGGCTTATACGGTTGAGTCTGTTCCCACCAAACAAGTCACCTTCAGGCTCTTACAAAGGCAGCCTCTCTGACAGGGACCCCGACAACGTGGGGACAGCTGTGCAGCTCGTTGACTTTTGTACCCTTGATGGTCTGTGACTCGTGGCTCCACTGCCCTGCGCATGACTCCTGGACGCTGTGTAAGGCAGTCACTGGGCAGGTGACTCCTTTGGTATGTGAGTAACCAGGGGACGTGTGGCCCTGTCTGTTTCAGGTGATCACAGGTGGGTAAGGGGTGTTAGTGGCTGAAGGCCAGGGGTACTGCTCAACCTGTGCGACAGCCTGCAGGGGCGTGCCAAGGCTGGGCAACCTGCCCCAGGCACACAGGTGCCGTGAGGCTGGGGCCCAGCCCTTCCCAGCCTTGTTCGCTGGTGGCTTTGAAGCAAGCCCTAGTCCCGTTGCATTTGCCAGTATCACACACCACCTGCTCTCCACTGAGCTCATGCTCTGGGCTGCTGGGCTCCTACGCAGGGAGGGTTCTGGGCCTCCCAGGGCCAGGACTCTGGGTGGGACGTGGGTGATGATGCCGAGGGTGCCAGGCTAGTGCCTGGGGCGCCCCACCTGGGACTTGCCCTGTCCTGACTGGCGGGAAAACGCTTTGGTTAGAGAAGAAACACCTTGCTTCTGGAGATGAGGCCCGTGGTGGGCCGGAGCCGCCTGGGAGAGCACTCAGACCTAGGTGGCCACTGGAGAGCTTGGCTGTCCTCTTACTCTCTTTCTTGGGCCCCTTTCTGGCTGGTGGCAAGAAAGGGCGAGCTTAGGATAGACTTGCTGCTGGGCTGCTTCCCAAGGTAAACGCCCAAGGTGACCACACGATGGCAGTCTTGCACAGGCCAAAGCCCAGCTGTGCCCGGGTTGCAGCCGCAAGTGGTGTCCCCAGTGGTGGATGGTTGCCTCTCTTCCTGCAAAAACCTAGCGTGTTTTTAATTGCTCCTGGGAACCTTGCATTAAGGTGAAAGACACAGCACCTCGGAGGACTCTTACCTGTGTGGTGGTGGGTTTCAGCACAGCTCCGGAATGTCAGGGCTGGGACAGCACAGGCCATACAGTGGGGACTCATCCTTAAGAGGGGCTTAAATGTCTCTTTCCCTTTCAGGAAGAAATGCTTAGCTTTCATTCTAAGTCCAGAAGTTCACAGATTCCAAATTGTCCTAATTTCTGCATCAACCCCATAGGCTTGCCAGTTAAAAAAAAGTACAGAAACAGGGCGACCAGCTCATTAAAAAATGCATCCTGCCTCCTCTGCCGCTGTGGGAGTGGAGGACCCTAGGCTTGCCTGCTCTCAGGTCCCTCCCGGCCCAAGCGCTTTGGCCAGCACTGGGGGACATGCGGACACCCTGAGAGTGAGCATGCGGCCGGCCGCGGACTTGGCCCTCGTTTCTGCCCACCCTGTGCAAGGTCCCCCTTCCCCTCAGCGTCAGGGTGTAGAGAAACCAGAGATCATCTGGTTGGTTCTTTCTCTCATAAAAACGGCTGTATTGAGGTTTCATTGATGTGCATATATGTAGTTTGTACACATGATGGGCATACTTGATTTGAGCACACGCATGTATCCATGAAACCGTCAGCACAATGTGAAGGTAATAGGCATGCCCATCATCTCCACAAGTACCCTGTGTCCTTTTTCATTCGTGTAAGAACACGGAACATGAGGCCTGCCCTCTTCATAAATGTTAAGCGTGCAGCACAGCATCACTGGCTACGGGCACTGTGCTGCGTGTTAAGTCACATGCCCTGCATAATGGAAGTGTCGTACCACTTAGGCTGCTCCCGCTCTCCTTCCCCCAGGCCCTGGTGGCGACCCGCTGCCCTCTGCTTCTGTGAGTCTGCCTGCTCTAGGTTCCCCAGCAAAGCAGAATCATGCTGCGTTTTGTCCTGCTGGGTCTGGCGTAGTTCACTCAGCTTTCTCTTTTCCGGTTCCATCACATGGTTGCAAAGAGCCGCCTCACCCGCCTGGGTGTCGGCCACACCTCCACATATTCAGGACTGAAGGCCAAGAAGAGGACCCTGTCTTGGAATCAGTCTGGTTCTGGTACCAGTGCAGAGCCTCCCGTGTGTGCTCATAAATCTCTATAGGTGAACAGCCCCAGTTCACGTGTTTCTGCAAATGCGGAAAACCCACTAACACGGCTGAGGTAGGGACGACCTGTGTCCCTCAGTGAGTGTGGATGGTTGCCTGAGGTGTGGATGGCTGGAGCCTTTGCCGTGGGGCAGGCCTGGGCACGGGGCTGGCTGTCTGGTGGGTGCTGGCGGGGAGGGCGTGTGGAGGGAGGAGGCCCTGTGTGCAGCTCTGGCTGGCCCGCTCCACACCCCACCGTGCTCCCCGGCACTTCCACAGAGTGGCCAGCCCTTGGCGCTCTGCCAGCCGAGCGGCAGAGCCAGGGAAGACCTGCCGGATGTTCAGGGAGCAGCAGCCCAGCTCGGCTCACTCTGTCCCGAGCATGAGGCCTCTGAGAGGGCCCAGCTCAGCAACGTCCATGGCCCCATCCGTGTTCCGTCCCCAAGGGATCGCGATGGAAATACAGATTCCCGGCCCCACCCCAGACCCAGGGGTCAGAGACTCCAGGGTGGCCTGGCACCCTTGTTTGCACAAGCCTTGCAGGGGACACTGACACTCGCTCAGGGCTGAGGCCCGGTGCCCTGGTGGGGTCGTGTTCCAAAAGAAAAGTCTGTTCCTGTCCTCGGAGAAGGCCTTTCCGGAACAACTTGGCTGATGGGCAGGGAGCAGCGAGGCAGGCTGGGGTGCCTCTCGCCCAGGCAGGCCGCCCCGGGCGCCACAGGGGCTCCACCTGGCCGCAGCTGCCCTGGAGACCCAGGAACCCATCCCAGCGCCCCTTTTAGCCCCTCATCAACTCAGGCCGTATAGGTGCACACTCTGCACGCGTCTTGGTTTTCTTTATTTTTAATGATGTGGTGGCAGAAGCCACTCTTGCTAGCTGAGGTGTTGGAGAGGCTGTGTCACTGTGCAGTGACCAAGGTCAGGTGGGAACCACAGTTTCCCCGAGGATGGACCATGCGGGTCTCCAAGGGCATCTCGCAGCTCCCTCACGTGGCCACTAGATGGCGATGTTGCACTTCGCCGCGGCTCCCGCCTCCTGCACCCGGCCCACCAGCCCCACCAGCCCCCGTGGAGCTGCAGTTGCCTTTGTCAGCTGAGGCCTTGAGTTCCCCAAGAAGTCTGGGAAATGAGCTGCAGCCCGGAGGCTGTGACCAGGGGATGCTGTGAATGGTGACAGGAAAGCCCTTTAGGACTCTTATGATCTCCCCCAGCACTGCACTGCATGGCTCCCCCACGCCTTGGGGTACAGCATTCCCGGCACAGGCCCCAGTGTCAGTCTTGCGGGGGTGATCGTAAAAGAAGCAGCAGGCCTCTTCTCAGGGCACCCCTGATGTGACTGCACCCCTCTCTGTGTGTGTCTGTTCAGCTATGGCAGCTAAGGAGAACCCCCGTGGCCCGGCCAGGGGCCTGTGGAAGGAGCCCACCGAGACAGAGCCATCTGAGGGGTTTGAGGAAATCAGGGCGTGAATGAAAAGGCTCTGGGCACATGGGGCCAGGCCCGAGCTGGGTGCCGGCTAACGTGGGGGCAGAGCCCAGGACAGCTGCCGCGCCTGGGAATCACTGGGCACCACTGCCCTTGTGCTCTGGGGGTGCTGAGGGCCATCCAGCCCCTGCCCCCCAGGTGGTCTCCTTGGAAGGTGATAGTAATAAACACAGCAGCAGCAGTGACGGAAAGCACTGACAGTACCCTGCCTCCCTCTCCACACCCTCAGGGGAGGGGCTGTGTGTCCCAGTTTACAGGGGAGGAGGCTGAGGCAGGCCGCCAGCTGGCTTCGGGAGGGTGCAGCCCCAGGGACTCTAGGGGCAGAGCAGAGCCCTCTCTGGGGCAGGCCCCAGCTCCTCCCTCAGAGCAGCTCCACAGGCTCGATGGCATCCCACCTGCCGCAGAGCTGGGAGCCCACAGTGAGAGGCAGTTTAAGGGAAAGGCTGCCGGCAAGGGGGCTTCTGCTTTGGAATCAGTCTGATTTTCCAGAAGAGAGGCTGGGCCACAGGGGCGGTGGGGCAAGGCCAGGTGCACACCCCAACAGGCAGGTGGCCGGCTGTGCCTGCAGGGAGCAGAGGACGAGGTGGGTTTGGAGGGGCATGAAGTACGAGCGCAGGCAAAGCTGTGGGGAGGGTGTCCGGCGCTGGGCAGACCCCGTGAGCCGCACCCCATCACCTGTCTGCTCCAGCCCCCGCCCCAGCTTCCTGCCCCAGGGGAACAAGATTACCCCCAAATGCCCAGCACCCATATCTTGTAAATTCTCCAAAACACAGGCTGCTTGAGGTTTGCAGTTTCACTTCCTCCAGGTTCCCCATTTTACTTTCTCGTGCAGGTTTTTGAACTTCTCCCTCAGAGCTTTCAACCGTTAGGGTGGTGAGTTGACTTGTTTGATTTCCAGTACGTTCTTCCCCTTCTCCTTCCCCACCTCTTCCTCTTCCTCCTCCTCCTCCTCCTCCTCTGGTTTCTCTCCTTAAGGCTGTTGGTTTCATCCCACACTGCGCTGGAGCCTAGGGAAACTTCTGGAATGTTGAGAACTGTAGAAATTTGGAGCAGGCCCTCCCCTGGCCCAGGCCAGCCGCTGCCCCATCACACCGGGCTGCCAGCAAGGGCACCCTTGTCCTGCCTGCAGTCACTGCGGGTCAGCTGTGGCCCGTGTGCACTGGACATGAAGTGCCCTCTGCCCAGTGTGCTGGGGGTCATTTCTTCCCAGCCCCTTTGTGCCCATATGTCTCACACGGGGTGGCCTTGACCCTAGTGCTTCAGTGCGTGTCTCCCAGGAATGGAGGTGATGTCTGTGCAGTCACACTGTTCCTGTCAGTGTCATGGGTTTTCCTTCACATGTTGCACAGTACTTTATTCCCTGTTCTGATTTTGTCACTTGATGTACTGATACCCTGTATACTGTCCCCTCCCTGTAGTACAGGATCTGGGTCGGGGGCAGAGTGCATTCAGCTGTCATGTCTCTTTAGACCCTGTAAAAATCTAGAGTATTTCCACAACCTTTCTTTCATGACGTTGACGTTTTGAAAGAATATGTAGTACCTCTGCTTTTTATAACGTTTTCATTAACTGCTTTATTTTTAGTGGAGCATTCTTTACTTTGTGCTTCACTGACAGTGCCTTGTGCCCCTGGGGGTTCATGTGTAGATGACGTTGGTCCTTCACAGATGCAGCCCGGGAGGCAGATGTGCAGTGGGACCGTGCCAGCTCTAACTGCTTGTTTCTCTTCTGCTGCGGTCTCCGGGAAAGGCTGCCTTTGCGACCCGTGCTCTGGGCGCCTTCCCGCTGGGGTCCCGGACTTGAATGACCCCCCAGCCTTCAAGCAGGAAGGCCCGGGGGCAGGCGGGAGCAATGCTGGCCATTCCCGTGCCTCCCAGCACCCCTTGCCGTGTTCCTCACTCCGGGCAGCTTCCCGTCTGGGCACCTTGCTTATGCTCTCATTGGGCATAAGGTGGGGTGAGAGACTAGGGAGAAAGGAAGCAGCATCATAATGTACCCCCCAAGAACCCAAAGATATCTTGGGGAGCACTGAACTTCCCACCTGGCAAGAAACAGCAGCCCAAAGTCAGTTGAATGTGGGCCTTTGAGGACAGGCTCCATGTGGATTCCGAAACCAACTTGCTAGTTAAACTCCCTAAGGATTGTGACCTGGAAAACGAGGTCCTTCTCCAGGTCCCCCTGTAAGCCCGGAGCAGCAGGGGTGGGGGCATTGCTGCTAAGAACACCCCACCAGGCTTGGCAGAGGAATGTGCTGGGAGGGATTCCTGCTTCTTCGCGCTTTCTTAAACTCCTTCCCGAGGTAGGGAAAGAAGCCATTTGTCAGCCCTGTGTCAGGGTCCAAATCCTGGGGCCTCTCCGCTTTGGTCTTGCCCAGCGCAGTTGAGGTACGGGGAGCACGCTCAGAGGGTGGCTGCAGCTGGCTCCTCAGCAGAGCAGGGGGGTCACTTCTGGGCTCCCCACCCTTTGCTGAATGCAAGCCACTGCTTTCTTCTGTGGTGCCCCGCCCCCCCATCCCCCGGCTGCGCTGCTAAGTCTCGGGAGGGAGGCGCTGATGCCACCTACTTGGGCGCATCTTGTGGCCCCACTGCGCAGGGCTGGTTGGGATGCAGCTTCCCAGATATCTTGGCTCTTGTGGTATATGGACTCACGCCCCGTTTCCCCTTCTTCCCGCTTGGGGCATGTTCTGGGATCAAACAGCCTGGCCCCTCATAATCAGGTGGTACCCAATGAAGAGCCCGGGCCCATGATTCTGCATGAGCCGTGCCCTCCACAGCGGACTGGACACTTCACTGCCCATGGGAGACGCTCCAGCGCACCTTGCTCTGGCACTGGGGATCAGCACCCTGTGTGAGAGTGCCTGTTCGGTCAGTCTGGGTCTCTAGGTGGAGTCCCCCTGCTGGCCAAAAGGACGTTTGGTGCAAACTCTTCCCTGTGAGCAAGACATGGCAGTCATTTGCTGCTGCAGCACAGCCATGCAGGCCCCGACTGACGTGTCGCGCTGCTCCTGTGGGCAGCTCAGTGTTTCCGTAGCCCGCTTATGCAGAGCCTGCGCCTTTGTCCTGGGTCCTCGAGAGATTTCCACACATGGCCGGTCAGCATTTATTATCCCTTTCCAGGCCAAGAGGAGAGAAGTGGTGGCTTAATATTTTTGGTGACTTGATGTCTTAGAATGACCTTGTGAGGTTAACCTTCTCTGGTATGGCGTTGAGCACACCGTTTCTCTAATTGTCAGCGCAGCTCCAAGGGCAGCCTTCTGCTGTTCCCACTTCTCGGAGGATAAAGCCAAGGGGCGGGAGTCTAAGTAGCTCTGCTGGTGGAGCAAGTCAGCCCCGAGTGTGGGTGCAGAATCTGTGTTCTCTTCAGGCACCCACACGGTGCTCTTTTGCACACGTCTAGGGCGGGAATGGAAGGTGCCCCTTTCCTCTGGGTCATGGTCCTTTGGCACATTTGCACCTTGATGGGCTGTGTTTGTGTGGATGCTACATTTTTGGCCATTCACCCACTTAGACACTCATATGAAATCACTTAGTAGACTTTGCTGAGAGCCTTTCAGGGGCTGGGTTTTCTTTGGAGCTGGGATTTCAATCTGATCTTGTTATGATTCCTACATTCAGCTTCAGTGGACTCACAGGCTTGAAGGTATGGCAACACACACACATACACACACACACACACACACATGAACTGTCACAGGTGTGCAGGGAAGCTTGGGCACATGTAGGGGAAATGGGGCTCCTGGTCTAGCTAGGGTGAAGAGCTGTATCAGGGTTGACTTCCTGGAGGAGATGGCAGCAGAAGTAACTTTAGAGACTTTTGTCTGCTGTTTGTCTTGGAGAGTCTTGCACTGTTTGCAGCCCAACCCCACATTCCGTCTAGCTGAACCCACGGCTGGAAGGTCAGTGTCATCACCACCAGCCACGATCCTTCTGTTTCTGACGGTCACAGTGTCCACGGTATCTGTATTTTGAGAACCTGGCAGGTTCTCAGTCCCCTTCCTATCCTTCTGCCCCCAATTTAGAGTCACCATTCCCTCCACCCCATGCTGAGAAGGTTAGGTGGCCCCTCCTAGGGAATGATAGTACTGAGTCCTGGCTCTTTGGGGCCCTACATCGATTTTCCAGAAGTTTGGCCTGTCACTTGTTCTTAATGGCTTGGGAGGTTGCGGAACTCTCAGGCAGGAAAAATGAGCAGAACCCTGCGACCACGTGCTCCGCAGATGGCGGGGGTAATTTGAGCAGAAACGGCCTTGCAGCTCTGGGGGAAGAATGTAATTCTCGTGGATGAGGAGCATGAACCAAAGCTGCTGTGTTCAACTCTTGTTTTTAAAGCCCCCACAGGCCAAGTCACATATCTGGGTCACAGGGCCTATTGATTATGTGTCAGAGCCTGAGGTGTGGGTGATCAATAACACTAACCTACAGGAAAGGTGGCCTTGAATGCAGAAATCCTGTCTCACAGACCCTGTGTGTCTACCAGGCTGGAACTGCTTTGCAGGAAAGCAAAACCCTCCAAACTAGAGCCACAGATGCCCCCAATTCTGAGAGCGTGCCCACCAGCCGAGGTTTTGGGAATGGCTCTTGTGACTGACCCAAGGCCATGTCCGCATGGTCCCCAGTCCTTGAAGAGCAGGGCACACTGGGAGATAGGGGAGACGTAGACATTGCAGTAAGAGGACACATGGGGAAGGAAGATGGGCAGAGGAGTGAGTGAGTTTTGTCCTGGGACCATGACCTTGACCTCTTATTAATGTTTGATCAAGGGCTTAGAGCAAAGCCTTTGAAAACTCCTGCAGGTCCATGGGATGGATGAAGGGCCCTGTTGGGGAGGAGGCACACTTTGCTGGGGTCAGCCTGGCACACTCCCCACAATTTAGTCTCTCTGGAGGGAGGTAGCCCGCAGAGCAAGGGCCAGCTTCCCACTCTGTGCCTGTAGGGGCGGGCGATGGGCTGGGTCTGGTCTAGGGCTGCTGCTGAGAGGAGCTGAGGTCATTGCGGCTGCAGTGGCTTCTGGAATCACCTACCAGCACTCAGTCCCCGTCCTGCTTCCTTGAGGACCCTGATTTTAACATCACCTCTTCCTGTGGGTGTGAGGAGATGGGGCTGCAGGTCAGCATGTAGCCACACCCTGGTGCTGAGCTCAGTCCAGGGTGAGCATAGGACCTCTGTGGAAAGTTCTGGAGCCCACTGATGGAGGAGGGTAGTCCTGTGCAGAGTGAGAACAGCCTGCCTTGCCCCCTGTCTGACGACTACCGGGCTTCTCCCGCACCTGATACAGTCCTATTCCTTAGAGCCAGGCCTGCTGTATAGGAAGAGGAACATACCTAATTACAAAACCATTATAGGATTAAACTCAATTAACTTCATCTAACCCTTGAACTTTGCCTAGTGTCCCCCCTTGATCCTGCTCTTCTTTGAAATTCTGATGAAAAGAGCTGACCCTGCTGTGACCTAGTGCTCTGCAGGGCACATGCTATGAGTCTGCAGGCAGGGCTGGGGGTCTGGGGTTCAGGTGGGGGAGGTTTGGGGAGGCAGTGGGGATGGAGTTGGGGACCCTGCAGCTGTGCTGGGTGTTGGAGCATGAGCACGGGCTGGGGGCACCAGGGCTTCACCTGGGCTCTGATGGGGTTGCTGAAACTCTTGACTTTGGACTTGGTGCCTGGTGTGGGCCGATCTGTGTCCCTCATGAATTCATACGTGGACATCTTAACCCTCCTGCCCCAGGGTGCCACTGGGCAGGGTGGGGCAAAATTTGGTTTATTGTTGTTGGAAAATAACAAACTAATAAATATAACACAAGAATAAACTATTTCGTGGGTTCGTAACAGGAAACCTACTTTTGCCCCACCCTGTATATGGAGTTGTTTTTAGAAGATAAATAAGTTAAAATGAGGTCATGAGGGCAGCCCCTGATCCAGCCTGACAAGTGTCCTTGTACGAGGAGGTCAGGGCATGGACACACGGAGGAACGACCACGTGAGGACTCCAAGGGGAGAGGCCTCAGGAGGAACCCACCCTGCAGACTCATTGGTCTTCCAGCCTCAGAACTGAGAAATAAATGTTATTGTTTAAGCCATCCAAGAAAAGGAACACCATGCCCTCACTCTCTGCTTGATTTGGGTCCCCTGTTCCCCATCTGGCACAGTTGTTGGAACCACCAGATCACCTTACTCAAGGGGACACCCTGTTAGCCTTGGAGAAGGTAAGGCTAGAGCCCTGAAGGCAGAGGTAGGAGGCAGGCACCCCCATGCGGAAAAAGTGGGGGATTTGGAAAGTGATCCAGGGCCTTTTGGGCATTCAGGGCTAACTAACCACTGGAAGAAGTGGCCAGTAGCTACAGGAACAGATGCTCAATGTCATTGATCATTAGAGAAATGTCCATCAAAACCCAGTAAGATGTTACCTCACAGTATAGTATCAGAATGACTGCCATCACTGAATCAACACAAGTGCTGGCAAGAACGTGGAGAAAAGAGATCTCGTGCACTGTTGGTTGGTGTGCAGACTGGCGCAGCCACTTTGGGACACAGTGTGGAGTGTCCTCAAAACATTAAAAATGGATCTGCCCATGACCCAGCCATCTCACTTCTGGGATTGTATCTGAAGGAAATGAGAAGAATTTGTGTTTCCATGTTCACTGCAGGGTCATTCAGAAGAGCAAAGACATAGAAGCAACCTAAGTGTCCATGGATGGATGTGTGGATAAAGAAGATCACACACACACACACACAGGAATGTTAGCCTTAAAAAGAAGAAATCCTGCCATCTGTGACAGCATGGATGAACCTGGAGGACGTTATGCTGAATGAAATTAGCCAGAGAAAGACAAATACTGTATGATCCCATTTACATGTGGAATCTAAAACGTTGAATTCATAGAAGCACAGAGTAGAGGGGTCAGCACCAGGGCCCAGAATGGGGCGATGGGGTTCAAGGGTGTCAGGTTTCAGTCACGCAGATGAGTGAGTTCCTGAGGTCTGACCAACAGGACCAGGACTGTCGCTGTGTTGCACACGGGACACTTTCTGAGAGCAGATTTCAGGGGCTCTGCCACCAGGCCTTGCTTTCACATCCCTCAGGCACAGGCAGACACCGCCCCTGCATCCCCAGCTCTGGGGCCCTTGTCTGGCTCCCCAGGCACTGGCTCGAAGCCACACACTGTGAGAGAGCTGCACACGCTCAGCCTCGAGGTTGGCCTGTGGGGACCTGTTGGGCATCGCTGGGACTGGGCCATCTCGATGGCTCTGGCCGCGCCAGCTGCTCATCTGCTTGCCCGTCTCTGCCCCCAGGTCCTCCTGCACACGGCCTCTTCCCCGGCCCAGGCCCTGCAGTTGCTGGGCCCACCTGCTGTCTCAAGGCCCAGCTTCTCTAAGTGCCGCTGCTTTCTGGCAGACTTCACAAGGTTAATTTTATTCCCAGAACCCGGGTTTGGCAGAGTCCATCTGTGACCAGTGTGACCAGCTGTGGGCCATGAGACCACGAGCCCAGACACAGCTGCTGAAGCCACAGCTTGGTGGGCCCAGGAGTGGCACTGAGAATGGGTGGGCCTCAGGCTGCCGGTGCCCAGGTTTCGCTCTTCCTTACAGTCCCGACTGACCAGCCCCTTAGCATGAAATGGAGACGCCTTCACTAGTGAGAAGGTAGCTTATCTTTCTGAAGAAGGACACCATGCTTACTTTCTTTCCTTTCTCTATCCTCATGGCATCTTGCAGTATATATGAAGGAAGTACTTTATAAATATTGACCCACCAGGAAACGGTGGTCCAGATGCGCCCCTGGAAGTGTCCAATACACCCCATTATTCGCATTTGCAGTCAATAGGCATGGAATGGGGCTTTTGGCATCAGTCCTGAAAGTGCAGTAAAGAGAGGAGGCTGTATAATTTTATTGTCCCCAGTCCCCATCAAGGCCACCTCCCCGCCTCTGTCCATGTCTCTGCCTCATTGCTTCTAGGTTCACCCCTAGGATAGCGGTTGGTGCACGCTAATGGCCCTCAGATCTTCATTTTCAGCAGTAATGCTTGTTCCTAGAGTAATTGAATCCAGCAGGGACTCGAAGGGTGGAGAACACCTTATAACCCTTGCTGGGGGAAAGAGGGAAAATCAAGAATTTGCTTGATGGCGTGTAGTTCCAGGGACACCCGCCTGACCTGCTCATGTTAGTGATTGGGCGGCAGGGAAGGTAGCCTCAGACATAAATGGAAGTGCTCTCCTAGTGAAGCTGGTAGTTTAATTCAGATGTTAAATATTTTCAGGCGGGTCAGGCGCTCAAGGCCTGTACGTTTGTCCTTTGAGTGAAACTTGCTAAAATAAAAAAAGGAGCTGATCTGTAGCTCCAGACTGGGAAACACATCCCCGTTGAAGGGGTCAGAGGTCGCAATTTGACAGGAAACTCATGTTCCAGCTCTGGGGCTCTGAGGAAAGAAAGTGCAGTGGCGGTAATTGCATTATCTAAAAGGCAGCCTAGGAGAATCCTCGTTCCTGGGAAAGAGATGCTTTAGTGACGGTTGATGACGTCGGACCTCTGCTGCCCAGACTTGGGCCTGTCTGCCGTCTCCTAGACGAGGGGACACGGGTGAAAGAGGTGTGCAGAGAGACCCTGCCGTGTGCCCGTGTGTCCTGTGCTAATTGCTGGACATGCGTGGGCATTGCTTGTTTTCTGCGTCTCAGGAAGCAAGCCTGCAGGTCCCTGCAGACGAGGCTGGTCTCAGGGGCTCCAGCTCTCTGCTTGGTGGGGTTTGCGCCCGGAGCTGCCTCTCTGCCTCCCTGGAACCTCTCACGGCAGAAGGACGCTGTGACCACCCAGGGATCCCACGCCGGGTGTCTGGGAGCCCCAGCAGGGCCTCCCACGGAAGTGGGCTTCTACTGTGGAAATGTCCACGTGCACGAGCCAGCGCGCCTTAGTTACCGTTCACCCCGGGGCGGCGTTTGAATAGGTAAGACCTAGGGAAGTATCCTTTTATGTTCATTATCCCTCATGCATTAGCTGTAATATCCGTAGGTACCTGGAAATCATACTCTAAAAGGAGCTCTGTAGTAACCCAGTTAAACATAAGCATTAATCAATTGTAGTGTAAACATAGCTTTAAAATAAACTACACAATTATGTAAGATTAAACCGTTGTCTCCTTTACTTACTAGCTGCACTCCCAGGATAAATTAGGAAGAGGTAAACGGAGGGGGCACAGTGCAAAAGCAAGAGGAAACGCCAGGCAGCCCGCAGGGACCGACTGCCACTGCTTAGCTGATACTGCGTACTGAGCCACTTTAGGTCCTCTAGGTTGTGCAGTGTGGCAAATCAGAAGGGTGCACGATCCTCAGGATTGCCCCTGGATGGGGCTGTTTCTTTGTGAAAGAGGAAGAAAGGCAACTTTGTTTCTGTGGTTATTTGCACAGCCCTTCCTCCTCTGCAGATGTCAGGCTGCGTGGCATCCCCCAGTAATGCAGAAGACAGTGCTTCAGTTGCATCCGGTAACTGACGTGTGTGCGTGTGTATGTGCGTGTGTGTGCGTGCCCGCAGCGGGTGGATGGCTAGAATCACTGGGGACCTCCAGTCTCTGCGGGGGTGAATAGCCGCACTCGCCCACACTTGTCTCGCTGTCACGGCATGAGGCTGGCTCTGCTGTGGGTCTTCTGCTGCTCACGTCTTTATTTCTCAGCCACTTGGTTTCAGACTTGGAAACGCTGCCTTGATGTTGAAAGCTAGGTTCACACCATGCTGGGTATTTTAAAATCCAGCATCTGATGCTTGAAGTGTGAAAAAAGCAGCTTTTTAATCCTTGCGTGCACCAAGAACTGGGAACGTTTATTTAGTCTTTTTTTTAAAATTGACTTTATTGGGGTGATATTGGTTAATAAAACCATGTAGGTTTCGAGTGTGCAATTCAGCAAAAGGTCAGTTGCACCCTGCATTGTGCATCCACTGCCCCAAGCGAAGTTCCTTTTCAGCCCGTTTATCCCCCCTTCGCCCTCTACCCACTACCCACTTCCCTCTGGCTGTCCCCACCCTGTTGTCTGTGCCTGTGCCTGTGTAGCTCAGAAGATAAATGACTGAAACTAAGAATTCTGAGTTCCCAGCCCCCAGCTGGGTGGGGCATGATCTGCAGTATCAGCCTTGTGGTGCAGCAGAGACGGGCTCACAGACCCCTTGCCCGTCCTTACACCTCAGGTAAAGGGGGCTTGCTGTGGTGCCAAGACCCGTGGCCTCCTTGATTGTTCTTGTTCCTATGGAGCAGAAGTTGGCAAATTTTGCTTAGAAGGGCCAGATAGTAAATATTTTAGGCGTTGAGGACCATAAATAAGGTCTTGATCACAACTTTGCAACGTTGCCATTATAGCGAGAAACCAACAACAGACCATAAAGGCCTGTGCATGGCTGCACGCCAATAAAACTTTATTTACAAAACCAAGTGGTGGGCCAGAGAGGGCCCATGGCCTGTAGTTTGCTAACCGCTGTTTCAGAACTGTTTGTGATAATAGGAGAGTCAAACTGGGAAGAGAGTCCTGAAGGTCTCTTCTGAGGAGAGCAGTTTCGTACTGAATTCTCACTTAATAGTCCGAGGGAGGAGGTGGCCTTGACACATTTGGCGCTGAGGCTCTGTAGCATCTGCCATGCTGCCAGTGGTAACACAGGTGGTAAATGTCCAGGTAGGATTTCAATTTGGATCTACCGAGTCCATATCAAGTGTGCTTTTTACAGTACAGCGTCCTTGAACTTGACTCAGAACACAGCCTGTTAATTCCCAGCACCCACTGTGCCCGTGTAGGGTCGCCCCACCCAGCTTTCCTGGTATCAGATTCTGTCCCACACTGACACACGCGGCAGGAGACTGTCCGTCACCCACCTCCTCTGCCTAGACCCAGGCAAAGTGTGGATGGCTGTATTACCTGGAAGTAGGTTGGAACCAGGCTGGAGTTTCTGCTGCAGGCCTTTGTGCATGAGCCAGTGAGCACCAATAGAAAAATATATGTAACCTTATCGCAAATTAAAAGAACAATCTTTAGAAAGTAGCTGAAATGTAAGGTTAATTGGAGCCAGAAATGTCAAATTAATGCAGCAATGCACCAGGGAGCCTGCCCTGGCCTTTGTGCACAGAATCAGAGCCCGCGACGAAGGGAAGCAGGGACAGCGTAATAGGATTTTAGGGAGTCCCCTGTCATATTAAACAGGCTTCGCAATTAATTTCTGTCTGCAGTGTTATTTTCATTGGCCTATATTTTCTTTGACCTCTCACATTTTTTAAACTACCCATGCAGGGCACGTGGGATTTAGGACTGAAATCTTAAAACTGCACTCAACTGTTTTGATGGAAATATCAGTAGAAATGTGATAAAACTGCAGCGGGGCATTCTTGGGGTGAGTTGGTGTTCACAGGCCCGTGGGTGGGAAGCTGCTCACCTGGGAGCAAGGGGCCAGCTCCGTCTGGTGATTCACCCCCTTACCTTGACTCCTTCAGAATCACCCCAGGCCCCACCTTCTGGGGAAGGCAGGTGCCCGTGATCGGGTGGCAGCCTTAAAGCCCAAGGTCCTGGGTTCATTCAGCAATGAAACACAGCCCTGGCACCTTTTAAAAACTCCACCTTATTTAATCTTCATAAAACCCTGTGAGGTGTGATCTGTGATTACTGCCATTTTCAGATGGGGAAATGGAGGCACAGAATAGGGAAGTGCCTGGTGGAAGCTCCACAGCGAGGAGACACCCCAGGCCGGGATTGGAACTGGGGTCTTCCTGCCTTGCCCTCCTGGATGGTGCCGAGTTCATCGGGGTCACCTGCTGACCGCAGAGTCACAATTTAATTTCCATATTTATTTTCAGTTGCAGTAGAATACACATAAAATGCACCATCCTGACTGCTTTTAGGGGGTTAATTCAGAGGTGCTGAGTGTACAGCCAACCGCCTGAGCTTTGAACCTTGGAGAACTGAGCCGCTGCATCCATTAACACTAACTCCGCATGCACCCCTGCCCTGTCCCCTGGTGACCACTGTCCTACCTGTGTCTATGAATTTGACAACTCTGGGAGCCTCATGAGTGGAACCATATAAGATGTGTCCTTTTGTGACAGGCTTATTTCATTTCACATCATGCCCTCAGGGTCCATCTGTGTTGTCAGCATCTCTTTCCTTTTCCAGGCTGCGTAGTACACTGTGTGCCGTGGAGTATTGTACATGAAATGTACAGTGGTCAACTAATACAGCATTTTAATATGGAGTTATCTACAGGGTGGGGAGAAGTGAGTTTTATAGATGTGAGTGTGCAAACTGTTTTTTCTGGCATTATTTATTAGTTACTGTATTATTTGACCAACAATTGTAAACATACTTGTTGCCCCACCCTGTAAGTGTTTATACATGTTAGCACTTATTACTTAATGTGTGCCTGAAACTTGATCTTCCATACGCCAGTTAACTTTTTGAAAAATGTTTATTTTTTACACGAAATGCGCAGTTGTTAGAAATTTACCCAGGCTGTGGAATGAGGCTGAGTGCGTTTGATCCGCTTGGAGACCCTGATGTTCTAGGGGACCTGGAGGGGTCGTGACGTCAGAGGAAGTGTGCACGGGGGGCGCATGGTGGCAGCCCTTGGGAATCCACAGAGAATGTAGACTTCAGAGATCGCTTTCAAACTTTCTTGTCTTCCTCCTCTAACTAACCCAATTGTTTGTTTTCCCAGAGTTCTGAAATGTGGGTAAATTTTAAAAGGTCGGGAGGACTTCTTACGGGCAGACCCTCAGTAGGCACTGTACCCAGCTGCCCAGCTGGTGAGCCGTGCATTTCAATGGATAAGGAGCGACTTACAGTTCAGTATTGCTACATGTACCTAATTTGCGTAATTCGCGTACACAAAGCGTGCCTGCCAAATACAGGTCTGGTTGAGCCTTCAAAATAGCTTGGCATCCAACCTGCATTAATACTTTAAACCATCCCTAACACGTGGTGCCGTAGATCCAATTTTACTAATGTTTTCTTTAAAAATACCTCACACTGCAGTAGGTAATTTTGAATATCTTTCGCTTAGAACATTATCAACTGTGTATTCATAGTGCCAAATAAGCAGTACCAAATAATCCCAAAATGCATTTAATCAACTGGCTGTTAGGTTTTTCTAAGTGACGTGAAGAACCAGAGTTAACTTGGTGTTGCTGGCTCCGAGCTGGGAGGGAGCCTGCTGTTTGTGTGGCACCGGGTGCTCCAAGCGTGTCCAGGGGTGAAGTCCTCCGCGGGCCACGCTGTGGCCGCCCTGAAGGTGCTGGGAGCCGCGCAGCAGGTGGGGCTCAGGAGAGGCACTGCCCCTGCCTCAGGCTGGTGAAGAGCTCCCTGTCACTGTGAGCCCCTGGAAGGCACCCGTAGGGGTTGAGGGGTGGGATGGTCTAGGCGGAGGGAGAAAGCAGGCTTGGAGGTGCTGGGTGGTTTGCCTGGCACCTGGCAGGGCGCAGGGACAGTGTAGGGTGAAACTGTTGAGGACTCAGGGACCCGACATCATGGGAGGACTTGCAGGTCACACTAGGTGAGGGCTGTGGACTTCACCAGAGGGAGCCATGCGCCATGGTCACTGCTGACCCTGTCTGTAAGGTGAGCATGCCCTGGGTGACGGCTCTCAGAGGGGAGGACTCTGACTGCCCACGAGCCTGTTGGACAGGCCACAGCAGCGAGTCACCCCTGTAATGCTCAGGACAGTCCCCACACAGCAGGGTGATGTGACCCAGAATGTGAATCATGCTGACACGAAGAAACCCTGGTTAGTTCCCACCAGTGTCCGGACAGCGAGCTGGGAATGCTGACAACAATTAGGCCTGATTAATGACCTTGAGGAGCTGTGGATCTGTACAGCAAGGACAGGCCTGGCGGCACCTTGCTGGGGGACAGCGAGTGTCTGGGGGTTTCTAGAAGCAGGAGCACCTCCTCGATCATGGACCAGATGTTTGCTTGGTCTCTCAGGTGTGAGCAACAAATAAGTGCATGCCCCTTCCTTGGAGCAGTAAATGGGTGGGGCTGACTAGGAGGCTGGCCTTGAGCGAGGTGTTCTATAGGACTTGGTGTCTTTTTAGGGGGAATATTTTTATGGTGTCCAAGGTTTCCAGATGATGGTGCAGCGCCTCCTAGCACGGGCAGCTCCACCAAGAAGCATCCTCTGCTCAGGTTTCCAGCAGACTCACCATCCTGTTCTGTCTCCCAGCTTTGCAGCCAGGCTGCTCACCCGAGTCCCTGCTCCCGGCTGGCCTGCTGCTGTGGCTGTGCCCGCCAGGACTCTGGCAGCTTCCCAGATGTTTATGCAGGCGGCTCCCTCCTTGTCCCAAATGCCCCAAATACAAGGGCTTCTGCAAACGTAGCCCTGTGTGACCCTTTCTGACACGATGTTGGTGTCAGAGACTCATTCACTGGCACTTGGGGTCACCAGGGCTGGTAAAGTGACAGGATAGGGTGGAGGGACCACAGTGGACTCACAGCACACACACTGAGGCAAAAAAAAAAAAAAAAAAAAGTCATGAATGGAGAAGATATAAAAATTCCTGCGTGCAGAAGAAAGATTTTTCTGGCTTACCCACTGGGTTCCCGCTGAGCACAGTTGTAATTGAAATGTATTCTTTGCAAAGTTTATTGGGTCCTGGGGCGACTTGTTACTGAACTGGTCAATTAATCTATTTTTTGTTTTTTAATGAGTTAGGGGATTTCCTTTAGTAGAAAATCACCAGGAAACATGACCAAGTGCCCAGGGCTCAGGGAACGGCTGGCCTTCCCTGCTAGTAAAGCCCATTCAACAAATAAAGGGGGAAGCGACGCCTCCGCTGCAGGTGGCAAATCAGGCCTGGGTGGCAAATCTGGGCAGCCAAGAGGAAGGATTTGTCCTGCTCCAAGGTGAACTCCGGGAGCTCACTGAGCCCATGACTCAGGCGAGGCAGTGTGAGTATTCGGAAATAAAGCCGCCAGTCTCCCTGCTGGGAGACAAATGATTTCTATTTAAAAACCTGCTTGTTGCACGCCGTAACTCCCACTGTAGCCATAATTAATGATATCAGAAGGTTAAGAAAGACCTTCTGCTGAAATCCCTCTGCTCCAGGCATGAAATTGGATTAAAGGGAAGATAAACTTGGATGTGAAATCTGTGGAGGAAATCAGTAATTATGTGGAGATACACCCGCGTGGACCTATTTGGAGTCGGGTGGGGGAGCTTCAGCATCTTGTCCCAGGCACCTGGCCTTGGCCCGGTGGCCGTCGGAGAGGAAGCTGTGCAGGCCCGGGCTGCCCGGGGCGCAGCTCTTGGTCGGCCTCTTCCTAGGTCAAGTTCCGTCGGCCTTTTGGATAACTGTGGCCAGTAGTCTTAGGAGACCACCTCGTACCCATTTCCTGTCTTCGTTAACAGGTTTGTTTTTTTCAAGGTACAGACCAAAGAATGTCCCTTTCCAGGCAGCCTGGCAGTGGTGGGCAGACACTGTTTTGGCCCAGGAAGCTTAGGTGCAGACCTGCTAGGGCGCGGCTTCTGGGAAAGTTGCTTTTTTCCCTGTGACAAGGGACCCCGTCAGCTGACAGTGGCACGTATGTTGCTTTGATCCCTAGTAGTGGTGTGTTTGAGGTGGCGTGGCTGGATCAGACAGCAGGTTCTGTCACTTCTGAAAGTCACTTCTTGGAAGAAGCCAACTTTCAGAAAACGGAGGTGCCGGACTCATGGTCTAGGCCGCCCTGAGAACAGCTCGGAGCTGGGCTGGGAGGCAGTTAATCTGAGAGAAACTGCAGCTAACAATCTGCTCCAGCCTCCCTAGGTTTAAGAAAATGTTTTAAATTATTTATTTTGAAAGAATGAACATTTTACCAGGATTCCAGGACTTTTGCGCCATCATTTTCTATCACCTTTTATTCTCCATCTCAGTTTCTACCCACTCCCCACAAGGCAGGCGAGCATACGCTGTGTGGCTTGTTTGTAAGGGGAAAGCCCCGTAAGTTGGAACACTCGCCACTTAGGCTGATTGGAGGCTTCCCCTCTCACACCTCCCCCGACCCTCAGCCATGGCTTGCTGAGACTTGAGGTCAGAGCCGCATTTGGAACCCACGTTCCTCTCCGTGAATGGGGGGACCGTGCTCACCATGCGCCTGGGAGGCCTTCCGTCTGCGCTCCCTTTCCCTGTGCTGTAACTCTGCTTCCTTGAAAATCATTGGCGCTGGCCAGCGGTGGCCCAGGAAATGTTTGGGGGACATGTTAATTCTCAACCACTTTGGCTGGCAAGAGGAAGGTCTGGGAGCAGATGGGTCTGGAGAACAGCCCAGGCTGTCAAGCGCGGCTGACGTTCTTCAGCGAGGACCCACCTTGTGCGCGCTGGGGTGGCCCTGCGTGGAGGATGGAGTCCCTGTCCTGGTCAGTGCACAGCCTCATCACCTCTTGGGCTCTGGCTCCACTTGCTCAAGTGGGAACTGAGACACAGAGTCATGTGTTGAGTGGCAGCGGCACTGGGGTCTTCGCTGAAGGGTCTTGCTGAACTCTCCCTGCGTTGTTTGCATCCCTGACCCTCAAGGTTTGCCTTTCAGGCCCACCCGTGGGGAAATGGGAACTCAGAGAAAGGCCCTTCTCTCCCTTTGAAACAGGACGTCCCAGCCTGACCGCATCACGTGGCTCTCTGGTCTGCCAGCGGGGCCTCTTTCTCATCCTGCTCCCCCTCGTTGGCTGTCGCGGGGCCCTGGCATCAAGGAGGAAAGTGGGGGAAGTTTCTGGGTGTTGTATCTCTCCCTCCTGTTTTTTCTGGGAGGTCTTCCTATTATCAAAGCCTGTGTGTTTGCTGCAGACATTGCGCGGAAAGTGCCTGGAGCAGATGCTGAAGCTGAGCTTCAATGTGTGATAGGGCGGCACTGCTCCGCAGGTGGGGAGGGGCACCTGCCTCTCCTGCCCCAGCCCTGCTCTGCAACCCACCGCACTCGGACTGTCCGTGTGTATGAACTTAGCATTCATTTTCTTCTGTGGGGGGCAAGGAGGAAGCTGGCAAAGGGAGAAGACACTGTAAACCAGAGCATCCCAGTTGGCTGTAAGAATGGCCCGGACTCACTTGGCCTTGCGCCAGTCCTGTTTAGGAGTTTCATTTACATCCCGAGATCGTCTTCTACAGCAGCAATTCCTGAAGGGTGGCCCCAGGACCCTTGGGGACCCTAGGATTCAGAGTCTGTAAGAGATGACAAAAACAGTTCTTAACATCTGCCCCTCTGTTACCAAGTATTTAAAAAAACGAATCCAAGTGGTTTCCCTTTTATCCATCATGAGTAGGACATAACATACTCAGGTCAATTAAACTCTCCAGTTAAGAGTAGCAGATCCACGGTCCACACTTCAGTCACTTCAAAGACACCATCACACGCGTATATGCTTCACATTCCCAGGTCAGGAAAAGAAACGCCCTCCCGTGGATGAGGACTCAGAAGTCAGGGCGTGGGGACACGGGAGACCGTGAGCTACGATGGACTAGGCGACGTGTGGGCTCTCAGCCTTCGTTTAGCCCGGGGGTCCTGGGCTGTGCTCGGTGGGATCCTCTAAACAGCAGAGGATGGAGCCGGGCACTTGTACTGGGTTAGCTTGTGAGGCTGCCACATATTGCAAAGCATCATATTGGGTGGCGTAGAGCAACAGGCACCTGTCGTCTCACAGGGCTGGGTGCTGGACGCCAGGGCTGTGTTTCCTGTGCAGGTGCTGGGGGTTGAGGGCCACCCATGGCCACTCCCCTCCTCCCTGTGGCCTTGGGCTTGTAGAGCCGTGCGTGTTCACGTTGTCTTTCCTGTGTGGGCGTCTCTGTGCCCCCATTTCCCCTGATTTTAAGACCGTCAGTCATGCTGGATTGGGGCCACCATAACCACCCATTGCAGCGTGGTTACCTCTGTAGAGACTCTGTCTCAAACAAGGCTGCAGTCAGAGGGAGGGGTGAGGACTCAACATGCAGGTACAGTTTTTGAAGAAACACTTTCTTTTTTTAAGTTTTTTTTTTAAGGTTTTATTTATTATTTTCAGAGAAGCAGAGAAGGAGAGAGACATCACTATAGGGTTGCCTTTCACCTGCCTCCAGTTACAGACCTGGCTGGAGACCTGGCTTGCAACCTGGTTATGTGCCCTGGCTGGCAATCGAACCAGTGACCTTTGGGTTCGCAGGCCGGTGCCTTATCCACTGTGCCACCAGCCAGGTCCTGGAGAAACACTTTTCAACCCATAACAGATACTTTTGATAGACTGAAGCTCTGGATAAAGTTTTTCGAAAAAGGAACTTGCTGCTGAATTTTATGAACATCCATCACCTGAAGGGTGAGGAAGCTAAAGCCCAGTGTGGTGGGTGGCGTGTCCAGTTGCCCGGCTCAGGGCAGAGTGGGGGTCAGACCCAGGCCTGTGGGCCCATCCGTGTGTCCCGCTTTGCAGCCTCGGTCGCTGGGAGGGAGCTCAGAGGCCTCCCGCCTGCCGAGCAACTTTCTCCTTTCAAGTTTTCCTTTGCCTTTCTCACAAGTGTCCCTTTTAATTGGAAAATTTGACATCGACAGGCTGTTGGTTGGAGGAACCTGAGGCGATATAAAGTAATTGTCTTTCATTAGAGGAGTTCACAAGTACATCCCACCGTCTCCTAGCTGCTGAGAAAGATTCATGTCTTCCTGGAATCACTTTGAAGTGAAAAGGTGGGAAACAATCCAACAGTTAATGACAGATAATCAAAACTGAATAGAGAGGATGCAGTATGTTGTTGGGCTTCTTTTATTTCTTTATTCCCTCTTCACCCCATTTCTTTCATTATCAGACAACATTCATTGACAGATGCTAATTTAAAGGACTCAGAGCTCCTGGGAGGGCAGAAGCCAGTTAGGAAGTCCTGTGTAGTCTTGGTTGCCCTGTGACAGTTTGGGGACATGGAGACCCACAGGATGAAGGTAAATGAGCCAGTGAGATATGTCTGGTTACACCAAGAAAGATTGGTGTTGGGCAGCCTGATATCTGTCCCATCAGCTAATGCTTCGGCGTGGTGGGAGGTGGGTCACGTGTCCTGGGTGACTCCCAGTACTCTCCCCATGTTCCTTTAGGCTCCTGGGGAAGACAGAGTTAAGTGGCCAGGAATTCTTTCTCTCAGTGAAGCTCTCTTATTGTCTTCCTCTTCCCCTTCTCTCTCTCATTCATTGTTCTTCCATCCATCCATCCATCCATCTATCCATCCATCCACCAGTCCATCGACCCAGCCATTATCCATTATCGGAGAAACCCTGGTTCTTTTCGATGATGCAGTGAAGAATTACAGATCAGTGAGCCTATTAGCAGGCACGCAAAGTTTATTAGTGCATGGCAGAGCAAAAGCAAGGGTGACCAGAGGCCAGGGTGGGAGGCTTGCCCTAGGGCAGCCAGAGGCCCAGAGGCCAGCCAACTCCCCCACCCTGCAACGTGGCAGAAGGGCCAAGAACACCAAGAGAGCGAGTCCTCTGTTCCGAGGACTTCCATAGTTGGGGGGATGGGGTGAGGAAGTTGCACATTGATTGACAGGTAAAGGTGCTCGCTTTCTAGGACTGGGGCTTCTTTCTTTAGGCCCAGTGGGCCCTTTCCTGCCTTTCAGGCCTTGGGATGTAAACGGTTTCAAGTGTTTCCTTCCCAGAGAGTGGAAAGGGCACTTCCAATTCCACGGAGTTTCTCTTTCTGTGCTAACAGTGTCTCTTGTGATATTGGAGCACCTGGGCAATGTTATCAGACCAGGTCCGGGACTGCTGGGGTAGCAGGTGAAACATGTCTCCCTCTGCTGCTCATTCGCTTATAACCCACCCACCCATTCAACTTGATTGCATGCTTTCAGGTCTTTTTCATCTACAAAACATGTTACATATTTAACTGTATTGGTTTTTCAATGGCACAACCAAAGCAATCAGTTGTTTTACGTACATAGATGTAGCTAAAATGTTAACACCATCCTAATTTAAAAAATTTTTTTTTGGAGCAGCGGCTATGTTTGTCTTTAGTTCAGGTTTTGATATGATTCATTCTTAATATTTATTATCAGAAATAAGTCCTTGCTATTAATAAAGGCAGAGCTTCTGTGATAGTCACAGGTGCAGGGGCCCCTGGTAACTGCCCTGTGGTCCTGTGGGCTTGTCAGCTGTCGTGATGGATTCTTTTTCCCAAGGCTGGGAAGGACGAGCAGCTGCCTTTGGTGTTGATGGGACCATTAAATGGAGCACATTACTCCATGACCATCTTTGCTAAATTGGAAATAGACTCCTCTTATTTCATGAGGTCTTCAGTACCGATTTAAAAAAATTCTTTTCTTTTTCATTTATGGATGGTGCCTCAGGCATCCATTATATGATAAGTGCTTAATAAATAATAATAACAGTTATCTTGGAGCAGAAATCTGCTGATCTTTTAACGTGAATGGAACCTGGAGACCCCTTTTCTATTATGTAGGAGGGTATATTTGTTTTAACACCACATTATTGTGGCTTTTCATTCCAATGCATCAGCATTCCATTTATCCACATGCTTTAGGATTTATGGTTATTATTCTGTCTGTTTTTCTGTCTCCTCTATATGCCCAGGCTTCAGACTCTTTTCTTTCTAAATCCAAGAGTTCAGATAACACCATACAATGCACAATAGATTTGTGCCTCAGTAAATGACCCAGGAAGTGAATGAAGCTCCACACATGGTGAGACTCATTAGGTCTGTACTTTTCTCACTTGAGCAAAATGTTTGTTGATCATTTTCTTCTTGACCATTTGGGAAGTGATACACAATGCAATTCGAGGCCTACCTGCATTTCCAAAAGTTTTTCTTTAGAGTCCTGTTGTATTTGGGTGATGAAATGTTGATGCCACAGCAGCGATGCCCCAATACACCCCTTGATAGATCTTGCATTTGAGCCCCTTTTTGTTCATTTTGGGGTGATGGGGGCAGGGCATGCTTGCACTCCAAGCCTTATACCAAGTGCATTGTGTGGGAACTGTTCAGTAAGGATGAGGCCACTCTCACTGTCTCATGCAGCGCTGCCATCTCCTCTCGGTGTAGAGCTGCCAGGGACCTACGGTGTGACAAGCTGCCATGTCTCTGGGGTTACTAAGCTCTCACACTGAATGTCCCCAGGCTGCTTTCTGGGACTTCCCTGTCCTTGATCCTGTCCCCTCCGACATCACCAGGCTGGTCACTTTTTCCTCTTTGCTGCTCTTTCTGCCTAATGCTCCCCCAGCCCCATGCTCACGAAATGCATTAAGTGAGCTCTGAGGTGGACAACTGGGAAGCCAATACCTTTGCTGCTGTACGTTAACCCGAGGGTGAGCCAGGGCCCAGCACCGAGTTCCAAGTGGGCATCGGTGCATCGTTAGGTATTATTAATTACAATTATTCCCACCCTATGCTGCTTAAGAGAATTTCAAGGGCAACTTTGACTCCACGGGGTCTTCCCACTGCTGATTTAAGACATTTTATGGAGCTTACCAACAGAAAGCAGGGCCTGGAGCATGTCCAACCTTGTCTTCTCAGGGGGCTCCGGAATTATGATCTTCCACCTGGGTGGAAGGACAGCCACACCCCTGCCCAGGCCTCCTGACCTCTCGTTGCTTAGCTAACCTTGGTGGAAACTTCCAGAGAAGTGTTTCTGCAGAGAGAGCCATACAGCGCGACCCACAGCTGTGTGAAAGCTACAAAATCAGTCTCCAGCAGTGAGAAACAGTTTCATAAGAGAATGTGGCGATTATGTTTTCTAAGTTTTGCTCCAAGTATTTTGTAATGGACAGGGAATATATTTCACAGCTCCTGAGAGCCCTCCTGGCTCCCCTGTTTGTCATTCCAAGCTTGAAGGAGAGCAGAGGCCGTGAGAGCGATCTGGGCATCATCCTTTGGGGAACCTAGTGTATGCAACACCCGTGCAGCTGACCTGTGTCGCGAGAGTCTGCCCATGATGGCGCTGTCATCGGTGACCAGGACGAGCCATGGTGTGAACTGCATGCTGGACCGCTCACCCCGCACCGAGTGTCTTCACTAAAAACTAACACCTAGTGATGTTTCTCTCCCTCTCTTTCTTCCTCCCTTCCCCCCTAAAAGTAAATAAATGAAATATTTAAAAAATTCGTCCACACAGTACATGTATATACATGTGTGTTTGCACATGTGTACACGTGTGTACGTGTGTGTGTGTGTGTGTGTGTGGCATTAAGAGAGCGCAGATTCGGAGCCTGGGCAAGACCTGCACCGTCTTGCAGCCCTGGGGGAAGCGCGGGGCGGCCGCTCTCCCAGAGCCACTCGCCGCCTCTGCAAGGCCACGTCCGGGGTCCTCAAGACTGACTCGATGGGGTCGCATACGGCGATAGGAGGTCGGCCGCCTCGCCTCCGCCTCTGTTTCTCAGGGCACATGCCTCCCAGCTGTTCCCACGTTGACCTCATTACCTAGCCTGGCGGCAAGCCGGGCGTAACTCTGTGGCCTCCTCCCGCTCGGGGCTGCCCTGTCCCTGTGACCAGAGCCCCTGTCCCCGGGGAGTGTGGGTGGGTGTGGATGCCTGTCTCCCCTGGCTGAGGAAGGCCTGATCCCCGCCTCAGCAAAGACCTGCTGCCCACAAACAGGACCACGTGTGGGAGTTCGAGGACACGCTGCGGAGGGGTGGTGGCTCTCTCCTCCCTGCACGGGGGCTGGGAGTGAAGGGCAGCGCCTTCAGCCCGTTCCCCAGGCCCGTGTCTCACACCGTCAGAGCCTGGACGGGGGCCGGTTGAGGCTGATGTGTGGTTTCCAGGATCCCCCAGCTCCTTTTCCGATCCGTTCGAGGAGCTCATTTTGAGCAAGGAGGACAGACTTTTCTTGAATCCACGGCCTCCTCATCTCTCCCGCCTGCAAAGGGTAGTCCCAGCCATCTTCAAGGGCATCGGACATGCACCACCTTCAGCGCTGAGGCAGGACCCACCCCCAGCAACACGAGCGGGACCCCCAACGGCTCACAGGGTGGCTAGCATTTTTAAGCCATAAAATATTTTTTAAGTAAGGTCTATTCATTGTATTTTTAGACATAACGCTACAGCATACTTAGTCTACTAGAGCAGATGAATAGACTTAGGCTAAGACTTAGTGCAGAGATTTTCAACTGATGTGCCCTAAGAATTTTAAATAAATGCAGCACCTGACTGTTTAGTCAGGGACACTAACCTCTTTTTCCTTAGAGTGTCACATTAAAAAATGACAACAGCCAACACAATAGTGGCCGTCTGGTGTGAATGAATGAATCCAAATTATACCTACGTATTTCTTTTGTCAGCTCAGCAAAAAATACAGTGTACTTTTTGGTGTGCCGCAGAAATTGAGTAATTAGTTGAAAGTTGCTAGACTAGGATATTTTGTAAACGTAACTTACATATGTACCGGGACACCAAAAAATTCATGTGACTCATTTTATGACAACCTTCACCTCATTGTAGTGGCCTGGAAACTGAACCCACACTGTCCCCTAGACGCATAGGTACTTGTGAAAACCATTGTCCCGGCCCCAGGAAGTAGGTTCCATGAAAGCTCAAATACTCAGTTCAAAGTTGCATGTCCCCACAGTGTTAAGGACCTTGAGCATGAGTCTGAGGCCAGAGTGGTCCTAGCTGGTGAGGAGCAGGGAGCCCGGGGCCTGGGTGGGCTGGGCCTGGCCTTCTCAGGACCCAGCCTGGGTTCAGTTCCACCCCTGGGCTGTAGCTGGCCCAGAATTTGAAATCTCAGAGCCTGTCAGCTGGAGGTCACCGAGCTTGTGCTCCATACCCTTATGATAATGGTTGAATGACAGGGAGAACTTGATAAATGCTAATTTTGGTGATTTAAGGCCATGCTTTTGATTTTTCTTGTGGGGTGGTTAGACTGGCCGGTTAGCTCCTGAGGTTAGCAAAAGGCAAACTGAAAGCCTGACATGGAGGAAAAGAACATTCTGAACCACGAAGGTCAGTCAGAAAGAGTAATTTGCGCAGGAGGCTGTCAGATGCGGGAACTAGAGATATTCAAGGGCAAATTGGATGTTGTACTTAGGGAAATGGTATAGGAAGACTTTTTGCTCTTGTGTACGAAGCCTGAAGGAGATGACCCTGCAGTCAGTCTATAAATAAAATGCTTTTCTGTTGTCTACGCTTTCGGCACTTTGGGAATGATGGGGTATGTTGCGCACTTTGAAAAGGGCTAATTCCAAAAGCATCGCAGGGAAATGCAAACCTGATGTTTCTCATCAGTACAAAAACTGTGTTTAAAACGTGAGGCCCATTCCAACTGTGCCCTGTCCCCCCACTCTCCGCATTAGAGTAGATCGGGGTATTCTGTACGGACATGTCTGAAGGTTCAACAGCATAGAACTTCATTTTCACTCCCCAGTCTAAGATGCTGCTCCTGGCTGATGGGAAGGTTTCTTCTGCATGGTGGCTCAGGAATCCATGTCCCTGCCATGTCTGGCTCCACCCTGCCCTGTACCTTTGCCTTCCTCTGCGTGAGCCGTTGGAGGGGACAGTGTGCAGGAAGGTCAGCCACCTCGCAGAAGCCTTGGCCAGCACCATCTACCCATTCCCCGTTCCTGTTTCGCTGGCAAAAACCCAGTTTACCACCGCGGCCTGCCAGCCAGCTGGATGCCCAGGACCAGGAGGAGGTGCCTCTCTCTGGGCAGCTCCGGTCTCGCCACTCGCCCATTCTTTTCAAGTCCTTGCACTGAGCTGCGCTGCTCCGGGACTGGTGCATGGAAGCCCGGGATGTCTTTGGGAACCAAGTAAGAGCTGCAGAGCCTCTGCTCATCTTCCTGCCCATTGCCCATCCCACATGCAGGTTTAGGGAGCATTTCCAGGTGCTCTTTACAATGTCCCTTATCTAGAAGGACAGAGGAACTGCTCTCCAATCATGGTGCTGTCTATGAAGTACATAGCATTTCCACACAAGGACTGGCGCGCCTTCTGAAGGCCTGGGGTGGGTAGGAAGCATGCAAAGGGCTTGTTGTAATGCCAGCGTCCCCAGGGTTAGCTGCCTGAGAAACACGTAGGTGGAAAGTGCTACCCCTGCACAGTGACCTTTTCTCCAAAGGCACGGCTAACAAGGCCCGTGCGATGGCTGCTTTCCGCAGCGTGAGACCATCGTGGCTTCCCCACCTGAGAGGCCATGCTGACTTGTATGCACAAGGTGGCCAGTCCCCAGGGCCCAATTGCAGGTGCTGAAATTAGCCATTTCCTGGCAAACCCTGCAAATAAGCTGCAATCCTCAAGACACAAGTCTTTTACAGAATTGCCTGCAGACCAAATAATATTCATCTGTAACCCAGTTTAATTACTCAAGCCATATATTTAACTGCTTTTGGCTTGCTGAGCCAAATTTGACAGAGAGTCAGGTGTGAGAGGGTTAATAGCAGGCAGGGCTGAGGCCACCAGGCAGAGGGAGCACAGCTGAAACCCAGGCGGGTCAGATGGGCACAGGGCTGGTTTCCTGTTTTATCCCTTGCCTGTCAACACCAATAAACATGTCATGAAGTGACCAGAAACGTGTGAAGCTGGGAAGTCAAATACCAACATTCAGCACAGTATTTCAGTGGGCTGAGCCGGGGCCCTGCCCCTGAGAGGGGAAGTTCAGACATTAGATTGTTTACGATGCCAAACCCCCTTACGTATCCTACTTTCCACCTCCAGGTATTCCCTGCACATCCCAGCAAACGGAAGAACCAACCGCATATTTTCCTTTCTGTAAGGGAGCCAAATATCAGGTCCAACTCTGATTGGTGTTTTTTGGGTTATGTTGGCTAATGGCAGCCACGAGGCCTCTCCCCTTGCAGAAGGTTTGGGGGCTGCTAGAGGGTGCCTTTGGGGTGATAGGCATGGAGAAACTGAATTTTCTGTCAGATTCCCGAGAGAGAGAGAGAGAGAGAGAGAGAGAGAGAGAGAGAGAGAGAGAGACCACACGCATACGCATATATGTGAGAAAGAAACTTGTACACTGGATGATGTAGTCATTCGAATAAATCTTCCTTTGTTTTATTTACTTAAAATAAACCTGTATTGTTTCCTTTTCTTATTATCATTAGTGATGCGTCAACGATCATATTTCTGCAAGTGACTTCTAGATTATTTTCTAACGAATACATTTTATACATGGGGATATTTGGTTAAAGGTGATGGAATTTTATTTTTATTTTTAAGAAATAGGCCTTGGCTGGTGGCACAGTGGATAAGGCACTCGCCTGTGAACCCAAAGGTCGCTGGTTCGATTGCCAGCCAGGGCACATAACCAGGTTGCAAGCCAGATCTCCAGCCAGGTCTGTAGCTGGAGGCAGGTAAAAGGCAACCATACATTGATGTCTCTACATTAATGTCTCTCTCCCTCTCTGCCTCTCTCTTACCCTCTCTCTAAAAATATAATAAATAAAATCTTAAAAGAAAGAAATCTATATTGTCAGCTTTTTCAGAATTGTGCTAGTTTATTTTGTCACCACCAAATAATGAATTTAGCCATTCACTGCGATTTTATCAGTGTTGGATTTTGCCTTGTTCTTTTGTTCATTTATGAGGCCTGCAATGGCAATGATTATTTCAATGTGATTTTAAAAATTTATATTAACGATATCTTCCCATTTGCTTGCTTACTTTTTGTATTTTTTAGTGTGAACATTCAAATAGCATGACTTTTTTTCCTGTTTTGTTACTTAGTGTTTTATTTTTTTAATTTGAGTAAGCCCTTTATAAAACATGAACATTATCTCTTTAAAAAAGCGAAGCCTGGCTCTGATAATTACATTCATATCTATAAAATGTGCATACTAACTCATTCCCAGAGCTATTGCATGGAACTGGTGTAATGATGCATTTGATATTGCTTTGGAAAACCCTAAGCATTATATACATGCCATGTGACCTTAGTGTAAAATTTCAATGTACAAATTTACATTTAGTTAAAAGCGTTAGTATAGGGGTAAATAGACTCTGGGGACAAGTCGTTAGATAGGCAGAGAGGGAGAGAGACATCAATGCATGGTTGCCTTTCACCTGCCTCCAGTCATGGGCCTGGCTGGAGACCTGGCTTGCAACCTGGTTATGTGCCCTGGCTGGGACTCGAACCAGCGACCTTTGGGTTCACAGGTCGGCACCTTATCCACTGTGCCACCAGCCAGGGCTCAATGTTGACTATTGATTTAAACAAGCTCATAGGAGATTGAGCTGTTACTTTTGGAGACTCTTTTTAACAACTCAACGCCAAATGTATGTTTTTATTGAACGTTATTATTTTGGAATTTAAATTTTCTTGGACCTAAGCCCTCTGACAGTAGTCTACACCTGTGAGTTTGCTCCCTAGAAGATACTTGTACTCAGTGACCAGTTTCTCTGTGGATGAATTCAATGATAAATTACAATGGAATTGACTTTTTAATAGCATCACGTGCTCTCCTCGGATTGCACGGCCCTCTGAGGATTATAAAGTCATCCCGGGGCCCAACGACAGGGTCCTAATTGTGGACTTGAACACAGACTTGCCTCTATATTTGAGAAGGGCTCCTTCCCATCTGGGAACATTAAGTTGGATTTTATTGAAACTGGGGCCAGACACCTGGGTGCTCGTTTGAAAAGTATCCTGGGATCTTTATAATTTCCACCCGGATGGTCAGGGAGGTGAGAGAACGACCCTCCCTGGGTGTGACCGTGAGTTCCACTCAAGGTCTTGACCCAGGCGACGCCCCCACCCCAGAGGTGAGATGTGCATTATGAACAAATTAAATGGCCTCTTAATGACTGTGCTGAATCCCAACCATATGTTGCGCCTGGGCCTCTCCCGGCTGAGATGGGCCGGTGGCCAAGAGGACAGGATACAAAGTGTTCAGACCGTTGCTTTTTGTTTCAGTTGCGCCGTAGGCAACAGTGCTTTCTGTTTGTTGTTTCCTTCTGATACATGCTCGTCTTCTCTCTGTGATGCCATTTATGGAATGCAAACCCGACACTCAAGGTTATTTGGTGGTCTGCCAGGCTTCATTGGGTGGGTACAAAGGGGAGCCCCCCGTCCCCCCGTTCTCTTCCGTTCTCTTCCGTTGCCTGCCCGCTGCTGGCCCAGCGGGCCACTGCTTGCGTGGGCCTTCTGCACCTCACCTTGACGTTGTTGGTCTGGAAAGGTGCTAATTAAGCTGTAGCTGTTGGCCTCCTTGGCTTTGGGAAGCCAGAGACCTGGGCTAGCTGGTGCGTGTGTGTGTGTTCAGTTTTCTGCATTTGGAGGAACTGTTAACCAGTAAGGATTGGTTTAGAGCTTACAAACACAGCAAGTTCTTCCAACTCCCTCTGGGGCTGACTCAGAGGCAGTTCAACTAACTGCCCTGCAGTTCGAGGTAATTGTAACTCCGCATACACGGAGTTTGGATGTTTTGTGAATCTAAGGAGCAGTGGAGGCATTCTGAAGTTCTACAGTTGTTCTCATCCCCCTTCGCCTTGCCCTGTTGGTGTCAGGTGAAAACATGTAGGAGAAGAATGAAGTGCTGTCTCATCAGTGTCTGAAACATGAGGCCAGTTTACATGCTGGCTGGACCCACAGGCTCACCCACCCACCCACTGGGCTGTGGTACCCACACCATCGTCCTGGAAATTGGCTCCCAAGTACTGACAGCGCTTCTTGTGAACTTCAGGTGCTTATCTTTGCTTTGCCTGTGCTGTAATGTGTTGCCTTGGCTGATTTCTAAAGCACACCCCTTGGTATCTTTCACAGCTCGAGGTAAATTCTGTACCGTGAGTTGAGGGGCCCAAAGCATCCCCCTGCTGTTGGTGCTGGAGAGGGGGAGGGAGCGTAGAGCCGCCAGAAGCACTGACCCCAAAGTGAATGCAGCAGGAGGGCTGAAGATGCGTCATCAGCGCTACAGTTTTGCAGAAACCATAACGTCCTTGCAAAAGGGGAAGGAAAAAGAAAAATGCATTGTTAAAGGGGGTGGTGTAACAGGACCGGAGGTGGCAGCAGAGGTGGCTTAATGTGTCCAGTTGGAACCTTTTAACTTAGCCCCGAAGGCTTCTGCCCAGCCCATCTCTGTCCCAGCACCTTCTCGGGGATGACAGCCTTGGTAATTGATGGGCTGGTGGAGGCTCTCTCTGCAAGCACATTAAAGCAGGCGGAGCACCCCTGCCCCCGCCTCTCCACCGCCTGGCACGGGGGCCCAGAGGGGAGCCAATCCAGGGCCTGGCGCAGTTGCCGGGAAGAAGAGATCGATCCTGTCAATCAGCCTACTGTCAGGCTCCGGGACCTTTCACCTGCTCCTCGGAGCCGTGAGAACTCCCAAATCTCTTCGCAGGCCTTTTCTATTAGACACATACTCCCATGTTTTGATTTTTTGCTCCCAAAGTCATTTTTTTAATAATTACCTGCATTGAACCACACTTACCATCTGTGGGCTGAGAGCCAGCCGATGATTTATAGTCTTGGTGTCCACCCGTGCGGAGCCAGCTTGGATGGATTGGGCTGGTGACACACACTGGGCGCGCTGATGGGTGGGGGTCAGTGTCAGAACGATGCTTCCGGTGCTGCTGACGTGCACCCGGGGACCTGGGGTTTGGTATTCAGTTGGCAGACCGTGACATTGCAGGAGCGGAGCCTCAAGCCGGGCGGCAGAGGGAAAACGCAGCGAAGGAAAAGGGCGCGTGGAGAGAGGAGCTGGCATGCACAACACAGGCGGTGTTTCCTTCACCCGCGCTGCCTGCCTTACGTCCAGCATCTGTGCCATGGTCAAGCCCTGGTGGGGTCCCTGACCGCTTGACTTAGCATTTGGATGTACCCCGATTTATACCCAAATCAGGCTGTCAGTGTCATCATTCTCTGAGAGACATTATGGGCTGAGGGTAGTTTTATTTCAGACAGAACATCAGTTGCACCCTGGTCCACTGGACATGTCTTCCTGCAGGGAGCCGCCCTGCGATGTCTGGGCACAGTCCAAGTCAGTGGGTCCCAGAGAACCAGGACTTGTTTCCTAACAGCTTCCCTCATTTTGTCCCTGCTCCCAACGTAGGCCTATAGCCAAAATGCCCTGTAACCCGTCTCGCAGGATGCGCCCCTCCTGGTTAGCTCCCACAGCGTCCTTATCACCAGCCTCCGGCTGGCACCCTCTTCCTCTCTGCCGCTCTGAAGCTCTGGGTCCCTGGCTGCAGTGCAGTGGCTGACTCGCTGTAGCCAGCTTGGGGTGCTTTGCTGCTTCCCACGTGGCAGGTCTTCGTTCCCACACAGCGGCAACACACCAGGGTGCGAACCAGACCCCGGGCCTGTCCGCCCCATCCTCTCTGTGGCCATGGAAGGTTCTAGCAAAGAGGCCAGGAGCCAGGGACACCAGGGAGAGCACAGTGACCATGGCCTTGCCCTGTAGACACACACACTCCTGCCCTTAGGTTACTGATGATGACAGAAAACAGGTTTTCCATGAGACTTGCTGTCCATGTGGCTTCAGCCCGGGCCTCACTCCTGGCAGTGGATTTGGACACACGTTCCAGCACAGTTTTGTTGCCTGTGAGCTGGTCATTGGGGGTGAGACAAAAACCCCTTTGAGAACAATTGTTATGAAACTCCATGACCTGAGTCATGGTCCTTGCTGTGTGACAATAAATAATTGATTATTTTAGAGCAGGGGAACTTGGACATTTTTTTTTTAAGTACTAAAAATAATAAATAAAAGACTCATCTATTCAGCAGTTATTTAACTCCTACTGTTTGCCAGGCTCATAAGTTACTATCAAAATGTACTCCCTATTTCTGTGAAAGCACTAGTTCATTCCAACAGTGTTTACTCATTGCCAGGACTTGCTGTTACATCCTCTTTTCCGTAGTTTACAATTTGTCCCTTGACCGAATGCTGGGTGAGAAAAGCATAAACTGCTGTTTCCCTCTCATGAAGGAAATAAACATTTTCGGCTTACTGGGTTTTACGGCAGTCACTTTACAGGGCTGATCTCCAGGGGCGGCTGCTCTGATACGAGGCTCTGCCACCTGCCAGCGTGGCCGGTGGCTGGGGCTGTGCCGCGTCCTCTTTGTGGCCTGCTGTCCAGAGTCCCAGTTCCCAGGCAGGACAGCCCTTGGGGGACCCCATTTCCCCACACCACCGTTCAGGCGAACACAGAGTCAGTGGCCTTGCCTTCGCCTTTTCAGAAATAGGGACTAAAAATAAAATGAGCACCTCACTTATATTTAACAGCAATATGTTTTAAAGCATGGTGGACTCAGAGAAAAAATTCTTGCTGAAACAACAGATTGTAAGGGGTCCTTCTTGGCTGCTTTATGTATTCTGGGTTCCAAAGCTGTATCTGCAGAAATCAGGCAGGTGACAGGATCTGTTTGCCACGACCCACTGTGTTTGGTGCCCGCGTACCGCACAGCTTCCATGCTGGGTATCCTGATGGAAACGTCCAGCCCCTCCTCCTGAGAAGCTGCTGTCACCCCTCTCAAAGGAGCAGGGTGTGGCCTGGTCCTTCTGATTGTCCAGCTCCAGATTCCGTCCCTTGAGTCTTTCTCTCCTGTTGTTTATTCTTTCATGCTAGTTTTATTTTTTTAAGATTTTATTTATTATTATTTTTAGAGACAGTGGAAGGGAGAGAGGCAGAGAGGGAGAGAGACATCCATGCATGGTTGTCCTTCACCTGCCTCCAGGACCTGGCTTGCAACCTGGTTATGTGCCCTGGCTGGGAATCGAACCAGCGACCTTTGGGTTTGCAGGCCAGCACCTTATCCACTGTGCCACCAGCCAGGGCTTTCATGCTTTTTTAGATTGAGGCAGGCTGTCTAGGCTAAGTTGTTTCTTATGTAACTCTTTGCTCTGAACTTGAACTTGCTCACAGTTCCAAGTTTGGAGTCTTTCCTGTGAGGCTTGCAAGGAGGTATTCCTGTCTTCCAAAGTGCTCTGAGACCTTCGGCCACCACTTACTAATTGATGACCTGCCTGACATACCAGCCTGGGCCCCTGCTGGGGTGAGGGAGGGCGACCGAGAGGTAAACAGACACAGTTCCTTTACTCGTAAAAAAGAATAATAAGATGATGAATTTGAGAAACCTAAAATGACATATAAAATCATTGTATAATTGAGAAAATACAGATGAGCTGAAAGGAGAGCAAGATCTTCCATGGTCCCATCATAGAAATGGAAACAGCGTTTTGGTCCAATTCCTCCATCTGGGAATACGCTTTTTCCACTTAATGCAGCTTCCTAAACATATTTTCAGCTCATTTACTTACTTTGCAATTTTTTTGTTTGTTTAAAATTGTTTTGTTGTCAGGGCAGTGTGGTTTTAGGACTTACTATTTCAGTAGCGGTATCTCCCCCGCCCCCCTTTCTTCTTACTATTTTAAACACTAGGTGAGTACATCATTGTATGGAAGGTCTGTATGTATCTGATTTCTGTTGGACAACATAGGTGGCCTCCAGACTTCTGGTGTGATGCTGCGTGACGTTGAGGGCCCACCCTGATCATGGGAAGACTGTTTGGATGCCTTTCTGCTGGTCTGACTTGCAAACAGATTCCCTCACCAGGCAGAGCAATCAGTCCTGCTTTTCCCTGGGCACTAGGAAGCGTCATTTTTGCTGCCACCACAGCTGCAAGGGACCCTGCTGCCCCCTGTTCAGCTCAGTGGTGACGGCTCGCCACCCATGAGCCAGCAGGTGGAGGGGAGTGGAGCAGGCCCCACCCTGGGCGAGGAGGTGGTTCTCCGTCCACACTCGGGTGGCTCTTGGCCCCGGTCCTGCTCTTCTTCCAGCTGAACGCCCTTTGGACTCTGTGATCCAAGTTCAAGGCTGATGACACTGCTGTCCTTGCACTGCGCGTGTTAAGGGAAGGGATCACCCGTGTTCAGGGGTCCTTGCTCTGAGAGCCCCTCATCTCTCTGCACCACAGGCCTTGGGAGCTGAGTGGCAGTCAGGTGAACGCCTGGATGGAATTTGGGATAAAATGGATTCAAAGGGGCACTTTGGGTGACAGGTGTTCAGTGGCTTCTTTGGGAAAGTCTGGCTCTGCTGGAGACGGGAGACTTCCTTGTACATTTGCATGTGGCTTTTCGTCTTTCTAAAGCTAAACGACTGCACCATCTACAGCCTGACATCGGGAGTTGGTTTGGGCACCCATCGGACACCATGGGCTCCTGCAGGCCCATGCGCCTGCAGCTCGGGTTTCCAGTTCCCAAGTCAGGGAAGCACTTCTGGGCAGCAGGCAGTCTCCGGTGGCTTGGCTGCAAGTCCTCTCGTCACAGAGGACCTTGCCAGTGCCTCAGGGTCGGGACAGAGGGCCCCATGGTTGTTGGGGCCATGTGTCAGAGGCCCCATGGTCTCTGTGTGCATCTTTGTGTTTTAAGGGCAGGTGTGTGTTTGCTCCAGCAATTCAGTGCCTAGGGATCTATTATTATGAAGGAATAAAAAGGCAGAGAATTATCTGTAGGACAGAGTACGACAGGCACACGGTTTTTAAAGTGACGTTTCACACCGCCTCAACACATGATGAAAAGAAGGGAAAAGTACAGATCGCTGAACCAAGCCAGGCCTTGGAAGGTTCCATTTTCTAACAGAAGGTGATTTAAATAGCTAAACAAAAACATCACATCTCTGTCTCGTTACATTACGAAGATTTCTTAGGGTCACTGAGGCTAATTTTCAGTGCCGTCATTAAAATAAATTCCTCCCCTTTTAACGCTAGAGGTCACTCTGGGACCACGTATGTGAAATCAGCACCATGGGGCCGGAAGGTCAGCACCACCAATCTGTATTCATCGCTGAACCTTGAGCCAAATTTGTACCTAATCATGAGTGACTTTGATGCAGCCCGGCCCCTCCGAAGGCCCCTCGTTCCTGCAGAACCGTGGGTGCTGGGACGGTCAGCTGTTCCGGTCCAGCCCTGTGTTCCACAGCTGAGCACCGCGACTGGGAACCCCACCTGCCCACCCTGCCGGCTCTTTGTGCTCATTTTCCAGAGGGAGAGAAGCACCTGTCACTTCAGTATCAAGTGGCAGTAGCTTGCTTTGTCACGGTCCCCCGCGAGGCTGAGGCAGATGCACACTTAGCCCAGCCCTGGTTACGGGCGACCAGGCTGTGGAAGCAGCTGTCCAGTCGGCGGGCCCCTCTTCCCTGCTTCTGGAGAAACGTAGACTAGCCCACGTCCAGTGTATGGGGAACTGTCTTCTGCCTCTGATGTGGTGACACTGGAGGGCTGACCCTCAAAAGGGCTTATCAGTTAGGTCACCGACCCCAGAAAGTTCTAAGTTCCTTTGACTTGTGCCTTTCCGAGCAACTACCATCGCTTCTCATTTGGATTTCAGATGCATTGGGCGTCTGTTTGTGCAGAACTTTCAGATACCATTTCGGGCAAAATTTTGTGATTCCTTTTATGAATGGCTCCTGTCGCTGGCGTTTTGTCTGTGACTGATGGGACACATTAGTGCCGTTGCAGTGTCCTCACCGGAGAGTGGGTTCTGAGGCGGCAGTCTTCAGAGACCTAGGAACCAGACTTAATGAGAAATAATGGGCACGGCGGCAGCCTGTCACTCTCCCACGGTGTCTTGAGATGCCGATGGGACTGCAGGAAGGCAGGCGATGCAGAGGAAATTCCCGGCCATCTCTGAGGAGGGCAGGCTCCTGTGAGGAGGGGCGGCGTCCCTGCCACTCTGCGAAGCCCGAGCATGGGCCGTAGGTGTAGAGCCCACGTGGCCGATGTCCTGCTCCTGGGGCCACTGCGTTACCTTCCGAGTGGCCCCCTTCAGGAAGACCTTCGCCCTGGGCAGGCCAAACCCGTCTTGGGTGGGGGACGCCACTGTCTCCTCACCGCCCTGACCTCTGTGTCATGCCCAGGCCTGGATCAGATCTGTGGCATGTAGTTTGCTTAGATTTAGAGCCCTTGGGCCGGCTGAGATCATCTTTCTCTGTAAAGAGATAACGAAAATACTCCACAGTCACTTATCTCGGCACCTAACCGGCCCGCCAGCCATCGATTTCCCATTCCGGTTCACAAGGTGCTGAATGGAGCCGATCAATTTCACAGCACCGATGTGACTCAAACACCCCATAATCTATATGATCAGCGGGCTGCCCTCCTGAGGTCCTCATCTGACCTGGTCACGGTGGCTTCCCGATCGGGGAGTTGATAGCAGGTGCTGGGAGGTCTCTGCTGGAGTCCGTGTCGGCTTTTGTCTTGCTCTGCTGGGTGGATGGAGACCCTCCGGCCGTACCCCTCCTGATGCACGCTCAAGCCACCGTGTGGAGTTAAATTAAAAGCTCTCATTAGTCCCATTTTTTAGCAGCCTGCAGAAACACCATGTGGGGGGGGGGTCTGCTTAGAAAGCAGGTTTTTACTTAATAAACAGCGATCAATTGAATTGATTAACCATGAGCACTTTCCCACAGAGTCTGTGGGTGGTGCTTGTTGTTGGTAAATGGAGTTCAGGTGTGCCAGGTTGGCTGCCTGTAGGTCCTGCCTCTCTCACTGAGCGGGACAGGATGGGGGTGATGGGGGGGATGGGGGCGGCCGGGCCGCTGTGGCCTGTGCTTTCGGGACCGGGACAGCCTGAGCCAGCCTCTGTCTCCAGTATGTCTGCCGTATCACTGTCCACTGTGGTCACTTACTAGGCACCCCAGGCATTCCTGGAAACCTTGCATCTGTTTTTTGGTCTTTTAAAAACCTAGTTCCTGTGGTTTAAGATCTCTGCTGGCTTGGTGGAGCGGCCTGTGCCTTGGCGTTAGCAGTGTGCTGCGCAGGCTTGCTGCCTCCGCTCCTCTCCCCTCCCTGGAGGGGCAGCAGGCCCCTGGGCGGACGGCTCCCGGCAGCGTCAGCCCCTGGTTGCCTCTGTCGGGGGTGACAGGCCCCGTCACCTTTGTGCAGCAGGGGTTGCCTGTAGGGGCGGGCGCCACCGGGTAGGCCCAGGACAGGCACAAGGACAGGGCACCTGCCATTGGGAGCCCCTGCTGATGGTGCAGCTCACGGGCAGGTCTCAGCCTTTTGGGGTTAGGTTACCGAGTTACTAAAGTACATCAGAGCAGCGCAGCCCAAGTAGCAATGCGGGGTAGGCTCCGTGGCCAGGCTTCAGTAAGACCCAGTCGTGGCTCTGGAAGGGGGCGTTATGCAGGGCGCAGTGCCTTTCGTGCTCTTGGTCCTGTCCTTGGGTAGAGCGGGCGCTGCCAGGCCTTGGCCACTGCTCTTCGGCGCCTCTGTGAGGAGCTGAAGGGTCTCTTGCGCCCTCTCGTGGTTCACCTGCGCACTCGCCTCGACTTGAGCGGGTGGGTCCGCTTGCTTGCCCTGCGAGCTGCAGTCCCGGGCCTGGGCGCAGTTAGCCGGGTGGAGGAGAGCGCGCGTGGGTGTCTGACCAGCCCCCTGGCGATTCTGAGCAGCGGCCACGCTGGAGAGCTAACACAGAGGGAAGGGCAGAACCCGCGTGGCAGCTGGGGAACCGGATCTGTTTGGCTTTGTAATGTTTATTACTTGTGTGTTTAGTTCTATTTTATTCACCTTTGACTTGGGTATCTCGAATCTGAAAATGTCCAATCCTCTGGGAAGACCTTGTAGGTTGCCTGACCTGACCACCATTCCCAGCCCTTTACCCCTTCTTGTCCAAAGAAATGAAATAAGCATGTGATTTCGTAATTTCTCTCAGTGACTGTGACACAGAGCTAGTCGATATTATATCAGAAAGAGTCCGCAGCTGGGTGTTTTGGGGAAAGCCTGTTTTCCCCTTATTAAAAGAGATAGTTGTCGAAGACTACCTACTTCTCTTCTTGCTGTGAACGTATATGTGATGCCTAGAATTCACGCAGCTATCTTGTAACCATGAGGTTACAGTTAAGAGAAAAGCAGAGACCTAGGTTCAAACAAGTCAACCTTAGAAATGTCTTACCTCTGAACTTTTTATTGCAGTGGAAATGTAAGCCCCTATTATGTTAAGCCACTGGTAGGTTATCTATTACTTATAGCCAAGACATTCCTAAAAAACACACTTTTAAACGAAGCGTCATGGTGAAAAGCAGACGAGGGGAGAACTGAGAAGAACATTGCATTGCTTTAGAATGTCCGCCGTGAGCCAGGCCCTGGGCTTGCATCGGCATTATTCCAGGCCGATCAAAGACGCGGGTGTCGTTATGACCATTCTCAGTTGAGAAAATGAGGGTGAGTACTTGTCCTTGTTTCGACAACTTGGTTATTGTGAATGACCAAAGGATCAAATTTCCACTGAGTTTCTACGCCTCTAGGGCCCCTGCTCCTTCTGAGGACATGTTTCCTTTTCTCTACTGCTTTTCAGGAGGTGCTGCGGCCTGTAAACCCCTTATCTCCTTGCAGCACGACCTGAAAGACCCCAGGGACAGTTAGGTGTGGCCAGGAGGCCTGGACCCGATGCCCAGAGGGGCCTCGGGGAACCCAGCGCCCCACCCAACCTTCCGTCCGTCCTGACCGCGTGTGTGGGCGCACCGCACCCCCTCTCCGATCAAGAGCTGCTGGCCTGGCCTCTGAGTTCCCGTGTCATTGATTCACACCTTTCCCACTGGAAAGATCATTAAGAGGATTGGTTTAGGCTCTTGCTGAGCTGTTGACTGTGGGAGCGAATGCCAGGTGGAGCTGTAGCAGACGGCGTTCTCTGCAGGGCCCAAGGACGCGGTTAGAGCGGGAAGGCCAGGTTAGCCGCAGAGAAAGGGACACACCCACGCAGACTCACCGACTGGGCCATCCTGGTTGCGGTTCGGGAAATAGCAGCTTGCGTCCGTTTCCCCAAGTCGTGCTCACTAATCTCTTCAGTGACTGACATGGATTAAAGCTGATTTTGTTTCCATGATTATGAGTCATACGGTTTTAGATAGCAATTACGAAGAAGGATGAAGAAGAGAGTTGAAATGACCAGTAATCTGATAACAGTAGTCATAATTCCTAATTTGCAAGGGCTTATTAGTAGGTGCCATACTCTTTCTAGAACCGTTGACTATGGGCATGTTATTTAAAGCCTCTACGAAGTAGAAACAACGGGCAGCCACTTGCTTGACAGGAAGAAACCGAGGCACAGGGAAGTTAAATAACTTCAGAAGGGATGGAGTCAGAACTCAGTCCATCCCGGGAACCTGCCTCTTTGTCCATGAAGCTTGAATATCTCTGAGGGAAACTGGATAACGTGTGTTTTCTTTCTTTGAAAATACACATAGCCCTGGCTGGTAGCACAGTGGATAAGGCGCCGGCCTGCGAACCCAAAGGTCGCAGGTTCGATTCCCCAGCCAGGGCACATAACCAGGTTGCAAGCCAGGTTTCCAGTCAGGTCTGTGGCTGGAGGCAGGTGAAACGCAACCATGCATTGATGTCTCTCTCCCTCTCTGCCTCTTTTCCTTCCCCTCTTTCTAAAAATAATAAAATAAAACCTTAAAAAAAAAATACACATAAATATAACGTTTACAAACTCGGGATCCTACCCTACATGCTGGCTTGCAGCAAGCTTTGTTATGTGACTCTATGTTATGTTTTACTATAAATACGCATTTGGTGGTGCATGGGATGTGGTACCCAGCCCACAGAGGTGATCAGGAATATGTTCTGTTTCCAAGTGTTGGTTCTTTTTCTAAATAATACTGAGATGAAGCCCAGCTTTATACACACATCTCTGAATGGACCTCTGCTTATTTTCTCTATGTAAATTCCATAAGGAAAGGAACTCGGGGAAAATGTGAGCAGTTTTAATGATTACTGTATTTGTGTAGATTTAGTTTAGTTATTAGTTTTGACCACAATGACCCAATGAATGGATTGGTTTCAAATTTATGCCGGTAATTTCAGCTTTACCTTCACTACTTGACAATTTATATTGTTTGATGGGCTGGAAAATATGTCACACATGGCTTTAATGAACTCCATGAACAGAGTGATCGGAGGTTCTTCTTCGCTCCCTGACAACACTGTGTTAGACCCCTCACTTGTCTGTCTTCCCCACTGGACTGTGAGTGGGAGGTCATTACTTGACCTCGTGCTCACCGGATACCCTCTTGTGGCCCCCATTGTGGAGGCAGGGCCCTGTCCTCCCCACTCCCATCCCATCACCAATGTAGAAAGGACACTTTTGGTGATCAAAGGGCTGCAGAAGCAGTGCCCTCTCCCTTGGCTTCACCTGATGTCCTCACTCCGCCTTTAGCGCTCACTCAGGTGCCTTCTGGAATGGAAGCAGACACTGGTGGCAGTGTGATAGCGTGTCCAACAACTGGAAAGATGGATCCCATTTTACAGATGAGGAAGCTGAGTCACTGAGAAGTTGAATAACTTATCCGGGTGACACTTCTGTAAATGGTAGACTTGGGGTTTGAACCTGCACCTGCTAAATTCCTGAGACTCTCTTCTTTCCACTTTCACTCTGGGGCATTTAAGAATGGAGTTCAGGGATTTTAGCTAGGGTTCGGCTTAGGGTTCCACACCTGCCTGAACTCCTGCAGAGTTGGCGTGGCCCAGCCTAAGCCATCCAGAGGGCAGGGCATGAATGGAGCAGCAGCAGCAGCCAGGCTGAGCTGAGTTAGAATCTCTCCTTCTGGAGCACTTGACCCTTTACCATCTGGTGCCAGTCTCACCTTGCTTCTTCTAGTTCAGAAAGGAACTTCTGTTGGTGGTTGTGGGTTTTTTTTTTTTTTTTTTAAGGTTTTATTCATTATTTTCAGAGAGAAGGGCAGGGAGGGAGGAAGAAAAGCAGAGAAACATCAGTGGTGGTTGCCTTTCACCTGCCTCCAGCTATGGACCTGGCTGGAGACCTGGTTATGTGCCCTGACTGGGAATTGAACCAGCAACCTTTGGGTTCACAGGCCGGCACCTATCCACTTAGTGACCAGCCTGGGGGTTGTGTTGTTTTTTAAAGGCTTCCACTACATCATCGATTTCCACTAAGAAGCCTAGGCACCCTCTCATTTGATCATTTGTTCGTTTTGCCACGTTTGTGTCCCTTCCACGGGTCAGACCTTATTCTCGGCACTGAGAATCAGAGGGGCTGGGGCAGCTTGTCCCTGAGAGCATCCCATCTTAGGGAGCAGAGCACTTGGAAAGGGCTCAGTCACTCTGATGCCCCCCAGAACCAGGAGCAGGGCTCTGGGCGAAGGGCCTGTTGGTCTTCGGAGACATTCTTGCCCCCAGGTGCAGGGGACATGAGAAATTTCCTACGGAGGACCCCTAGGAAAACAAACAAATGAACGAACAAAACCCTAAATCGTAATAAAGTTGTAAGCAGAAATTATTACAGATTCAAGAAGTAAAGGAATAATTAGGGTCAAGTCAGGCAAAAATAAATAAATAAAACAGTGAATGGCAAAAAATTTGCACGCAAATGAACAACTTTCAAAGGTGCGCTCATTTTAGTTTCTTTTTGGCCAATTAGCCAAAAAGAGAAAAAAGAAGGGAGGTGAATGGGAGACAGTAATAAAAAGAATTGATTTTTCTCCCTTGCACACCAGCAACGCTTGCAAAGCTTGACATAATTTGCACTGATACTTCCCTGTGAAGGGCATGAGGGTAAAACCCTTCTTAAAATAATTGGGCTCCACACACAGACTGGCGCTGGGACGCTGCTCAGGACCCTGAGGACGGAACAGAGCCCCTGAGTTCCGCAGTCCCCACAGGCCCGGCAGGTGCCACACCAGGGCAGAGAGGACCAGCTGCTTCTGCACTGGGCTCCCAGCAGGTGGGGGAGGAAGTGCCTGGAAATGAGCCGACACTCAGTAGGACGGGGACCAGGGGGGCGGCAGAGGGAGGGGACTGTGGGCATCCGCACACGGGAGGAGAGAGGAGGCCGCAGGCAGCAGCTCGCAGCCCACGGGGTGCAGAGGAAGAGGGTCTACGAAGGTGACAGGGACAGGGGAGCCTGGTTGCCGGGAAGAACAGCAGAGGGACTGCGAGCGCAGTCGGCAGCAAAACCTGGTGGCAACTGTCCTGGGAGAAGTTCGCTGTTTTCCATGCTGAAATCGCAGCTGGGAGTTGAAGTCCGCCGGCTTGCAACGCAGGCCTGTGGCAGGTCCCGGCAGCCCCAGGGTCCTGGGGTTAGTCAGTTGCAGGCTCGTGTGAGTCACGCTTACAGCGGTTATGGGTTTTTCCTTTCCAAACCAGATTAACACCCACGAGCGCTGTCCTGAAAGTATCGGCCGAGCAAACGGTTTTCATTACATTGACATTGGCTTGATACTTTGGGGACAGACCTTTGTATTTTTATTAGAAGGAATATAAATACCTTGTAGAAAATTCGGGAAACAGAGAAAAGGAGAAATTATTAACGTTAATCCCCTCCTTTGAACGCTGTCACTGTTATTATTTCAGTGTGACTTTTGTGATCAGGTCCTTTTTCTGATTTATGTTGTAACTTTTTTAAACGTAATAGTAGAACCAATAGCTCAGATTTTGCACAGTCTCCCTAACTGTCGCTTTCAGTGGCCGCATGATAATCTGACTGCCCCACTTACTAACTTGCACATCTGCCAGCTGTGAGCGCTCAGGCTAGCTCTTGTCTGTTACTGCTGTTGTTTGAGTATCATTCCACATCCTGTCTTTCGGAATTTAAGATAGTTTCCTCACGGAAGTTTCACAGCCCACATTTTTATTGCTCTTAATACATTTTGCCACCTTGCTTCATGAGAAGGCCATGAGAGCAATAACCTAGCAGACATGTGGCTGGAGGTGTTTCTGGTGGATTCTGGGTTTCCTGACTGGAACCAGGGTGCCCAGGGAGCGGGGCTCAGAGGCCAGGAGGGTGCCCCTCCACCGCAGTGGGGTTCCGAGCAGCACTTCACCAACAGCATGAGAACTCATGCAGCCCCACGTGACCTGCAGCCAGACCCTCACTGTCAGGGGCAGTTTCCAGAGATCCGAGAGAGGCCAGAGGGGCCTAGGTGGGGATGGGGGTGGGTGGCAGTGTGAAGTCAATGAGAAGGCAAATTGGGGTGATGAGACAGGGAAGGAAACAGACTCAGGTGGGGCCCCCACATTCCCCTTTGCCCTTTCCTGAACTATTTCAAGGAGCTGCCACTGGGAACCGTCTGCATCCTTTGGATTCTTGAGGGACTAATTTGTGGGACTAGTTGGGGACCCCACCACATCCTCTTGAAAACAGTGGGATTCTACATGGGGACACTGAGCCTCTGCCTGGTGGCACGTGGGCAGCCGCACCCAGCCAAGGCTCTCTGGAGGGCAAGCCTGGCCACTGCTAATGAGCCATGTGCCAGCGTCTTATCCAAGGGACACGTGCACACTGCCCACTGTGTGCACCTCTTATGTCTGTGCCTCACCCCCAAAGGCCCTTAAAGCACTAATTGTAATGGGAGAGAGGTAAGGTGACAGGAGGGGTTGTACGGAGGTTTCAGTTAGACCCACTGTGGCAGCAAGATCGAAATACTGCACAGCCACGGTAAGGGGGCCCGTGACCTCGTGGTCCTTGTCCCTGATGCATTCCCTGTAGACCAAAGCAGACACCAGTGGGTCCAGCTTGCCTCCCGTGTGCTGCTCAATTCTGAAGGGTTCAGCTGAGGACTCTGGATTCCCAGGGCGAAGGACTAAACACCACACTTACTGCCTTCCAGGGAAGCCTGAGACACCGGAGACTCCGGCGGAGAAGCAGACGGCAGACACCTTTCATTGCGTTCCCTCCTTGGTGGGCCGGGAGGAAGAGAGTTACGGGATGGGGGAGAGCCGTACCTCCATTTCACTTGCTGTACGTGCAGTGCATGTAATTACCTCTAAGTGTAATTACAGAAAAGACAAATGGCATTTTTTTGCTGTGGTCTTAAGGAGGCAAGTTAATTTCTGACTTTGACCAGAACTATGTTAATTAGCTTCGTGCTCTCTTTCTCTGAGTGGAAGTTCTTCGCCCAGGACTGAGCCAGCTGGCCTGCTCTGTACCTTTGAGTGATGAAAGGACACCACATGGCAACCGAATCAGGGATGCCGGATTAATAAGGCGACTTCCCTGTCCATTTATCATCAATTAAAGGTGCGCGCGTTTGTAAAGAAACCCCACCTTCGGGCGGCCGCTCAGATCGGCTCCTCATTTATTTTCTGTGTGGTTTCGATTGGAGTTAGACCCACCTTGCAGCTCAGAGGTGACAGGCGGTGTGAAAAAGTACACTAATTGAGACATCTCAAGGGAGAAATGTAAGAAAACTGAAACGGTAATTAGAATGAGAGGATTTCAAGCTGGGTAAGGAAAATCGAATTCAGGCGCAGATTAGGGGCTGTTACAAATGGGCTTGCAAGTAGTTGGAGGGGAAAAGGATGGATCCCAGCGTGGACGTAGCCTTGTAACGCTTGAGGGGGAGAGAGGAGAGCCAGGACGTGCCCCCGTCCCTGTGCGGGCTTCTGGGAAGGGTGGCGGGGCACGCAGGTGACAGGACAGAGCAGAGACATTAACCAGTACATTTGGAGGGGTTCAATGGAGGCTGGTGTTTTGGGGAGAGGAAAAGGCTGATTTCTGGCAGGGCATGTGACTCCAAAATTGAAATACGACTTCTAGTGCCAAAGCAGCGAGAAGACCTTCATTCAAGGGTCATCCCTGTACGCTGAGAAGAAGAACATTCTGGGCTTCTGCTGCCAGGTCTCAAAAGCTGTGGGTGTCCTCAGAGCTTTTCTTCGTGCGGTTTCCAGGGTGCTGCAGGGGCCCACGCCCTGGAGGCAGTCTTAGGGCCACAGAACAGTGCTGCCGAGTGGCAGGCCTTGCCCACACTTGGTTGAGTGTGGATACATTTTTTGGTTAGATTTGATTGCAGTAGATCTCTTTTTCCCCTGAAATACACATTCTCAGAAGCCAGATAGAAGCACTGAGAGACTCAGCACCAGATGCCTGGGAGGTGTGAGCCCTCCCCGACATGCTGCTGTCTGCTGGGTAGACAGGGCCATGGCTGTCCGGGAGCCCCCAGGCGTGCCAGCCTCTGCGTGCTGGGGAGGCGCGGCTCTGAGTTCCTTCCCACCTCGGCCATCGCGGGGTGGCATCCAGCACACACCCTGCTGTGCAGTCTGACTGGCGCAAGAAGGGACCCTCTGTCCCCTCCTTTCGCATGCAACACATGCCTCTTGTAATGCATCTAGAGAAACATTACTTCCCAGGAAGCCCAGCTGCTGGCCAACAGTGCACATGGCCCAAGTGACTCCCCTGTGTTACCCTCAGGGGCCTAAAGGACGCTTAGAATGAAATGTAGGGAACACCCCAGAGGCCTTTCCTTGGGCCCTTTCTGAAAAGCGTTCAGAAAGGGGACATGGAAATACTGACCACGCTGTCCATGGTCAGTATTACTCTAGAAAATAGACTACAGTGGTCCCTTTATCCATGAAAGAAATGTTCCAAGAGCCCCATAGGTATTATCAGACCCGATACGTACTTACGAGGTTTTTCCCTATACGTATGCATCTATGGTAATGTTTAATTTATAGACAGGCATTATAAGATACTAACCTCAATGACTAATAATAAATAGAACTGTTATAACACTGCGTTGTAATAGAAGTTATGTAATGTGGTGTCTCTCTGAGTATTGTACTGCACTCAACTTTCCACTTAAAGAAGCTCTTTGTGGCCCCTCTTTGGTGTGTTTGAATTGCCAGCATCGCTGCTGTTGCCTCTGGGGTGTCCCCTTAGTGTCATTCCCACTCCAAGTGTCCTTCAGGCTCCCAAGGGTGGCTCAGGGGTGCCACTGGGGCCAGTTGCACTCTATGCTTTGGGACCCTTGTTGAGTAAAATAAGGGGATGTGAACACCAGCACTGTGGTGCCGCGGCAGTGGACCTGATAACCGGACAGACGGCTACAAAGTGACTGAAGGGTGGGGTGTGTCCCCAGTGTGGCTTTGTGGGACGAAGGGATGGTTCATGGCCTCAGCAGGGCGGGGCGGGGCCACCTGGGATTTCATCACGCTACCGAGAATACCATGCAATTGAAAAGGGATAAAATGCTTATTTCCGCAATTTCCCACATAATATTTTCAGGCTGGTCTGCGCAGGTAGCTGAAGCCGTGGACAGCGAAAGCTCGGTGAGGCGAGGCGTGGATGTACCTCAGACGTGACCCTGCCAGGTCGAGCCCCCTGGTGCCCGTGCGGGTGCCATGTGGGCGGGTTCTGCTACCAGCCACAGGCTCCTGTCCTCTTGGTTCTGGTCCCAGATGAGGCTCCGGATCTGTCCTGATCCCTTTGTCACCAGCCTGTGCAGTGCGTAATGCAGGGCCTCATTTGGCTTCCTGCGTTGCCAACTATGAGTGTGAACGAACTCCGCTTTCCCAGGGCTTCCACTGCCGTGTGTGTGGGAGGAATCAATCCTTAGCCCCGCCACCTTCAGCTTTGTCCCAGTTGTCCTGGAGTCAAGGAGACACACAAGCCTGAAACACCCAGCGTCTTCCCTCCAGTGCACTATTTGCATAACACCCGCCACCCTGTTGGCTGGAGCAGCCAGAGGCTTGGTCTGGGTCTCTGCCGAGGCTCAGGGAGTGTTTTTACCGGCCGTGCCCCACTCCCTCCACGGAAGTATACGGTCCCCGTGGTAGGTCAGGCAGCTCCAGTCACCTCCCTCCCCTGCCTTATCAGACTTCGTCTTGGTGGCATCAGGAAGTGGTTCTTTCACCCCTTCCTGCCTATTTAAGTGGGCTGTACACTTCTGAGTGGCGACTGCCAATTAGCGTGCTTTCCTATTAACCATAGTATCGGGGCGGCTGATTTCCCTCATCACGCAGAGGTGGTCGTCAGGGCAGCATGTTTGAGTGAGAGAGGGTGATTTGTAAGGCCATGAAGGTGTGAAGATGTGGCCTTATGACGGCTGGAAATTCAAAGCAAGCACCACTTGGATGCATGGCTTTGGATGAGCTAATCATGGAGTTTTATGTCTGTTTGATCATTATTAACAAAAGTTTCCCCATCTCCCAACACATACAGAAAAGCAGGCAACACCCTATCAAACAAGTTTCTCTTTGAATTTAACATGACTCTTGGGGCCAGGTTGGCTTCCGAATCACAAATGAAAATGAAGACATCAAAAGATTTTCCTCCTTCTTCTCAGGGAAGGAGGGCTTTTTCTTCCTGTGTAAGAAGGGAAATCATACCTGGATTTGAAAGTCAGTTTTCACTGGGGCAGGAGACCAGAAAACACCAGCTGCCTGTGTGCAGACAGGGTTGCATGTCATTTTGATGGGATGAGATGTGACTGGTGAGAAGGGCTCGCACCCCGCGGGTTGCAGTCCGAGGGCTGTACAGGACCGAGGGGCCACTTCTTCTGCAGCAGATGCCCACTCAGGGACCAGCGTCTCCTCAGCTGTCAGACCAAGAGAAGATGTGCCGGGCAATCAGAAGCCGTCAGCCCTGTTTGCATCAAAATGTATTCCTCAGAGGACTGCTAACGAGTAGCTTTAAAAGTCATAATATTCTTTGGTGAATAAAATCAAGTATTTGGCTCTGAATGGATCATTGATTTCCAAAAGGAGAGCAGAGGCACAAGTGGAGGAAATGGGCCCATTTGGTCAATTAGCAAGAACAGCATCCGTCCCCTGGCCTCAACTTGTATGTTTGAGATGTGTCCTCTTGGCAATGGCATTACATGTTTTTATGGATTGTACAATACTCTCTTCTTCTGTTCTCTTGTTCTCTGGGAATTTGTTTAGGGGATAACTAAAGTAAAATGCTATATAGATTATGAAGTGCTGATAGGGAGGTGATAGCTTCCATCATGGTCACATGAGTCACCCAGGCAGGAAAACCAACAGGGACACCACACGTGAGGCTAGGATTAGGCAAGGACGTCAGTGTTCATGGCACCCCCTTATTGGGGGGGGGTCATTAAGACTCTGTATGGAGCTTCTGAAGGGCATTAGGGACTGTGCTGCTGTGCTGTTCTGTTTAATCTTTCCCACAATACCAGGTACAGGGACTGTGTCCTCATTTTATAGATGAGAGGAAGTGACAGCTCAGAGAGGTTGTGTTCTTATTCAGAGTTGCACAGCAAGTGACTCTGGGACCAAGTATTTGTCTCACCAACAGCATGGGGACTCAAAGCAGTTCCATTCTTGGTTGGCAGAAACCCCCTTTGCTCTTTTATTTTAATTGTTTTAAATATTTATTTTTAGAGAGAGGGGACGGGAGGGAGAAAGAAAGGGTGAGAAACATTGATGGGTGACTGATCTGTTGCCTCTCACACACTCTCAGCTGGGGATATGGCCCACAACCCAGGCATGTACCTTGACTGGGAATTGAACCAGTGACCCTTTGGTTCTTAGGCCGGTGCTCAATCCATTGAGCCACACCAGCCAGGGTCCTTTGGCTTCTTTTAGAAATGTGGATACTGAATGAGCCATGACCTCTGGAGGCTATTGGGCCAGGAGAGGACTCCAAGCATGGTGTGTGCTTCTTGGTTCCTTTGTACTTCTCAGTTGTAGACCAGACTCTTTGTAGGCCTTTAAGTTTTCATAAATTTTGAGATGCGTATGTGATGAGCATGTATGTGTATGCATGGATGTATGTTTATGTATATATATATGTATGTATACAAGGTCTGTCCCAAAAGAATTGGCTGCACAAACTGTTTTAATTACATTGACATTGGCTCCATACTTTCGGGACCAGCCTCATTTATGATTTTTCTTCTTTTTCCAGTGGAAAACAAATTCCAACTTGGAAGTTAAAAGAAAAATAATCAATACTGCACTTATATTTTAATGCCCTTTAGTTCTGTAAGGTTATTTTAATATGTTGTCTGGTTTTTCTCATGAAAACATGCTGCTTATTAAGTTAACTAGACTAGAATAGCTTAGTCAAGTGAGGTTTCACATTTAGTGATTGATTTTCGTTTTCTTGGGTTATAAATTAAATTTTATGAGATGTTGGCATAAAGATGAGGGCAGAAGACTCCATCAAAGCAGAACTAAAACAAAGCTGTGGTGACACACTGCAGGGCTGGGCCTGCTCCCCTGAGCGGGACTTGACTGCAGTGTGAGTCAGGGCCCCACACTGGGGTGACCCCACCTGGGCCCAGTGTCTTTCCCCGTCTGCACGGGGGACAAAGGGGAAGAGCGGAGGGCTTCTGCTTCTTCCCAGCACCATTTCCGTTTCTCCACTCCGTTCAGGCTCAGCCCTGCAGCTGCAGGGGGGCCAGATGGGAAGGGAGGAGTAATAGCCTCCCAGTTTTCAGGCGAAGGCACTGCCCCTGTAAGTGAATCACTGCCTGAAGATTTCTGACGACTTCAGGCGGGAGAGGCAGAAAGCCATTTAATATTGACATGCAATTCCAGCCAACCAGAAACAGTTGTGTTAGGAGAGTCTCAGTCAGCCATAAGGACATACACCTCGCACAATGAGGATGAATATTTCTGAGTTTTTCTGTTAAATTGATTGGATGCTTTTCCTTTCATTTTATTATTTGCCCTTGTTAGCAAGTAAGCATTAGCATCTGTTTAATAGTTAAGAACAATTCCTAGAGAAAAGCATGATGTCAAAAAGAATCATTAGTGTTTTGGAGGAAGCCAAAAGGATCAGTCAGTAAAGTTGTTTACAGTGCGAGTGTGTGTGTGTGTGTGTGTGTGTGTGAGAGAGAGAGAGAGAGAGAGAGAGAGAGAGAGAAGAACGCTTTCCTTTTCCTTTCAATTTCCACTTATATCGCAATTGATAAATGCAATAGTAATGTTAGAATACATATATAAAAAATTTGGAGATCATTCTGATATCAAAAGGATGACATTCTTTAAGGTGGGACATCTAGTTTCTTTTGTCTTTAATGATGACAATCTGTAGAGATGATGAAACTCTTTTTGTCCATTATCCAGACTGTTAGTGATGTATCACAGTTGCTCATTTTAAAGCAAAAATGTTGGAATAAAGAAATCAAAACATTTAAGTGATTGTTTTTTTCACTTTTCCTTGGATTTGGAAACATTTGGGTGGAGGCGGATATTTTAAGGGTTGCACATAGATATTTCACCAAACCTCAAAACACAAGAGTTTGCATTTAATTAGGAAATTGAGAGTGTTGAGGGTGTTAGAAACAGCATTTGAAAAAGTTAGGATGTTCTAAATTCAGACAAGCAGAAGTTGTATAAGATAGCAATGGTATTCTTTTGAAAATACTAGAGACGTTCTGTGGACTAGGAGAATAGTCCTGTACTTTTGAAAATATTAGAAATATACTGTGGACTGTGGATAAAACTAATAGGTATAAAAAAAGTCAGGATTCCATTTGGATTCATGGTCTTTATTTAGTAAGGAAATTAAAACTTATATGTCGTCATGTAGTAAAAGAGATATTACAGTACCAGTTGATCCTCATCCTATAAAGACAGTGGCCTTTGAGCCAAATCTGTAAAGAGGCTTTTCATGTCAGGGCAGAGGCCCGGCGTGGCAGAGGCCACACGGATGTGAACCTTGACCCATTCGGGCAGCGAGCACAGCACTGCCATGGGGTCCTGGTGAGCTTTCAGAGGGATGGTGTCTGCAGCAGGCCTCATGCGGAGCTGTGCAGGGCAAATGACTGAGTCAAGCAGGAGCTGCCTTCGTGGCCCTGGCTCTGGTTTATTGTCATTGAAGAAGGATCCTTTTTATTGTAAGGATTTGGTGCTCAGAGCGTAGAGCATGGGCAGATGAACTGGTGGTCCAGAGAAACATGGGGTCCACTGATAAGGGCAGGGGGAAAACCTCCGTCTATGAAAAGGGCTTTGATCCTCTTTGATTTTGCTTTTTGTTCGGGGTTGGGTAAGGGAGGTGCTAAAAACTCCTGAAGGCATTTAAAAAATCAAAGAGAAGGTGGTGTGACTTAAGTTATTTTAGACCCGTACCCAGGAGGATAGGCTAAAGGGCACTTGCTCATGGTTGTTCAGAGTAGATTTGACTACAGATGCTCTTATTTTTTCCAAATGACAAGCCAGTGGGCTGAATTCAGCCAAGCCAGAGGGTTGCAGGCAGCTGCCGGCCGTGGACCACAGGGGCAGTGGTGTTGGTGGGCTCCTGGGGTCTTCTTGCCTTACCTTTCCTGTCTCTCCGGATTCTGTGGGGCCAGTGGTTCTCAGCCTTGGTTGTCCATTAACATTGCCTGGAAGATTTAAAGGTACCAGTGGATGTGCCACACCTCTGCAGATTCACTCTGTTGCATTTGGTCTAGGGAAGCCACTCCCACTGCATCCTACGGCTCAGTATTTATAGCACTCCCTTCGGGAGGCCGAGGCTCACCAGGGTGGAGGGCTAGAATGTCCTTGACCGCCCTTAATGACCTTTGTGTCTTCTTGGTCCAGGTGTAGCTGCCAGGACCCTTCCTTCCCTGGAGAACAGCTTTCTCCGTGGAAAGGGTGCCCTTAGGAAGTGGGGTGTGTGACAAGGCACCGCTGTCTGCTCACTCAGCCTCCCGAGAGCTCAGTTGTGGCTCAGTAGGAAGGACTCCTGGGCCTTTGATCGCTGACTTTTCGGACTGCACAGGACCCTCAGTTTTGCTCTTCGTCTTTCTCTCTGCTCTCTATCAGCTATGTCCAGTGTCTCTCCCAGGGGCTTTGCAGCTCTGCCTCTTGAGCCTTGACCTCTGAAGCCCTCCTAGCATTGCCCTCTGGGGCTGCTGGAGGGAACGACCTTGTTCTGCTGTCCCCCTGGGCACTGGGAGCCGGGCCCTGCGGGCTGTCAGCAGTCATCTCTAGCTCGCTCAGTGGTCAGCCCACGCCCTACTCCCACGTGTGATCTTTGGCATCCAAAGGCCATAATCTCTTCAGAAAATGCCTAAAGCAAGACAGACATTAAATTGGTCCAAACAGGTTCCTTGGAGGAATATTAACTAGTGCCTGCTTCCCAATAAAATGTTAAATTGATATGAATTACTTTTGGCCAAAAATAAGATGATCGGGCTCACAGAAAGGGAGAGCAGGACCTTTTGATCTTCCACTGAGTGCCCCCTGGCAGTCCTGACTTTGGACTGAATTCTGGGCGGGCGGCTCAGATCAAGCGTGGTGCCGGGGCCTGAAGGCTCCCACGGAGTGCCAGACCCGGGATCTGGCGCCCTCCCTGGGGAAGCGTTTGCACCGCCAGGGCAGTGATGGAGGGGAGAAAATAAAATAAAAAATCAAAAGAGAATCCCAGTGTTCAAAGGACTGCAGAAGTCTTCCGGTTTACCCTCTTTGCCCCTGCAATGAAAGGGTGTTTTCTTCACATGCAAAGCATATTGCATGTTCACTTCTGTTATTCCAGTAAGACTTTTAGTACTTTGACCACCTATAGTGGGGGAAAAAAGCCCTAAAAACTTAGGCTCTGATAATCCCAATATAATTATAGGTCACCCTCCATGCCTGGTACTCATCTGAGTAATGGAAAGCATCTGAGTAATGATTGAAATGAAAAGTGTTTAAGTTGCATAAACATCCTATGCACGGAGCTGGTGACGGTACACGGAACAGAGAGGTTACCGTTGAGCAGTGACAGGATTCACCCCAGTAAGTGAGAGGTGGCTGTGAGCCCAGTCCTCCCCCAGCAATGCCAACTGGAGGGGAGACTTGACAGGAGGTGCAGGGCAGAAAGGGCGTTGGCACTGCCCCACTCATCCCGCCGGTAGCTGTTCAGGAAGGCAGCCCATCCTCTGAGGAGGACATGGCACAGTGTCCCCTGCTTCCTGCAGCAAAACCACTCCCATCGTCCCTTGAAAAAGTGACTCCATTGCAAAAGAACTAGCGTTGTGAAAGTTTGTCTTTGGACGGACTGTGATGGTTGAAAAATTAAACAGGACTTTCGGACCCTTGTCAGTAGACTGTCTCAGAGAATTCGCTGTTTATTTCCCTGACACGTTCTGCAAGGTCTGGAGGGGCTTTTGCAGGGTCAGGGCCTTGCTGGACTATACAGGCAGTGATCCTGAGACTTCCCCTGGTGACAGTGCTGCACCCCGTGGGGGTTCACAGGCCGCCGTCAGGCTCACTGCCGCCCGCAGTGAGTACAGAGGACCCGCTGTCACCGCCGTCTTGTGAAGCACGGAGGCAGCTTGCATTACTTAAGTGAGCCTGCAGGGCTGGGGGTCAGGGCGGGCAGGCCTCCGTGGTCCACTACGTTAATTTCACGCAGCTTGAAGGGCCCAGGAAGGCGCTTCCTAATTTATGACAGACAGCCTCCTGTCTGGCTGCCTGTCTCCCTTCAGCTGTCCCACCTCTCCTTTAGGAAACTTGAATAGGAAGTAAACCTTAGCAGACAAGATGCCCTCAGGGGTTAATTGTAAATTCACAGCTGGACTCAAAGGATCCAAAGATGTCCTTTTGCTGGTACATTTGCACTTGGAAGTTCCATTCAAACCTTGGATTCATACAGTGGGCATAAAACACGGGAAGAAAAGAGCAATTAGAGTCACCCTGCAGTTAGTGAATGATTACCGTATTTTAACAGGATGAGATATCCTGGCTTCTAAGGATTTTTTTTCTTGTCTCTTCAAAAAATAATAGCTTGTAACAAACAGGAGCATCTTCTGGGCCCCCAGTGAGGTCATGGGTCTTCTGAAGACGGGGACACTTATATGTCGTTACTGTGGCTCAGAACGTGGCTAATGGCCGAGGCCACGCTGCCGACAGAAGGGACACAGGCACAGGAGCCAGCCTCACTGCGGAAGGTTCCTCCTTGGCTGATGTGCTTTGGAATGAAGAGAGAAGACCAGTCAGGTCAAGGCGGATGTTTAAAAATGCAGTACCGTCCCAGGAAGCTGGGAGTGCTTTTCCCATTTTACGGACGTGGGTGTTGACGCTTAGGGAGAGCAGTCCATTTTCTGGAGTTGTACGGCTCCTCCCTGTCTGCGCAGTGCCAGGAAACAAAGGGACCTGTCACCCTGCCTCCACGCCACCCCCAAACCAAGGGATTGGGTGAAGGATCTCTGCTGTCAGGAAGACCTTTGAGCAGCACATCCGAGGGCTGGGTGGGGGCAGCAGCAGGGACGCTGAGGCCTGGAGTGAGGGGTGGCCCCCTGCCCGCTTGGTGGCAGTGCCGTGGGTGCAGGCAGTGGAGGGGTGTGGGGCTAGGCTGGGGATGCAGCACACAGGCATTCGGGGTGAAGCAGGCTAGTCATTCGAGCCATGGGAGACATGGGAAGGTCGGAAGCAGGAAACACTTAGATTTGTAGGTCTGTGAGTTTAAAAGCTTTCATTGAGAGAGCAGCGCTCCTTGTCGTGACAGGTCGTACCCCTACGCAGAACAACTGAGACAACGTGTACAGAGCATGCATTTGACGGCAGCGTGGAGCTGCTGAGTTAAAGGCAACGACAGTGGTTAGGACTGGAAAAGTGAGCTCTCGGCCCTGGGTTCACTGGCAGGCTGCAGGTACAGGCAAGAGGCTGAATAACCAGGACCTGCAACTCATGGACAAGGGAAACTAGCAGAGCTTCCAGAGGAGACGGGAGGCCTCAACATGCAGCTGGTTTTCCCTCAGTTGAATTCTGAGGTTACATAGAGCTGAGCAAGAAACCTCAATGGAATTCAAATAAAATCAAATGCCAATTTTAGAACTGAATAAACAGCATCTGCGACAGCCATGTGGACATAGTAGCAAGGGGAATCAGTAAACAGGAAGACAGGTAACAGAAATCTCCGTGCTGCGGCACACAGGGAGGAAAGATGAGAAAGTAGAGAACAGAGCACTGTAGGGCATGTGGGACTCTGGCACATACATGGACTCCCGGGAGGAAATGGCACTAAATGGAGCAGGAGCCATGTTGAAAAAGGTAATGGCTGGATATGTTCTAATGCCAATAAATAACATTCGTCTAAACATCATTGGAAATCATTGCTCAATCTCCGCAGGCATGGCCAACTCCATTATCATGACGCTTTTCTGTAGGTCTTTTTCCTAAGGGATTTAAGGTTTAAGCGCCTGTGCATAGGCCTTTGATCCATTTTGAATTGTTTTTGTGTGTGGTGTGAGGTAAGGGTCCAGATTCATCCTTGGGCATTTGGGTGTTTAGTTTTCCAGGACTCTTTGTTGAAAAGACCGTTCTTTCCCCATGAATGGTCTTGGCACTCTTATCCAAAGTTCTTTGACCAGTAGACAAAGGATTATTCCTTGGACTCACTATACTATAATCCCATTGGTCTGTACTCCTTTTTGGCACTACTACACTCTTGAATACTGTAGTTCTGTGATAAACTTTGAAACCAGGAAGTCTGGGGTCTCCATTGCTGTGACTAAGGGTGATACGGGATGGCAGAGGAAGCCAGGGAAATTGCAGGTCACTGGCGTCGGCTCGAACCGCGATCATGAAGGCAGTGGTCAGCCTTAGAAAGGGGAAGCCGGGGGCTGCCGGCCGGGCGGGGGCCAAGGCTCTGAATGTGCTGCTGGGCTCTGGCCTGCCTAGGTTTCCAGGCTGTCCTGTCTCCAGGTGCGGGCGAGGGGGAGCCCCGCATCTTCGCCCGTTCTCATGCACTCTTGAATTCTGGTTCGCTCTCTAATTTAGTCCTGACGCACACTGTTAATACCTTGTATACGGCATGATTGAGTTAGGATGCGTATAAAAGGAATTAGCATGAAATTAGACATTTCTCTCTGACATAGGAAAGTTCAGAGGGGAACTCCAGGCATGATATGCAGAGTCCTGCAAACATTTCAGGCACCCAGCTTCCTTCTTTCTGCAGCTGGAAAATAAATTAGCTGTTCTTCAGTTTCTCTGAAGAGTTCTGAGAATATTAGGAATGATAATATTTAAAGAGCAGCCCAGACAACCAAAAAGAATTTACAGTAGAAGTCCCAGGTTCAAGGCTCAACTCCCTCGTCTGTGAAATATGAATAATAATGTACATGCTCTGTCCGCCCCCCAGAATTTTAGGTAGCATCAGCCTAGAGGGTGGTGTAAGAATGCTTTGCAGACCATAAAATATACAGAATGTCACTTGTTGCTACAACCCTCATGCTAATGTTTTCCTTGTGCTTCTTGGCCCAAACTAAGGAAATGTATTCACTTCTAATTTCCTTCTCACAATGCATTTTTTATCCTCAAACACCTTTGCTCCATTTCAGTTACGAGTGACAAAACTAACTCAGAGTAACTCAAGCAGAAGCGAGAACTTGCTGGCCCATGTCACTGGGAAGTGAGGTGAGTCTTCAGGCACAGAGGGATCCAGGAGCGCCAAGAATGTCAGCAGACTCTCACTGTCTCAGTCTCTGGTCCTGCTTCCTTCCATTTGTGGGCCATTCTCTCCTTCCGGCTTATGTTCGCCCCATGTATCCAGGGCAGATGGCTATTGACATCTACACAGGACAACGGAAAAGAGTTTCTTCCCCCTGTGCCTGCACATAGTTCCAGGAAGGTAAACTCAGCATGGCCCTGCGTGGGGACTGCTGGGAGCAGGGAAACGGCGTCCCTGGCGCGGTGCCCTTCCTACTGCGCTGGTTCCTGTGGGCCAGGGAGACACGTGGCAAGTCCGGAGGCGGCTCAGCCAGCGAGCACCTCAGGGCTGGGAGAGCGGGTCATCTACCTTCAGCGACTCCTTGCTGTAAGGCGTTGGTTGGGCCTGTCCGCTACCCCATGCTGTGTCCGTCTGATAAAACACTGACACAAATGATCCTACGTGAATATTGCCCCAACACAAAACCCCAGGAGGGCCATGGAAAGCGTTTGCAGGGGAGGTTGAGGATGCCCTGGGCGCTGAGGATGCTCCTGGGTGGTGGTGGGGCGGGGGACAGGCGGAGCACCAGGCCTTTGACGCCAAGGCCAGCCTCTGGGGTGCCTATGGGAGGGTGGGGAGGCTTTCCCCTACCCCACACACAGCCTAAAGCCCTGAGGGAAGCGGCAGGGAGGCAGATTTCTGGGGGAGCAACAGGGAGAATGAGCAGAGTGTCCACAAGGGGGCGACGGTGAGTCTGGACAGCCGTCATGCTGGGCAGCTGGCCGGTGGCTCCAGCGCCTGAGTTTCCTGGTCCCCAGAGCATCTTGCTGCTTTTCGCAGAACCGCAGACTGTCCTGCTGGAAAGCCCAGCTCCAGAATCTGCACCCGCGGGTTCCAAGTGTCTCCCCGTCGCGCGCCCTGAGAACGGGGGCCATAAATGATGCAACTACTGCTCTCCAGTGCGAATCGCCCAGGAATTCCAAGCGATTTGCCGATTGATTTCCTGCATTTGGCAACAGCCTGTCTGCTCTGCGGGATGTGACTTTGACTGCAGTCCTTATCGCAGGGAATCTACGATTTGGTTTAAAAGGCTCATCAGTTTTCTAAACTCGAGAAATACTGCCCTGGCTTGCAAAGTCCCCTTGCGCAGCCTAGAGAGAAATGAATGTCACTATTAGCTGCTCATCCTTTCCTTCAGCCTACCCCCTTCTCGGTTCATCGGCCTACAACTCAACACTCCCAGACCAGGCGTGTGTTTTTCAAACGAATTGCAGTTAACGCTACAAAATATTTACATTTATGCCCCAAATTCAAAGCCACACATCGTTATTTCTCCTTTCCTAGTTTCAATATTTAATTAGTGATGAAGCACCAGAGACCTGTAGGGAGAAACACCCCATTATTTTTTAAGTTATGGTATATTTACAGCCCATGTCCACCTGCTCCCTTCATCCCACACGGATTCGTCTCGGCTGTCCCCTCAGGAACACAGCTGTGTCACCAGGTACTGGGGCATCCTAATCCTTCACACAGGGCTTCACACCAATTAGGGATGCCTGCCGACGGCACTGACTCACGGGAAGGCAGAGGGTAGTGTGTCCTTCAGGTAATGCGCTGCTTTGGGGACTGAGGGCATATTTCATCATTCAGCCCTGCAGTTCTCCCTTGTCACATTGCCATGAGTGGCTCCATGTTGCTTCGCTGTGCTAGGAGGATTAGGAAGGGGTTCACATTTGCCAAGTCACCAGGTGTCTGCTAGTAAGGGCAGGACTTGAACCCACGTGTGGTGAAGTTAGTGGGGTGACCTCTGGGGCCCCAGGGGCCTTCTGGAGATTGCATTGCCTGTCAGGGGTGGTGGGAGCCCCTGAAAGGGGCAGACCTCCTTCAGGGTCTTCTTCAGATTTTCTCACCACCCATCCTTGTGCAGAGGAGGGCTTGTGGTGGAAGCAGGGGCTGGCCAGCTGGGGATGTGGTGGGTCAGAGCCTGTACAGATGCTGTGGGATGAATGTGCCCAGCGTGGCGGTTGGTCTGGAGGCAGGTGTGGGGTTTGGTAGAGCAGGCAGCGGCGGCAGCAGCAACACCAGCAGAAGAGAAACAAGGCCTAGGCAGCCCGGCTGCGTCCCTGTGAGGAAGACACTGGTCCCAGGAGCTTCCACAGGCTGCATCTCCGTTTATCCACACAGCAGCGCTGGGAGGCTGTTATGGCCATTTTGCAGAAGGTGACACTGAAGGTCCAAGACTTTCCTCTGACAGGAAATGGGTGACCTGAACTGGGATCACCTGGTAGGGGGGCAGGTGACCCTGGACTCAGGCTAATGCACCCTGCCCCTGCCCATGAGTACAGCATGATGAACAGCGGGAAAGCCATGCCTTCTCCCTGCTCTTTATGACCCCAGATTTTACATTTTCTATGAAGGAAACACTTTATTTTCTCGATTAACGTAGAAAGTGACCCCAAGAGAAATTCATTTCCAGCTCAAGTAACCTATGTTGGAGCAGGACGTCAGAACCCTCCTTTGCGCCGCCCAGCCCACTCCGGAGTCTTTAACAGCCCGAGTTGGAATGGTCCAGGTCCTAACTCTTCAGCCGACGATTCTTTGCTCCGCCAAGTTCAACCTATGCTGGAGTTAGTAAAGCACCTTACAGCTTGGTCCGAAATTACCTCCTTTTACAGATTTTTCCCATTCTGTAGATCTGTAGTCCTTCAGAAAAGGCATTGCTGTCTGTGGTGGTGGTGGAGGGTCTGAGTTAGTCAGTGTTTGAGAGCCACGCAGCTCTAAGGTGCGTTGCAAGTAAAGAAAAACGGCCTGTGTGGTGCCCCACGGCCCCACGGCCGGTCCCCTGTAGGGCCACGGCTGCTGTAGGGCCGGGCGCCATGCCGGAGCTCAAGAACGCAGCAGGCTGAAGTGACGTGCTTAATATTCATCTGGTATTCGTTGCAGTAACATCAATCTTATCAAATCCTCCTGGTGTTAATGTAGATGTTCTTTCTGCATTTAATATATACTTCCAGTGGAATTTCATTGTAATTGAGCACTAAATGATGTCCACTTAGGGTAAAGTGGTTCTAGGATTTTTTGGTAATAAATGGGTTTTAGTAGAATAGAAGATCCCAGATTTATCTCCAAGTCTGTATTAGACTCTTTCTGCGGTAATTGTCATTGACTGTCTTTACTGTATTATTTCCATACAGTTCATAATTCCCCCTGCTTTACAAATGTTGATTTGTGAGGGAAGCTTTATGTAGGCTTTTCATTCTTTTAAAACTGTACTTGTTTTGTGAAATCCCTTTAAGAATCATGCCAATCATCCCTTTTGGTGTCATTATCAATGTCTGGAGAATTATAAGGAGAACAACTTGTATAGTAACAATAACAGCAAAACCATAGTGAGCACTTACGATGTACCAGACACCTCATGAATGCAAACGCTTTCCATTCATGACCTCATCTCTGGTTGAAGTGGGCGCCTCCTCCCCGCTTTAGGGCGGAGTTTTCCTGGGCCTCTGTGCCCCCCACTCCCCCCCCCCCCCCCGTAGCTGTCCCAGGACAAGTCGGGAGACTTTGGGACCGGCTGCTCCCTGAAGCTCCTGCTGATGCACGTGGCCTCCTTCCGTGGCGGGATGGAGGGTGCGCCCGGGCAAGGGGTCTGCGCTGACTTTGTGAGCACTGGGAACTACCTGATGGTGAAGGCCCCGGAGATGAAGACTGAAGGCTCTGCATCTTCTCCCAGTGCCTGCTCCCCCAGGCCTCCTTTTTCACCACGGTGACCCTCTGTGCATCCTTGGTCCTGTTAATGCCCGGAGCATTGCTCGGCCCTCGGCGGTGCCCCTCGCTGGCGTTGTTCTGCCGTCTCTCCATTCTGGGCTAGCACCACACATAATATTGGCGTAAAACATTTGTTTTCTGATAACTCTTAGAATGCCCCCTCTCTATCTCGGGTGCGACATTTAAGATTTATTTCCTGGTCATTCATTGTTTTACAGTTGCTTCAAGTGCCTACGTACACTTTTGGTCTTAGACAGATGAATGTGCTCTTGGGAGCAGACCCTGTTGCTTGCTCCCTTTGGCCCTCAGTTGACTGCCGTCCGGTGAACGCTGGGTGTGAGTGAGGAACCAGCCCTGCATCCCCCTGGGCCTTGCAGTCTTGGGGGTAGGGGCTCTGACCCCATGAGCTCCCTGAGGAGAGCAAAGCAGCATGGAGGAGGCAGTGACACCACCACCCTGAGAACTGGAGAGACGGCACCGGCAGAGAAGGGCGCGTGCGGGGGTGTTGTGTGAATGAGTGTGGGAAGGGTATGCACACTGGACGCGAACGTGAAGGGGGTTGTGAGGGTGTGTTTTGGGTTGCAGGGGGTTGATAGGTGTGTTGTTGGGATATGCTATGTGTGTAGGGGTTGTGTGTGTGCACAATCAATTGGCAATAACTTTGCATCTCCTTATTTGACATGCTTATTAACTTTGAAGAACTATGTTCCTAAGGTTATGATTTAATACCATTGTTTCAGATATAAAGTATTAAATTCTGAGAGCAACTGTCTTATCAAAGGCATACGATGTTAGAGCAACTATAATTTCTGGACTGCAGGCAGGGAGAACTGCTAAGGAAATTGTGGATTTTAATAACATCCCTGTACATACAGCTGACAACGTAAAGAAGGTGTATGATGCTGATCCTGATGTCACCACACCAACAAGGAAAACGCATAAGGTACGCAAGGATCGCACAAGTCCAGATACTGTACACAGAATCCAAGAGATCGTCAGTGAAGATTCAGGAAAGTCAACGTGCTCCATAGCAAGAGAACTGCAGATGTTGGATAACAGTTCACAAGATTATTGCTGAAGATACCAGATACAGATCGTATGTTCTTAGAAGAGGCCAGTTTATGGCACAGCAGACAAAGGAAAGAGTCTTTGAAAAAGCAAAGAAACTGCTACAAAATTGAAAAATCCCAAAGGAAAAAACCCTCTGATTTTTTTCTCTGATGAAAAGAATTTTCAGCAGGACCAAATAGTCAACAGAAGAAGTAGGTGGCTTTGTGAGAATCTTAATGAAGTCCCAATTGTCATGAAAATGAAATTTCCTGCTACAGTGATGGTGTTAGGTATTGTCAGCAATGAAGAAGAAATCATGACTCCACATTTGTTTCCACAAGGCTTGAAGGTATCTGCTGATGTTTCCCTTGATGTTTTGAGAGAAGTAGTTGTACCGTGGATGAAACAAGTTGCAAATGGACCTCATTTTCTTTTCCAACAAGATGGTGCACCAGCCCAGCACATAATGCCAAAAAGGTGCAAGAAGTTCTCTGTCAGTGTTCCTGAATTCTGGTCAAAGGAAATCTGGCCTCCTACTTCACCAGATGCACATCCTTTAGACTATTATGTATGGAGCATTTGTGAGAGAGAAGTTCATAAACAGCCTCATTTCAATAAAGAGGCTGAGCTAAGATTGAAAACATGATGATGTCCATGGATAAGAAAAGTTAATTAAAGCATGCTCAAGATTCCAAAGTTGCATGGAGTCTATTATTGCAGCAAATGGAGACTTTTTTTAACAATTAAAAAAATAGAGACTATGTTTATATATTTACACCTAAGAATAAATTTATTTCAAAGTACAACACTTTCGTAGTATGTTGTTTATGTTACTAAAATTTTGCCAATTTATCGTGAGCACCCTGTAGTCTTGGGGGAGATGTGGAGGTGTGTGTGAGTGTGTAGGGGCTGTGAGTGTGTGTGTATGGGGCTGTGTCTGGGTGTTGGGGGAGGTTTACGTGTGTGAGTGTGCACAGGGCGTGGGTGTGCAGGGGGCTGTGGGCAGGCATGGTGATTCTGGTTAAGACAGAGAACATGCGGCCAGGGGCTGGCCCAGGGAGAAGCAGAGCCCCGGAGGGTGGAGAGCATGTAGGAGAGGGAGCTGGAAGAGCTCAGCTTGGTGCCAGTAGGGGCAGGGCCCTGCTAAGGTGTTCCGTCACAAAGTCACGTAGACTTGCAGTAGGTCCTCAGTCAGCCGTGACTGAGAGGCTGTAGGTAAAAAATGAACCTCCAGAGGCTTAGCAGGAAGGCTGCTGCCGCCACTTATGCCTCCAGGATGGGGAAGAGCAGTTCTTTATTGTTAATGCCAACACCTCGGATAATACACTTTTTATCTCTGCTCATAATGGTCATGCAGATAAATTCCATAAATCAAGCTCAGCAGTAAAAAGGTTAATAAGTTTACGCTGTATAATTGAAAGCCATATTGGTGATTAAAAGGATCTTATATATCAGTTTTCTGGGTCACCAACTAATTCTTTTCAATGGCCAGTAATAAAACACAGCCCCATGGCTGGCTAGACACGGCGACTGTCAGATGTTAAATTGTGTAGAAAGAGCTACAGCAGGTTGCCTCCAGTTGGCTGGCCTGGTACTTCGAATTTGAAGTTGTTGAAATCTGCGTCACACTTATGTGCTGCTTTGGAGTCCTCTTCTATCCCAAGTAAGGGAGCTAGCCGGTCCCCGCAAAGGGACATGGGGGGCTCCTGGGAGCCTGGGTGGCCGTGGCCATTCCTGTTGAACGCGCTTGGTGCTGGGGACGCTGAGCAGTGTCTCCTACAGCAGTGTTATTGGAGCAGTGCTGTGTGATGTAAGTCCACTGGACGTCCCTCAGTTGTGTGTTGCCAGCCTGGGGTTAACCCATGAAAAACGGGGCTAGAGCCTGTGGACAAATTGCCCAAGGTCATGGCTCTTAAGCAGCACAGGCCTTTAGACCTGGGTCTGTCTGACCCCACGTGCAAGCCATTCCGTAGTGAATTATGTGTTTTTTTTTTATGGACCATCGCGAGAAGGTCCAAGAACAGTGACGGTGATAAAGCGTGTAGGGTCGGTTCAGAACTTGCTTCGGGACGTGCAGGTTCGGGGAGCTACTGCCAATGGGAGCGTGATTCCATCCAGCCCCGGGGGCTGTAGGAGGCCACGCTCTGGGGTGTAATGCTGCTGTGGGGGGACTGCCCCCCGCCCCCACCCACCCCACACTGGGACAGGCTCTGCACCAGCCAGGGCAGTGGGAGAGTCAGCAGGGCAGGCTCACTGGCAAAACCAGAAACCCGGGTCTCCAGCGGGGGCAGGGGGGAGTAGGGAGTCCAGGTGAAGTCGGTGGGGAAGGCCTGGGGAGGCGTTCTCCTGCCTGGCTCCACTGGACACCTTGGTTTGAATCCCAGCTGCACACCCAGAGCTACAGCATTTGGGGTGAATCGCCTACCTTCCCCCCAACGCATTTGAAAAATCAGCTCTGGCTCCATGGAGGTGAGAAGGGTTCATTGAGATGATATATATGACGACACATTGATTAGAGACGAACATCCCTATCACAGAAGTTTTTCCTATCCTAGGATGGCTGGGAAGATGGGGCTAATTTAGGCAAAAATTGAAGGGAAAAGATTGTTGAATAGTCAAGATTACAACCCAGCAGCCACACTATCAACATTTTAAAAAGTAGAGATTTTGAAAAGGAGCAGATGTAAAGTTTTGGCTACAGTGGTCCCAGTTTGCTTAGGGAGTGTCTTCATACATGTAAATCCTGCTACTGCCAGCAAAACATCTTGTCCTTTGTCATCGTTTCTTGAAGAATCTTCAGAGGGCCCCACTCTGCACCCCAGTAAAACAACGTGTCTTCCTGTGGCCATCTCTACATGCTTTGAAAAAGGACCCACAAAAGAGAAATCAAGCACTCTTTCCTCCACTTTCTACTTTGTAAGTTTCATTGAACATGAAAAGTTTTTATGGGAAGTCAGGAAGGCATTTTGCCAGTTGCAGCTCAGGTGCGATTTAAATTACAGGATGGCAGAGTCCATTTCCAAGGTGGTATTTAGCAAGTTTCAGAGATATCTTTTTTTTTATAGGACTTGTCTTCTGGAGCAAATTGGCAGAAAAAGTGACAGACGGAGGAGCTCTCTGATAATTGCCCTCATACCCTGTTCACTCTCCCCTTTGATCCCCCTTCATGTTTGACTGAAAACTCTGGTGCACTTCACGAGTGGGCTGCAGGCTTCTTCCCTCTGGAAGCCCCCACATGGGCCAGTGTAGGTGATGGGGGTCGTGCATGGCCGGAAGGTGCACTCAGTGGGTGGGCACGGTGTTTGTGTTCAATTGTCCGTGGATTGCTCGTGAGGGGTTGGCATTTATGACACTTGAGTCTAAGTATGGAGTTAGTCTTTTGTTCTACCATCAGTGAAAGAGGACCATGGGATGTTCTCAATGTTTGCAAGACTGGGGTTACAGACAACTTCTGTTTTCCAAACAATAAGAGCAAACAAACAGAATTGCTTTGTTATTAAGTAGAAGGGGAAAATAGTATTATTGACACTCACTTTAAACTTTAAAAGGTCCCAGAGATTTAAGGACCATGAACTAATTAATGCCTGCAGGTCAGGCCGTGGGAACGCAGAAACCTGCCTTTCTTCTTGGAATAGATGTCTTCTTGCCCGGGCGTAACTGTCTTGTAATCTAGTCAACAATTCAAAAGAGGGATTTTTCTTTTGTTTTTAATAGGAGGGCTGATTTATCTTGTTTGATTTTTTTTATTTATTTTTTTTATCGTTTGTCAAATTAGCTGGGTAATCACCTAATTGTTACTTTTCACTTCACAAGTTGACCCACCTTGAATGTAGAAGGAATTATAAAATGATTTCTCCTGCCAATTACAGAAGAAAGCAGACCTCACCCACCTCCTGCTGAATCTGTCAGTCTACAAACGGTGATCTGAAAAAAATGAAGAGATGAGAAAGTTTTGTGTTCTTTTTACATTTGACATTAAATCATCTCCATAGAGGCAAAGTGGCCTGTTTGGTTCAACTACTATTAAAATGCCTTAAAGAATTAAAATAATGCAATCCCCCTCAAAGTCTATTCACACATATTTCCAATTGAGCTTAAAGGACGTGGGACACAAATTATTTTTTCAGCTCGCAAGAGAAACTGCTTCTCCCCTTCAAGTCAAGCGAGTCTGAGTTGACTTCTCCCATAAATTTAAGAACAAAAAGATATAAATTGAACACACGAAGGACATCGCCTCTTTGGAAAGTGATGTTTCCTTGCCTTAATGGATTTAGCGATGGCAGGGAGTCAGCCGAAAGCTGTCTTAACTAAATCTTTGACTGATTATGCATCTTTTCCCTATTCATACCCAATAGATTCATCATCCCCAATTTGTCAAGCTGGCAGAGTTCCAATTAATGACACGGGCCCAGCTCGGCTTGTGCTGAGCCCGTGTCAGCCCTAATCTAGTGCCTCATTTGCTGGTGGCCCAATGAAGAGGCATCAGAGCTGTTGTTCCCTGGCACTTACTGTGATGGATGCCCTGGCGGCCAGGCTGGTGGCGGCGGCAGAGTGGTGGCCGCTCTCTCCTTGGAGCCCAATGACTCCCGGCTCCCACACTAATTTGAGGGCTCATCTGTATAGGGGGTGTCGTCATAAAGTCTATCCTTCATGGCTGGGCTGAAAGCTTTACTGTCACACGGGCTGTTTAAATATCCATGCAGGCCCTACATTTCTGTCAGATTTGTCCTTGCGACGGACGCAGAAGGAAAGAAGGCCACTCATCCTCGGGCTGGTTTCTGAGGTCTTTCGCAGTGGATGAGGGTGTTGTAGGAGAAAATCCCAGGTGCCAGCAAGGTGAACTCAACATGATGAATGTACCTGTGTTTGCTCCTGGGGGCGTTGTGCCATCTGTAGGTGATACTACGATCTTTGAAGGTGGAGACTGTTGTTGTGCTTCTAGTTTACCAGGCAATGACCTGCCAACAAGTATTTATTCAGCAATGTGAGGCCCACTGGATTTTGATGTGCACTCTCTGGAGCATGCAGGGTCTCATGTTTGACAAGGGACCAGAGCCATGTGCTAGGCTAAGTGCTGTACTGGCGTGACATCCCTTTATACCAGTTGTTTTTATTCCCATGTAAGAAGCTTTGCTCAGGGAAGTTAAGTGGTTTGCCCAAAGTTGCACAGCAAATAAGACCGAATTTTCTCTGATTATGAAATTTATGTTTGTTTCAGAACCGCACGTCATTTCTCTCAAGTAACCACTTGCTCCTCTGCCCACACTCTGTCCCAGCCTTGCTGACCTGCAGACCACAGTGACAGCCTTGTATGCCCTCAGCAGGCCCTACAGGGCTCTGTGCTCTGTGCCCTTCTGGGGCTGTGTTCCCCCTGGTCCCTGGCACTAGCAGGCGTAGGGGTGGATTGGAGCTAAAGCCTGGGCATGTTCCCAAAGGCCTTGATGCTCCCCCTGCCGACTCTTCCACACCTAGCCATCACGCCTCCATTCTCAGCTTCCAGTGAATGCCACCCAGAAGGTGTGGGGTCTGGGCCACAGACTGGCTGCTGGAGGGCCGGGTGATGCTGCTCAGAAGTGCTGGGCAGTGGGCTGGACCCATGGGAATGGGAGATGGGAGACAGCCAGGCTGGCACAGACCCTCCACCCTTCTCCGCTTCCTGGACCGCCCTGTGCAATGAAGTCCCACTGCTGAGTGATGTGTGTGCTGAGCGATGGGGCCTCTGCAGTGCACAGGGTGTCAGGGACTGTGAGGAGCACAGAGCGTTGCCCTCTCTCCTTTTCTGACTCCCGCCACTTAGCCAGACAAAGTGTCGGCATCCTAGTCCCAACCTCTGTCCCCGATGGGGGTTGCAGGGGCCCTGGGGACAAAGCTGACTTCTCTTCCTTGCAGTCCACGTGGGAAGAGATCCTGAAAGAGGTTGTCACATTTGGGAAAGAAGGCACATCAGAGATCGACTTTTTATTTAAAAAAGACTTCACGTACATGAATATTCAGCAATTGCACTCCTTCCTTGTTCTTAAATGTAATGTGTTTTACAGTCATGAAAAGCATATGCCGCTTTTCAGCAGCATTTTATATACAGTGCGTTCAGCAGAAGGTGCCGGCATCCCAACCTGCCGCACTTGCTTTGGCCTTAACCTTCGTGATGAAAGAACTCACGTGCAGCAACTGGGGTCTCTCTGGATGCGCGTGGCGGTGTGGCCCAGGGGTGCCTCTTGCACTAGGAGAGAAGCAGAGGATTGTTCATTATTTCTTTCTTTGAACTGATTGTTACGATATTTCTATAACGTGGAAAACTCTGCTCCAGGCTTGGTGAGAGCCACACGGAGGAATCAGTCACAGATCTTGTTTCCAAGGCGCTTGTGTCTAATAAAGCTCTGTCTTGAGAAAGCTGGTGGAGGCATTCTTCTTGTTAAAGGAGCCAGCGCTCACCTGCTGAGTGGGCTGGGACATAGGTTCTTACCTGCGGGTAAATGTGCATTTTCCTCGGCCTCCCCACCTGGCCTACCTGGTCCCTCCCCTTAGGTCTGGCGACAGAAGCAGTACAGACCCTAGGGACCTGCTAGGGATTGGCTCCAAGACCCTCCTTGGATACTAAAGCTGGAGATGCTCAAGTCCTGTAGATAAAATGGTATAGTGTTTGCCTGGTAACCTACACACACCCTCCCACGTGCTTAAAGCATTGAAAATGATCTCTAGGTCATTTATAATAAATACCTAATGCAATGTAAATGCCTTGTGAATACTTGTGATACTATGTTGTAGAGGGAATAATGACAAGAAAAAAGTTTGTACAAGAAAAAAGTTTGTACATACTCAGTATAGACACAGCCATCATACAACTTAACTTATTTTTAAATGCCTTTGACCCATGCTTGGTCAGACCTGCAGACAGGGAGCTGTGAATACTGAGGGCTGGCTGCAGTGCCTGGTAAGGCAGGGGTTCCGGGACCTGCAGGCTCTGTCCTGATGGCTCAGAAGCCAGGGCTCACCTGTTCAGTGTCGGGAATGTCCTTCCTCAAGGAGTGATGTGTGTCTTCCGGTGATCCACGCACTTGCTGCTCCATCTGCTAGGGCTTTTACATATTTAGTGTTTGCTTTACGTATTTTGAGGCTTGGTTAGTAGATGCCTACTTACTTAGAATATGTTTATCTTCCTGATGAATGGACCCATTTATCACTATGAAATGATGTCCTTTTTACTTTGAAGTTTATTTTGTCTGATGCTGGTATAGCCACACCTACTTTCTTACACTGAGTTTGCATCATGTGTTTTTCTCCATCCTTTACTTTGAAGTATATATGTACCTTCACATTTAAAATTCTTCTCTTGGGTTTTATTTTTAAATTCAGTCTGACATCCTCTGCCTTATAATAGGAATTGTTCATCCATTTATATTTACCAGAACTTTTTGACATAGTTGGTTTTATTTAATTTGGCAATTTGCTGTTTATTTCCTTACTTATACATCTCTTTTTTTTGTTCCGTTCTTCGCTTCCTATCTTCTTTAGGTGGTCAAATCTATTTTAGTTATTTCATTTTAATTCCTGGATTAGATCTTACCAGTGCATCTTAGTATTTTTTTTAAGTTTTGCTATAGGAATTATGCCTATTGCGGGCTTGTCACAGTCTGTTCAATGCTATGATTGCTCTGCTTCATGTAAAATATAAGTCCCTTGACACGATGACTTTCGTTATTTTTCTCCCTCACCCACTGTGCAGTTGTTAGCATACACTTTTCTACGCTTGCTGTAAACTCTGAAGTGCAGCTATGTACACCCACGCATACCCACATGTTTCTGCCAGGCGTTCCCAGCGAGATCACAGACGTGGGAGATTTTGGTGGCTGCTGCCTGGAGACAGCGTTGGACATGTTTCTGACTTATTTTTAGATTTGGAAGATTTTACATTAAATGGCGGTTTATGGCTTCTCCTGAAATGTTAGAAACCCTGATCACTTAGGCCCTGGATTCCGTGTCCCTACCTGGCGCCACTGGCCGAACATGAGGCGCGTGTCCTGCCCCGAGGTGAGACTTGGCCCCTTGATTCACTGGCGGACGCTGTCCTGCTGGCCCCCGAGGTCAGGGACAGGGAGCTAGAGCTTGCCCGTGCGGCAGGTCACTGGGGTGACCTGGAAAGGGACTGAGGGGGTTGCACGGCAGGTAAGAGATGCGATGAGAAGTTTGGAACACCCTGTGCTTGTGCCTCTCCAAGACCACATGTAACCCCTGATGAGAGTGCACGTGGAGAACTGTAGACCGAAAGAGCCTTTTGAATTCTTCGATGAAGACTCCAAGCCTGAATAGAAGCATTCATGCTTTGGCCAGGTCAATGTATGTGTGTTGGAGAAAGGGCGTCCGCCTCCTAATTACAGCAGTGGCCACGTGCCTGCTGACGAGCCTTAACCGCACGGAATGGCTCACGGGTGCAATGTTGTCAGAAACGCTGGGCTGCAGGCTGTCCGGGCAATGACACAGGCGAAGTGCACGCTAAGTTTGTTGTAACGATGATTAGATGCCCTGAAAAACACTTCTGTCTCTGTTCTGTTAGGGTCCCCGTCCCCTTCATAGTTACACTGAAACTCAGATTCAGACCCTTGACTTTGCGAGCTGGATCCCAAGGCCCAGTCCAGGGGCCAGAGCCGTGGTGCGGAGCGTAGGGGTAGGAACCAGAAGGAGCGTGTGGGGAGGCAGGCGGGCTCCCGGACCAGGACCGGGCTGGCAGCCCGCAGTGCAGGAGGCGGTCTGTGGCCTGCCTCGTCTGGGATGAGGGTAAGCTTGTGCGATGCACTTGGCAGGAAACCTCCGAAAAGAAACTTCAAATCTAGCAAATAGCCCTCTGTCCATGTGGATGGACAGACACTCTTCAGTTCATTTTATCCTTCAGAGCTTCACAGCGGGGAGAAAAACTTCCCCTGATGATAGAAAATTAGCAAGATAGGAGAAATGGGCTGTCTGCCTGAGATCCATCCCTTTAAATTAATGCTCACTAATGGGTATGAAAACATGGTCAATTAATGAAGGCCTGGTAGACCATGCTACTGACAAAATGCACGTTCTCTTGCCTGCCAGATAGTCAGAAGATGCCCTGGGATTAAAGATCAACTTGGAGAAAATCACCTTCTCCCGTAGGGTCCCTGCCTCACTAAATCAAGTGCTGGAGGCTGTGACCCCTGGAGCCATTCATTCACCTGCAGTTTGTGCCATGGCATTAAAGGACACATTTCAGTTTTACAGATCAAGCAAACACGGGTCAGCTGGAGGCAGAGGTGTGGGCTGCTGGGATTTGGGGAAGCAGCTGTTGGAAACCACGAGGGGCCTTGGCAGAGGGACTTGAGGGAGGTTGCCTGGTGCCAGTTGGCCAGCAGGCTAGTGACGAGTGACATGCGGCGGATTGACTTTTGGGCATGTTACTGCAGCGGTGGGGGTGGCTCTGCCCCCCAAGGTGCTAGCTTCCCTCCAGCTTCAGGCTGTAGGACGGACAATCTAAGTCACACTGTGGTGAGTTAGCTCCATCCCCTCATTTCATCTGCAGAGTCTGCGATGAAATTGGCATTCAGATCCCCACCGTGCAGGTGAGGGTATGGAACCACCAGGGAGGTTAAATGACCCCGCCACGCTCTGTTAGTATGTGGGTAGGTGGCATGTGAATCTCGATCTTTCCTGTTTGAAAGCTCTTGATTTCATAATAATGGCTGGTGGGGAGTTTCAGGTCTTCTGTTTCTCCCACACATCTCTATCAAGCAACAAGCAGAGTAAACATGCCTTTCCCTACAGAACCAGAATATGTATGTGTACAGCTTGTGATGAATTTTCCACTGGAAGGAGCCACTGCCCCTTTTCCAGGGCTCGCCAGAAACACCTTTGCTCTCTCCAGGCTCCAGGGATGAAAACATGCTTCCTTCTCATACACACTTTTGTGCTTCCCTTTGGTGGGCTCTCATTGCCCTTAGCAGTGTCCCGGGACAGTGGGCCACTCCTAAGCCAGTACTTTTCCAGGATTGCATTTACCTGCACCCGTTCACCACTCAGTTTGGAAGGGGCTTGATTTATTTGCTGATTTTGCTCTTTTAAATATCTGCATGCAGAAGCAATTCTGGTTAAAGGTGAAGACAGCCTACTGTTGTCTCGTGCGCTTGAGCTGGATGGCGGCCCCTTCCCCGTCATTTACGTGGTCGGGAGTTGCGTCCAGCAAGTCGGTCATGTGTGGCTGACACACGTCTGGATGATGTGAGGCACACAGGGTGAGCAGTGGGGTGCAGTGGGAGAAGTGGTCGCGGAGCACCCACAGAAAGAGAGACTAGGGTGCCTTCCTCCTTCTTATCTCAAAAGAGTAATAAACTTTGTGCCCACCAAACGTGAAACCACTTTGGACAACTAAGAAGGAGAGGAAATGCTAAGGAGCTCAAAGCTTTATTTTTATCAGCTCTCTGCTCCACCCTAGTTTACCTTAGGGCAGTGGGGCACCAGCATATCCTGAACAGCCCAATTCTCACCAGAAGAGCTCTGTTTTTATCCATTTTTCATAGTGAGATTTTTTAATTAGGATGTTATTTTGGGAAGTGTAAAGTTCACAGAAAAGTGGAGAGGAAGGTACATAGATTTCCTGTATACCCCCTGCCCATATGCATAACCCCCCATTATCGACATCCCCCACCAGGCTGGTGTGTTGATTACAATCGATGAACCTTCATTGACACATATTCACCCAGGGTCCATCGTTCACGGTAGGGTTCACTCTTGGGGCTGTCCATTCTGTGGGTTGAACAAATAAATGCATAGTGATGAGTACCCACCATACAGCGTCATGCAGAGGATTTTCACTGCCCTGACAGTCCTCTGTGCTCTGTGCAGTCTTTTTCTTCCCTCTTCTCACAGAGGTTTTTATATCAGACTAATGCGTAAATTTGATCAGAAATAAAAAACAAAAACAGGCATCTGGTACGCAGATTTGAAAGCCATTGTTATTAATTAGGTTCTCAATGGCGGCTTTATGATCAGCACAGAAATGACGTGGACAGGAAGGTCTATGCCATGTACAAAGGTTGGTGATCCGGAATAGCAGGCCAGCCAAGGTGTGTCATTAGGGTACACGTTAGGGGAAGTGGTTATGGAGAGTCCACGTTTGGTTGGATTTTGTGTGTTTGGCAGGGGTTGTCAGGAATCTGCAGCTCTTACCTGACTTTAGGGGGTGGGGCCGGAGGGGCTCAGGGACCTTGGGATCCCCCTGCCAAGTGAAGGAGGCCCTGGAGAGAAGAGGGGCAGGGAGGCAGGACGCGCAGGTCAGGCGCAGTGAGGGCACCCCCGTGTGCTAATTAGGAAGTCACTTCCTCAGGAGGATGCTCATCCATGCCACCGGGGAGTCTCTGATGAACAGTTCTGAAGTCAAAGTAACCATACCTCAAGTCTCTAGGAACATTCTACGATGTATGCAGAGCTGCTGCTGTTCAGGTGGAGCTGCTGATGGGCAGGGAGAATGGGGAGAGTTGTCCCCGAGCTGGCGCGAGAAGAATGAAGGGATCAAAGTTGGAAAAGGGACCGGTGCTTGATTTTTCTTCTCCCCTCGTTGCTTTGCTTCTGCTTCTCCAGCGGTCAGTTAGATGGTGGGAATTTCAGTGAGGTCCCTTGCCCGAGCGGATTCGCCAACTCTGTGATCTAAAGATGGCTCCATCCTCACTTGGGCGAGTCCAGTGGCCACCAGCGGCCGTCCACGAGGCGGTGCCTTACGCAGAGGCCGCTGTCCTCAGAGCAGGGGGCGGGAGCCCCTCCAGCCGACCTCCAGTAGGCAGCCACCTGAAAGGCAGCCGTCATGGAGAGCTATCCACGAGGATGCCGGGGCCACAGACACGAACAGCAGAAGAAGTGCTTGTCAGTGCGGGGAAGGTGCGAGGCTTGGAAAACTGATTAGCAGAGCAGTGTGGTCAGGTGGAAATGAAAGCTCAGAAGTGTAATTGGTAATTGGGTGCTTACCTACTAATTTGAGCTTGGATGTCAGCAGTATTGCACTTCATTTCAAACCCGGGTCAGACTTTAATGCTACATCATAAGTGACGTAAAGACACAACACTAACAATTAGATAATTACAGAGGCCCATGCTGTTGCAAGTTAACTGGGCAAGTTCAGGGCAAACTTGGCAGGAAGCCTGCTTAACCCTCCGCCTGCTGGCGGGTTTGCTCACAAAGAGACGGATGGATACATGAGATGATGCGGCCGCCTTGTTCTCAAGGCTTAAGGGTTAAAATTTTCCTTTCCAGCAGCTAGATTCATCAGATGACCTAACCAGACTCAGAAGAAATATCAGAGAAGTGTTAATTCTATCTTAGAAGAGATTCAGTCTTAAAATCCATATCAGCTCAAGCACCTGGGCACCAGCTAAACTTTAAGCTTCCGATTAAAAATCAAAGTTACTTTTAACCATTATGAGACGTTCTGTACACAGGATGTGCACTCCTTTCACCCCAGGCCCCTCATGGTGACTGGAAGGTTCAGGGGTCATACTGTATTGTCACTGCCCCGTTGCAGCCCTGCTGACGCGCTTGTGACTGAGTCACTCAGTGAAGATGATTTCACGCCAGTGTGCCCTGTCAGAGCTGTGCTGGTATGTCTGGGATTGCATCACTTGTTCATTCATCCGTTTGTTCATCCGTTCATTCATTCATTCGTTCCTTCCTTCCTTCCTTCACTGGCTTGTTTACCAATAAGAGGAGATACAGATGTCTTCAGATAGACATTTCAGCGTTGTTCTGACTTCAGATGGAGCCAGGAGACATGTGGATGGTTGCCTCGTGTGCCCACAAGTGAGTGCTATTCGTGGGAGAGTTTTGTCTGGACTGTCGTAGCGTGAGTCTGAGAAGAGGCCTTGACCCTTTCTGTCCCCACAGCCCCAGGACAGGGAGAGGGACACATGTGAAGAACATGCAGGTCTCAAAGCGTCATTGAAGGAAGAAAAAGAAAATGATGGATGGTTAAATTGAAGTTAAGGTTTTGGAAACTCAGATGGTCTGACAAATGAAATAATATTTAATTTTTTATTTTTATTTTATTTTAAAGATTTTGTTTATTACTTTTAGAGAGAGGGGAAGGAAGGGAAGCAGAGAGGGAGAGAAACATCAGTGTATGGTTGCCTTTCACCTGCTTCCAGCTATGGACCTGGCTGGAGACCTGGCTTGCAACCTGGTTATGTGCCCTGGCTGGGGATTGAACCAGTGACCTTTGGGTCCGCAGGCCAGTGCCTTATCCACTGTGCCACCAGCCAGGGCTCAAATGAAATAAGGTTTTAATTTCCCCCAGGTAACATTGGAGTACTGAATGTGCGTAAACAGCTATTGGTTGGATACAGACCCGCTGTACCTATTGCTTCCCGTCCCCCAGAAGACACAATGTGACTCCTCCTCTTGCACGCCGCTGAGATTACGACAAGCATAGAGCCGGGAATCATGGACCTTAAGATTGTCGGGTTCCTGGGGACCTCAGTATCGAGTCCCCCTTTTCATGTGTAAGGGAACCTGAGACTGTGGGGCGTGGGGACCTTCATGGGGAGGGACATGGCTCAGGGCTACTGTGCCATTTGAAGCGCTCAGAGCAGGAGAGTACCTTGTTCAGAGTCAGGCTTTATGGGAGGTGGGCTAGGGCCGGCCACTGCTGACTTTGGACCATGATGCCGTGTGGGGAGGCTGCTGATGCCTTGTAGCATGTCCTCCGCATTTTCCGGTTCTCTCAGGTAGCTGTTGGTAGTCTGGTCCCAGCCTCCAGTTGTGACAACAAACAGTGACTCCAGATGTTGCTGACTGTCCCCTGGCATGTGCGTGTGTCACTGACACTGGTGAAGAACCCTTGTTTTGGGGAATGAGGTAACAATGCCCGGTGGAAGATAAAGGTAGAAGGGTGTGGGCCATAGGTGGCCTCTGGAATGGTGCGAGTTGGCTATGGGGAGGGAGGGAGGGCAGACTGGAAGGCGAGTTCAGCACGGGGATTTGGCGAACGCAGAAGCGGTGGTGGCATGGTTCCTGCATCCGCTGTTTTCTAGGGAGCGTGACAATTCCATTTTGGAAATGCTGAGTTGAAAGTGCCTGTAGGGGCACAGGGCCTCCGAATAGATAGCTAATGGAAATGAATCTGGGGTTCAGGTGACTTTTGCAAGACTCCCAAGTTGGGGGATAGCCTTTGAGAGCTGCTGTCCCATAGTTGGCACCCCAAAGACCCTGGGGACGGTGTGTGTGGGGTGCCCATGTGGATGCGGTGCTTGCCAAGCACACCATCTAGGAATGTGTGGCCACTTCCAGATGCTCCGAGTTCCCGGCCACTGATGAGCCCCCCTCAGCGGACTGCGTTCCCCAGGCTTCCCGACTAAGGAGCGGCAGCCCCTGCAAGGTCAGCCTCCTGTCCCCAGCTCTGCAGTTCCTCTTCAGTGAAGGCTCAGTGGGCAGACCTATTACCCCACCTCTAACTAGTGACGGCTCTCAGCCTGCGAGAGAGCTGGGGTTTGTTGGGATGAAAGGTGACTTAAAAGTCAGTAATTATACTTCCAGTGAAAATGTGTCTTTGGCACAGTACGTAACTACAGCGTGCAGGGCGCCCAAGAATTCACTCCTGGACAGGGCTTATATTAATCATAGTTTCAATGCCCGAGCACATGTTCTCAGCAGTTAACCATCCTCTTCTCCCTCCTTAAAGCGCGGGCCTTGTAATCAAAAGAAAGACACACCCTTAACTATAGCAGGGCTGCCGTGCTAAATAAAAAATTATAGTTATTACGCGCGGACTTCATACCGATCAGGGTCACGTAATAACACATCTGGTAACCTCCATTAAAGAACTGAGTTATGTTCAGCTTGTGCTTTAATTAGCCTGCGATCAACAAAGAATCAAAGGCCATTCCGCTCGGGTGGTTTTTATATTTACGACGGCTTTCACCTGCGCATAGGTGCAGGTTTACAGAGTGTGAAATAGCAACGCGTTCTGGTCCTGTTGTCTAGACCGTTGACTGCTGCGGACCTGAGTCGGGTTCACAGCCGCCCGGGGGTCCCAGCGGCGCGGAGTCGCTGGTGCGGAGGAGGGTTCGGGACATAAACAGTGACGCCCCGGCGCGGGTCTGGCACCTGCACTCCTGGGTCGCTCGGGTTTCCTCATAGCGTGTGGGAACATGTCAGAACAAGGGGGCTTAGGAAAAGAATTGGTTACCTTCTGAGTCAAGACCTAAATTAAATCCTCCCGAATGGTGGGAAAGATTATACACAGATCCGATGAGAAAACGTTCTGATAGAGGAGGAAGTTCAGCCGAAAGACATGCCCCTGCCCACCCAGTCTGCACCCCGGCTGGGATACACACCGAGCTAGCCGGTTTATCTGAGAAGCTCTGAGACATTTTGCTATAAACTCTTCTGAAGTTTAACGATCTCCCAGGTATGTTCCAGCTCCGTGATTCTCATCAAAGGCTCCCACAGGAATGGATGGCACTTTTAAGGTGATGTGAGTACTTCCCTGGTTGTGCCTGGGAAACGTGTCTGGAATGAGCCTTTGAAGGGACCCTGCTCTGCCCACTTAGAGAGCGTACCACCGCCTTCCCGGTTCTCCAAGGCAATCTAAACAGGCTCCCAATGTAGAAGCTTGACTCCGACTTAGCTCTGTTTCCGTCATCTTCCTCTCAACCACTTAAAACACCAACAAACCAATCAAAAAAAAAAAAAAAAAAAAAAAAACTCGTGTGTTTTGAAGTACAAATGAGGGAAAATGCAAAGAAACATGTAAATATATTAATTCTTACCTGAGGGTACGTTTCTCAATTTTAAGAGAGGAAGGGAGGAGGAAAGAGCAAAACATAGAGGTTAGAGATAAGCATCGATCGGTTGCCTCCTGTGTGCACCCAACCGGGAATCGAACCTTCAGCCTTTCAGTTTACCAGGTGACGCTCCAGCCGACCGAGTCTCTTGGCCAGGGTGAAAATGCAAAAACATTAAAGCTCACACTTTGTAACCCCAACCTATGTCAAGAAGTAGAATATCAACAGCACCCCAGAAACCGCTGTCGAGTTCCCTGATTGCTTCTCTTGTTCCCCAAAAGTAGCTCTTCTGCGCCACAAGATAAGACAGATTAGTTTTATCTCTGAAGTTTGTATGAACAGACTTACACACACGTGCTCTTCGGGCCTGACTCCTCTCACTCAGCCTTGTTAGGATTCATCAGCATGGTTGCTTACAGCTCTAGTTCTTTTATAAAAACCACCACATAGCATTCCTTCATAGGAATATATACCAATTTACGCATCTCACTGCTGGTGGAAATTTGCCTTGTCCCTGTGGAGCCCATGATGAAAACAGAAATGGATATTTTTGTACAAGTCACAGAATGCTCACGTGCAAGTATTTCCATTGTGATTGTCCAGCTGACTTGTGATTTGACCTCCGACAAATCATTCAGGCCCTTAGAGTCTGTATCCTCATCTTTGAAAGGTGGCAATGAAGTCAGCCTTGATAGCCTCCGTCTTGGCCATCTCCTCCCCTGGGTTTGGGAACACAGCCAGGCTGGTTGTCACGCACCATCTCTGTGTTCTTCCTCCCTGTTTCTTCTGTGTCATAAGCATGTGGCCATAGTGAGCCAGCTCCCTGGCCCCAGGTGAGCCACGGTGAAGTCTTCCTTCAGGCCAGCACTTCTCGGTGAGGTCGCTAGATCTGTGGCACCGGCGTGATGCACATCCTGGGCCCTCCTCAGACATACAGAATCAGGGCCTTTGCACCTTCAGCAGCCCTTCAGGGACTTTTGGTGCCACTCAGGTTTGAGAACCACTGTCGCAGTCTCCTCTCCTTTCCTGTCTCCTCAGCTTCTGCTCACTGGGTAGGAAGTGTTCACTGATTTGTTACCCAAGCATTTGTCCACTACGTGCTGGGCATCCCTGGCCACAGGGACATGGAGCATCAGGGACTGGAAGGTGCGTTAGAGATGGTCCTTGCTCTTCTTAGGAACCTCAAGTTCAGCAAGCGGACATGATACAGTGTGGCGGATATGTGGTGACATGAGCAGGGATGGGCAGGTGTCCTGGGGAGGCCAGGGACTGTTCCACCAGGGGGAGCCTGTACCTTCACGGCTGCCCCTGAGGGAGAGCCAGGTGGTGCTGGCACGTGGCTAGTAGCCCTTCCATGCGGCCGTGTGCAGTGTCCATACTTGGGAACCCTGGGTGACTTGGGCAGCCAGTGAAAAGGCATTGAATTTCTGAACAAATGAATGGCTAGCCCTTTCTATGCTTTGGTGTCCTGTATTTCATTCATTTAACAGGCATTTATTGAGCCCCTAACACAGGGCTTGCAGGCCCTTCTTGGAGAATAAATATGAGAGGTGAGTAACCACTCAGCTTGCCTATGATTCCAGTTAATGTTCTGTGGCCTGTCAAGTGGTACTTGTACTTTTTTTTTTTTTTTGGAGAGAAACATAGTGAGGCATGAGAAAGGCGTCATGTCAGGAGCGACCTTCACTACTCAGAGCCAATCCTTGACTGGGATTTGTTTCCGGGGACTAAAGCAGGGGGGCAGGGGACTGGGCTCTCTTAGAAACTCCCGTTGTGAGGGCGCTGTCATCTGGATGCGCCTTTTGCACTGGAAGGTGTCCCAGGCCACAGCAGCCTCTTCCTCGGCCGCCCTCCCCACGGCCATGCCTGGCGCGCAGGTGAGGCCGAGCTGTTGCGGCAGACACGTGAGAAGGGCCGTGAGGTGCACCCGAGCCTCCCCACGACCCTGCCCGAGTGGAGCCGCCCTGAGGGGCAGCTGCGGGCTCATTAGGAGAGCGAAGTGTGGCCGTGCTCGCAGCCTCGGCCGACCCGGGCACCAAGGCCACATGCCCTGTGTTCTTCCCAGGCATTTGCCCTCTGACACCTGAGCATTTCTGTCCCATATCATCCCGAGGCCGTAATCCATTGTTTACTTTTATAGAAATTCAACCTGCTTCTACATTTAAAAAATACCATCACCACTGTGCTCATTTTAGCAAGTTACTTTTTAAAAAAGATAAAAATCAATATGCTCCCTTGCACAGCTGACGTCCTGGGGGACGACCTGTAGGCGTCATTGTTAAATTGCTGCTGCTCTGCGTGATAGAAAAGGTCAATATTTTTCTAGAAAGCGAGCCCTCTGCTTGGCTCTTGGGAGACCAGAGAATGCTGCAGTGGCAAATTACTGGATTTTTCTGCCCAAGTGAGTGCCAGGGCTCATTCCACTCCTTGAATGGAAATAGTCTCGTCTGTTGCATGTGTTTCTTCTCGGCGTAGAAGGGGCCTCTTTGGTCCACGTCTCCTGCTCATCCCTGCAGAGCTGCTCTCCGAGGGCGGCCCCGTCCCTCCGCTCAGCACTGTAGGTCCGCTCGCTCGGAGGTGCTTCTGAAGAGGTCAGACGTCACGTGCCACGGGGCCCATCAGGATGGGCAGGGTTATGCTGAGGGAACCAAGCAGCCGCTCTCAGTTGTTTGTGGCTCTCAGAGCTTCATGGCCTCCCCCTGCCGGTCCCCAGGCTCAGCAGGCACTCTGCTGCTGTCATTCACACCCAGCGGGAGGGAGCCATCCTGGACAGGGGACACTGCCCCGGATGCTCCGGCAGTGGGGTGGAGCGAGGGGAGCTGCATCTCCGGCTTACAGCTTTGCCCGAAGAGACACACGGATGCCTGTGGACACTGGGCAAAATGAGGCCTGGGACATATCAGTCTTCCCTGTGACCAGAAGGAGGTGGCAACTAGCATGGTTGGGAATGGCCCTGTGAGAATGCGTAGAGAAGTGAGCTACGAATGTAGATGGTGAAAAAGAAATGTGAGTTGCCTATAAGCACAATTTAAAAGCATTACCAGTTTTTCAGCAGAAGTGATTATGGAAAGCCTTGGATGTCCAGTGGCACAGATGAATATTTATAAATTGTTCAAACACATCATTTAGTTACTTAAAAATAGATGGACATTCATTTCTATCTTTTCTTGAGCTTTCAGTTTGTTGCCTGGAATGCAACAAACTATTCTTCGTGTTTCCTTTTCTTCAGTGCTGACTGACACAAGTGGTCTGTATTTACCCAGGTTTTGACATTTATCACATGACATTGCCGACAACTTTAAATACCTGGGGACCGATTTTGAACCGTTATATCCACCTTTGCCTTTTTGAATGAATGGATGGATGACTCATGAAGTATTTGCCGCAGTGTCTAGCACTTAGTAAGTCCTCAATGTACAGTCACGGGTCTCCCTTCCCCCTGGGCAGCCTTGGAGTGCAACCAGGTCCCCTGTTCTTACTGTTCAAGTTCAACGTGCGACACAAAATTCAGAAACATGTTGTCAATGTTCTTCATAAAATATTACCGTCATTTCAGACAAATGGCTCAGAGGACACCTGGCTATTCCCTGTGAGTTATGATGATCTAGCAAAGCCACGGCTATTTGAAGAATGGCTAAAGGTGTTCAAGAACAATGGGTAAGCCACATACAGGAGGGTCAAGGCAGCACCACAGAGGAAGGCAGACATCCCTTTGTGAATTAGAAAAGGCATTGAACTTGGTTGAAAGAGTGCTTCCCTTCAGGAATGCAAACTTCTACATCTTATTAATTGGACAATGAACCTGAAGAGCTACACTGAACTAACCCCTGGGGGAAAAAAGCAGAAGATACAAACCCAGTTCTGTGAATTACCGTGCACTGTCCGGAACGCATTTGCTCCCAGTGCTGTCGGGTTGCCCACGCAGGATTGGGGGTTGTGCTGAAGCCGGTGCAAGCCTCACTCTACAGCCCTCACCGCTGGGGCCTGGGGTGGCGGGTGGGCCTTGGAGATGTTTTTGCGTCCTTTCATAGGACATTAGGCCTTTGACATGGTGGTTAGGGCGGATGTGAGTGCTGGGTATTTATTGGACAGCATCTGGCCCGCGCCAGGCACAGCTCAGCGCCCTGGGGCCGAGGGGCAGACCTGCTGGACAGAAGGCCTGGGAGGTCAGTCTTGTGAGGCCCCGCAGACTCAGTTCCACAAGGCTACATTGAAAATGGCTGGGACTGTGGGTTGAAAGCGGTGGTGCGATGGTGGTGTGGGGGTGCTTGTTTCTGTGGGGCACGTGCCCTCGGTGGCTGATTTTGTGCCCCCGCTGTAATCGCTAGCCCTGGATTTGGGAGATGCACACGACGCTGGTCTCCAGCACACCCCTGCCTGAGCCCTTCTTGTCCTGCCTCATAGGCCCAGAGGTGCTGCGAGGACAAGGGCCCGGCTGGCCGCAGTTGGGGGGTTTGGGGTCCCACTTTCTGTGTCATGTCCTTCAGGTATGTTGAGTGAGAGTCTCCAAGGTCGTGACCGTCATTGCCACAGGGCATTTCTTCTGGTCAAGTTTAATCTGCTTTCATTACAGAGACACAGAGACAGGAGGGTGCCTTGGGCCTCAGACTTAATGACTGGCTTCCCCTCGTCCTGCGGGGGGATGGGGGCTTTCCGGTGGAGACTCAGCGCCCACCTCAGGAAGCCTGCTGTCTCCTGGCCCAGCATGTGTTGGCTCCCGGTGACCTAGAAATGAGCAGGGGAGCGGCGTGTTTTCGGGAGGCCACTGTCCACCAGCCGCCTTCTCCCTCGCCGCCTTTTCCTTCTGCTTCGGAGTGTCCCCACCAAAGGACACTGGCTGTGGCCGCGCCTGCGACTGTCCTCAGTGCTTGTGAGGGCAGACGGGACCTTGCACTGTGTGTAAAATCAATTTAATTTGACCAACCTAATTTCTGTCTTTTAGACTCTTCCTCAATGTTTTTATCCTGCTGCTTGCCTTAGCATTCCACCCTTATTTTCTAACCCGGTCCTGATTTATTTCCTTTCACACATCAACACTGCAGTTTCACTGGGAGTTTTTTGAGGGAGTAAAAGTAAATGAGTGTGTTCAGTCCACCATACGAAACTCTCGTGACTTGTTCTTTCAGTTCAGGGAGGACCGAAGTGTACAGCTCTCCTTGCGGATGACCAACCAAGTGGAAAAATGGGTTAGATGACTACTCAAAAGCAAATTCTTACTGTACAGTGGTTAAAAGAGGAGGTTTAAAACCAGGCCCACCATTCCCAACTTGGGGGCTTCAGGGTACGTTTTCTAGAGGTGCTCCACTTCTTTCCTCATTTATAGTCAGAAATAATAATAGCACATCCTCAAGGGGTGTGGTGTGAGGAAACAGGGTGCAGAGCGTAGGGGTGAGGGACCAAGGGGCCTCCAGGTCGTCTTCCCAGGGACGAAGCAAGTGATTGGCACCGCTCAGGTCTCATTTCGTTCTCCCAGCAGGAAGCTACTTCTACGATTCTGTCTTACGGAGAGGAAACGGGCTGAGAGAGCTGAGGGTAGTGGAGACGCAGCTTTTGTAGGGCTGGGTCCCCGAGTCAGCTTGAAGGGCGGACACTTCACACAGTCAGGTCACCCCAAAATCCCCACAGGGGGTCACTGCAGGGGAGACCAACGTGGCAGACTGTCCACAGGCCAGCACAGCGCACTTCACCTGCTGCCTTGGGCCCAACCATCATTTCATCAACTGATGGGGCAGTTGGCCTGCCACGAGCAGGGGGTGACACGCGCAAGAGATGCACTTTGTCATCGAATGTCCTGCTTCTGCGGAGGATCCCGAGGTCTGAGCTGGGGGTGGCTGCGTTCCGGGGTCTGTCTCTTTCTCCCGGACAGTAGATAGAACCCCTTCCCGTCTTTACTCTGTCTTTCCCTGTCACAGATTCCAGCAGTTGAACAGTTGGACTGTGCTGCTGCCTGGAAGTCCCGCTGACCCCGTTCCAGGACTCTTGTCCATAAAGAAGCCACCTCTTTGGGGCAGGCAGTTCTGTCATCCGTCCCCTGCTCCCTGAGGCTGGAGGTGGGCTGAGCTTCCTTTAATTAGCGCAGGGAAGGGAAGCGGCGTGTTGCGTTTTGGGGTCAGCATTTGCCGGGGAGTCACTGGGGAGGTGCTGCCTCGGCTTTGATCAAAGACCAGTGATGAATCAGGAGAAGATGGACGTTCCTTTTCTTCCAGTCAGACTCATCCTGCAGACCAAACGTGGAGGTACATTCGCTTCTGTTTTGGTTTTCAGGCAGAGGGGGTGGAAGTGGTGCCCCAGGGAAAATGGTAACGTGGACAATTCTTGCTCTAATTTCTCTCCCACATCACTCACACTGCATGAGACTCATGATGTGATTCAGGGGGGTTACAAGCCCCCTGAGTATCTGACTAAACAGTCCCAACAGAGCCCCCCACTGCTCCCAGGGCTCAAGGACGCTGTAAGTCCTTGCATTGTGGGGACCCTTCCCTGCTGGAGCCTGCAGTCTTCTTAGGCCCCTTGTTGGCTGCCCTGCCCACCCTCAGTTATGCCCCTGGGAAGATGACCCTTTGTAATTCACAAAACAAAATGACAACCAGAAACCTAGCACCCCAAACAAAGCAGGAAGAAATGCCTGGTAGCTACTAGCAACACCCATAGAAGAACAGTGTGCTTTGAAAACAACCACAAAACGTGTGATTCCGGCCCCCCTAATTAAGCAAACATCCTCCTAAAAAAAATAAGTAAATAAAATAAAGTTCAGGTTGCAAGCCAGGTCTCCAGCCAGGTCCTTAGCTGCAGGCAGGTGAAAGGCAACCATACATTGATGTCTCTCTCCCTCTCTGCCTCTCTCCCTTCCCCTCTCTCTAAAAATAATGAATAAAATCTTAAAAAAAAACAAACAAACAAGTGGTAATTGTCTTTACTTGTCGAAAGTGAAATAAACACTAGGAAAACAGTAACCCGTCAGTCAGTGAGCTAGAGTACTGCTACTTATTCTCAGAACGCACGCAGACTTGGACGGGGTCCTGCCGCAGTGGCTCTGGTCCCGGGTGTGGAGGGGCGGGGGCGGAGCTAGGCCGGGGAAGTAGCAGCCTCTCAGCGGTAGATGGGAGCAGAGGAACACGGATGGAGCCTGCAGCCGGCTGCGTCCCAGCCCGGCTTGCTGCTCCCTGGAGTTCCTGCAGGGAAGGAAAGACAGACACACGGAGGCTGTGAGTCAGACCTGGTGGGCTGCCCGGTCCACATCACCCTAGGGCACCGGGCCAAGTCAGGAAACCGGGTTCCTGGCCAAGTTGGACCCTGGCATTGTGCACTTGAATTTGGTTAGGAAATGGTAAAATGATCATTTCTAGTTTTGTTTCTCACCGTCCTCCTGTGTGTTCTCTGCCTGTTTCCTCCCTTCTCCTCTGGTTGTTTTTCCCGGTGTCTGTACAGCACAGTTCCGTGTGTAGCCATCACATCCTTTTTGGAATGCAGTGAAGTAGAGCTACAAATTTTAAAATCGCTGTAAATGTTCTGATAGAGTATCCGACTAGGATGCTTTTTCCTGAAGTGTGGAAGGAAATGGAGTCATAAAATTTCTAGTACTGCTTGTCTGTGTTCTTTGGGAGGAACCCAGGTACCATTGAAAGCATTTTTCAGTTCTGGGTAAAATACACCCCAGCCTGGGTGCTAGGGGAGCAGTAGGAACACACGTAATATTCAGGTACAGGATCGATCATGCTTCTTATCTCCTGGCGTATTTGTCAACATCAGTGAATTTAAAGATTCTCTTTGAAGTCATTATCTTTTCGTTCATTCATTCATTCATTCATTTTTCTTCTTATCTGAATCCCTCACTTTCCTGCCCAACCACTACCCTTCCCTCATAGGCAGCTTTGATAAGGTATCTTTAAATATGTTTATCTATTTATCAACATGTATCCTGTTGTTTGTGAGCATGTTTTCTGATGTTCAGAAATTGTTCTGTGCTGTGGACCTCATTCTTTCTCTCCTTTTCCTCCCAGTTAGGGGCTTCCAAGATCTGGGCTCACGGGCTCCCCATCTCTCCCCAGGCCCTACCATGAGCTCCGTGTGAGCATTCCTACCCGTGTCTCCTGTGGACTTGGCACAGGGCCTCTGGAACCCACGCCCATGAGCAGCATTGCTGGGTCCTAGCATGTGGCTGTGACCAATGTGATGGCTCCGTTTTCCGTCCCCACCAGCGATGCCCGGGGCCTCTGTAGTCCTGACTCACCATTCTCTTCATTTATTCAAGTTCCCTTCTTACATTCCTGGTTCAGGTTTAAAAATATTCTTCATAGAGGTTTTGTGACCTTAAGTAATTTCTCAGATCGCTTATAATTTTCTAGCTGTTGTGCCTTTTCCCGAAGGTTGTATTTACTAGTTGTGTGTTGCTGGTGTGGAAAAATGCCATTAATGTTTTCCTAAGTGATTTTTGTACTTAGCAAGCTTTCTGAACAATCTTAGTGATTCTGAGAGGTTACCTATTGATTCTATTGTGTTTTATTGGTAAGGAACATGTTGCTGGCAAATAACAACACTGCTTCTTCATCCTTACACATTTTACTGGCCCATCACTTCTTAGGGCCCCGGCTAGGACCTCTGAGGCCATGTGAAGCAGGGGTAACAATATCGGGACGTTCTGTCTTGTTTTCATCTGAACGACCTGTCGTTTTCCCACTAATTATGTTTGCTGTATGTTCCCAGTATATGCTTTCTATCAGTTCAAGGAAGTTCCCTTCTGTTTCTAAGGGGAGTAAGGTACTCTTATCTGTTGAGACAGATGATTTTCCCCCAGTTGTATACTGCATGGGTAGGTTTCTCAGATGCTGAAATAGTCTTACCTTTTGGGGAAGGATACCATTTTGGTGACAGCAAAACAGGCAGGCTCCGGGTAAGGTTCTCAGCAACGGATTTTTCTGACACATTGAGCTAGTTCATTTACCAACTTCTAGCTATGCATTTATGCCTTTTTTCAGTTAATATTTCTTTTGATCGACTCTGCATCAGGCTCTGGACTGGATGCGAGGGACCTGAAATCACGTCACTGATAGTGAGCCTTTTAGTGGGAGATTGGGCCCTAAAAGTAGTGTTAGTTTCCCCTGGCTATCAAATCCATTAAAAGATGACAAGGAGGCACAAGACCTCTGATGACGCTTGTCTTGGCCATACAAGGTAGGTTGTCACTGTGACTGCCACTGACGAAGGGCAGCTGTTAGAGATGGGGTGTGGGTGCTGAATGACCCGCTGTGCGTGGGCTGGGAGGCCCTCCAGATTCACAGTCAACGTGCGGACCGGTTCCGGGATTTATCAGGGCTTGTAAAACACTGCGATATGCCTGCTAATTGCCCAGTTATTTCACTCGGTTCAACATAATTAGAACTAAGTAGAACAATAAGTAAGCACTTGGCCAAACGAGTGAGCTTTTAAATCCCACCTGAAGATTATTCGAACAAGGAAACACTTTCTTCTCGCACAATTATTTGTTTTCTGAGAAAATACCTAAACTGAGTACATACTCTGCCCTGAACGGCGGAAGGATGCATCCCAGGAAAGACTCCAGCTTTGAACACGAGCAGTGAGCCGTAGACCCAACGTGTTTGGTAATCGCTCGCACGCACGGAAGTGTCGTATCGCGCGTGGTGATGGTGGCCCGCGCCTGGGACGCAGGTCTGGGAGGAAGCAACACACTGGGATGCCTGAGATGAATGACTGGATTTTCTGATTTCTCTTCTCGCCCGATGGGACCTGCAGATGGTGCGTCTGCACAGAGGACTCGCACCTGTGGTCCTTCTCCATCTCTGCAGGCAGCGGGCGTGGGTACCCGTCTGAAGTCGCACCTCGTGCAGGCTTTGCCTCCCTGCGGCCTCCGAACAGAAAGAAAAATGGCTTCTTAGTGGTGATGATCTTCATAACATTGTCACGCAGCCTCCCGGTCGTTTCCTGTGACCTGTCATAAAAGTGGGGGACAGAGCCGAGGCGGCGCCTGCGAGAGGGGGTGTCAAAGGAGGCTGGCTGTGCAGTGGCATGTGCGCCGCACTCGGCAGGGGCTCCCTAGCATGTATAACCATAATGTTTTGCCTGTGTGCGTCTCCTTCACCCGGCATTTCAGACATTAATTTCATTCCAGCGGCTCCCCCGTGGTGCGGCTGCTAGTACAGGCTAGACTTGGATCCTGTGGGAGAGTGTCTGTGGTCCAGAACCCTGGGAGGGATTAGCATCTCAGCCACTATCACTCCCTGTCTCCATGTGAGCTGGGCGGAACTACCGCACACAGTTGCCCGGTGGTCTGTGCTGCTGCTTTCTTCCTTTACTTTATCATGGCTGCAGCTTGGGAAAGACCTAACGCAGTCCGGGGGTGGAGGTGGGGCAGTCAGGAGAGGTTTCCTGGGAAGGGGGGTGTATCCATGAGCCCGAAAGAGGAGCCAGGCCTGGCCCAGGGCTCTTCTGGGGAGTGAGGGTGGACAGTGTGGCTGAGGGACAGCAGGGCAGGCAGATTGTGACTTGAATTTCCACACTTATCCTCAGGCCTTGGGATGCTGTGGCTTTCTTGTCCTGGAAATCAGTAGTTGGCTCCTTTCTTTACAGCAGGTTTGCATAAGGTCCCTTTCTCCAGAGTTAAAAAGAAAAATGTGTATCTACACTTGGGGCATTTTTCATGCCTTAGGTCAGAATCTTTACCCCCCTTCCCCTCTGACTGATGCTGCCTCTCGCAATAGCAGCCGCGCACAAAACCGAGAAAGTCAGAAACGCCTCTGGGACTCGCACTTGCTGGTTCGCTAAAGGTGGCCGCCATCCTCATGCCGCTGTTTTCAGTTTCATTCTCGAATCCGGCAGCCGAGCGCCGTGGTGGTGCGGTCCACCCTGGGAAGGGGCCGGGGTGGGAATGAGGAGGTCTCAGGACCCTGCCCGTGAGGGCTGGCAGGCCGGCCCTTGTCTGTCGTTTGAGCTCTGAGTGCCCGCTCCCCCAGTCTCACTCCCCAGCCCTCAGCGCGCGTTGTGTGTCGCTGAGACCTGCCCTCGGAGGAGGAGCCTGTGGCGCTGGTGCCTTTCGGCACCTGATGGGTCACAGGTGAAAACAGGTGGTCCTTGCCGCCACCTCTTAACATTGTTAAAACTTCACTTTAGAAGGAGAAGCTGAGGTCAGAGGGTAATGAATGGTAGAATGTGCGTTCAGATTCGGGGCTCTTGACTTTAAGTTTGACGTTCCAGTTCTGGTTATTTAGATTTTAACACCCACCTTGCACAGGGAATACAGTCTGCTTGTGAGAGACCCAGAGGCAGAGACGGTGTCGTTGTTGCCTTTGTCTCTGCCTCTGCTCCACGGCTGAGCCCCCTAAGGCTGAGCCAGGGAGGCCCAGTGACTTTCCCAAGGTCAAGAGCGTGCATGCTTATCCTTCTTCCCCTCCTCGAAGTGAGAATACCCTGGAAAAAAGATAGCACTTGAAGACAGCAGGGGCCTCCTGGGAGCCAGGACTGCTCATTGATGACTTCCATTTTAGGGGTTCCCCCGGCTGGGCTGCGCTGCTCCTCAAGGCTTTGGTGACATCTCAGAGGTGCCTCACTTCTCTGCCAGTGGCCCCCGAGCCCTGGGCCCAGGGATGCGGCAAGCTCTGGACGGTGATGAGATGTCGAAGGCAGTGAGCTCTGGAATGTGACGAGCCCTAGAATGGGGCTCCGGGCAGGGGCTCGCAGGGCGTCTAGTTACGTTTGTGCCTCCAAGGGCCGAGAGACCTGGAGAAATTCTTCTACCTGGCTGCTGTCATATTTCCCCCCTGTACCTCCAGGGGCCGAGGTCAGAAGACCTTTAGGTTTTCTTCTGCTTAGAACAACTGGTAATAGTATTTACGAATGTTTCCCGCCTGCATGCTAGAACCACTCCTTGCATGCCACACTGCCTTCTGCGTGTGTGCGTGTGTGCGTGTGATCTGAACAGCGTGATCGCAATATTGGCGCTTTCTTCAAGAACAGCAGTACAATCCCTGCGTGTGCATTTGTTCAGTGAGCCCCAATGATGAACAATTCGTATTTTGAACCGCTCACCCATCCCATAAAGAAAGAGTGTCGGGTATCCCCAAATACAATACTGATGGGTCGGGCTAGCTGTCCAGAAGTCTCTACAAGCGCACTTCTCGTTACCGTGACGCAGGGAGCGGACTCCTGGAGCCCCTCCAGCAGCCCTGACACCAGGCATGTTTGAACACCATGCGATACCATATCAGTGGGGACAGGGAGCAAGTTTAGCTAATAGTGAATGACATATCCCATAAAATACCATTACACAGTGTTCAGAGCCCAAGAATGATGACATGATTATTAGGAGACTGGGAGATTAAGATATAATTTTAAAAAAACATGACGGGAGGGTGTAATTGGGGAGACAAAATACACAGGAAGTTTGTAATTTACATGTCAAAATACCTTTTTCATGTTTTGATTGGATTAGACGCAGCCTTTCCACTCCATTTATCCTGGCTTCAATTAGAGGCAGCCAAAGTGACATCTCACGTTCATATTCTTGACACACGCAGCTCAGAGGCACTTTCTAATGCTAACCGACAGGAAGGGGGAAAGGGAAGCCCGGTTTTGCCTCTGTCATGCACTTTTTACTTAACCCCTAATTTGTTTCTAAATGAGCCTGTCACTGCGGGTCACATGGCTGTGCACTTGGACTGCTCTGCTTGCTTCTGGGGGAAGCTCTTGTCATAATTTGATGTGCGCCAGCCCCGCAGGCCTGGGGAGGCAGACTAAAACTGAGCAGGGGGCAGGCAAGGGAGCACCGTGGCTTCCTGCTTGGGCAGGACAGGGCCAAAACTGAAGTACGGGACCTACGGAGGTATTATCTGCATCATTTTTCCAGACAGGAGGTGGCACATACTTCCCCTAGCTTTCCGCTTTCCTTTCCGAGCTGAGTTTTACCTGGAGGTATCCTCCCCGCATTCAGGTGTGGGGAGGGGTAACTCTAAGGCTTGCATTTGCTCTGGTACCCCCTCTCTAACACCTGACAGGCCAAGGCTTTCCTGAGAACCATCGGTGACATATAAGGTGAGCTGTTTCACTTCAGAGAGCCTCACTCACTCCTGCCCATCGAAGGCATCAGGTCCCCGGCTGGAAATTATAATTACCTGCGAGATGGAAGCTATTAATGTACGTTCATCTATTTGATGGAAGGGGCCTTGCTTTGCTTTTATCATGGAGACGATGCTATTACATCTGGATACATTTCAGGATAGACTGGCAAAGAGTGGCCTCTTCAGGCCATACGTGCCATGGGTGAGTGACTGGCCATCCTGGCCTCCCGCTTCTGCCCGTCAGCAAGCTGGTGGAGACCAAGCTGTGGCTCCAGCGAGCCCTGAGCCCAGCGAATGCCACCCAGTGGAGGGAGCGTTCCTTCTCCACCATTGCTCTCTTGGTCCCAGTGAGTGCACAGCAGTTCAGATTGGATGCTATATACTTGGGTCACTCAGTGGTTGATTTGAGAGAACTCTTAAAATGATAGGGAGGCTGTTCGGTGCCCTGGGAGGGCAGCAGAGGGGAAGGGGAGAGGTGCAGACAGCCCTGCTTCTCATGCTGCGTTGGGCTGGACGCAGCCACTCTGACCCTCAGTTTTCTCATCTGTACCTGGGAGATGACGGAGCACTTACCTTGCGCTGTTCAAATTCAGCTTCAGTGAAATCACACCTGTTCAATGTTTGCGGGAAGTCAGGGGTGTGCGGGTGGCTTTGGTCAGCTCTCCCCCAGGGGCTGGCCCCAGGTGAGAGGACTCCAGGACACCGCTGACGTCCTTGGCCTCTCGAGGATGGACACCAGGGGGTCCTGGCCTGTGACAGGGAGGGCCACCTGGACACGGAGTCCTGCCTGTCATCCAGCACCTCCAAAGAGAAAACTCAGGAGAAAAGCCCAGGAGAAAATAAAATGCACCAGAGACATGTCATCATTAGGCAGGATGCTTAGAGATTGAGACTGTCCAGGAAAGATATTCCCTGGAGGTAAGACAAGGAGCGTGACGTTTTGGGTACCTATGACAGTGATTTGAATTCTCCTATTATTTATTGTCTTTGCATTGCTGACAGCTCTCCTCATTGTCTTCAATATGAGGTGCCAGAGCCGATTAAATATGCAAGAGGAACATATACACTTTAGGAGAAAGTAATGACTATTGCACCTTTGAGCAGCTTAATGAATGCACTAATAAAGTCCTTGGCCATGATTTTGTCCTCATAGCCATCAAAATCTTTGTAAACCTAAAGCGCCATGCACATCTTGTTCCAAGATTTGCTTAAAAAAATCAATGCATATCTAAATTATTTGTGTCAAAACTCATTTATTTTCACAATAACACAGACTGTCAAACCTGACATCCTGCTAATAACATCCAGTGTATTTCCATATTATTCAAATATTCCGTTTTATGAAATGGGGGCTGTTACTCACCGCGCCCTGCTCATGGTGCTAACGCATTTGCGCATTAGTTGAGTTCACTCGTGAGAGGGGTTACCTGTGGCAACTAATTATGCCGCCCTTTATGCATATTCATGAGCCTGTGAGCAGCCACTCTCCCAGCAAAAAACAATTCCAGCCCAAGTGGGGAACCGATTACAGGCTGAATACCAGAGCATTGCAGAGCAATCTTTGATAATTTCCCATTTTTGATGTCCCTTGGTGCTGCCGTAATGCATGACCACCAACTTCGTGGCTTAAGACACGGATTTATTATCTTACAGCTCTGGAGGTCAGAAGTGCCGCGTGGGTCTCGTGGAACTGAAACAGGGGTGTTAGCAGGGCTGTTCCTTTCTGGGGGCTCCCAGGGGACTCTCCCCCCTTTTCCAGCTCAACACCTGAGCCACTCGTGAACAGCTCTCTTGATTTCAGCTCAGCTCCCAGTGATGAAAGAGACATCAGCCATGATTAACAGCTTCCTAATTAGGAACTTATCCGATGGCTGCCTGGCACGTGTTGTAGTTTACAGCACAGGAAGCCATGTGAACCATTGCCACCCTGGACGAAGCAACGGGCTGCTCTTTGATGGCCATCATTTTATTTAATCCACTTGAGAGAGGAAAAATAGTCCAGTAGGTGCTGCCCGTGGCCCCATTTTATAGGTGAAGAAATAAAGGCCCCAAAAGGCTGAGGATTCGTCCATTGCTTTTGCAGCTACTGCAGCAAAATCGGTGCCCTAAATTTAGCTGCGTAAACTGACAGCCGCTCTGCTGTGGTCAGAGTTTGTAGGTCAGGAGCCCGGAGAGAGCGCCGTGGGGCCTCACCTAGCTTGGCTCCGGTGATTGGAGGTGCCTGAGGCCGGGTGGCTTGGTGCCTGCTGTCGGTCAGACCCTCAGCTCTTCCTCAGGTCACACGGAACACGCTGGAGAGTCCAAGTCCAGGTTCCTTGCCCCCATGTCCCCGGACTGGCCTGAGGACGCTGTTTCCTTACGGCCTCTTTCTCCTCACCACCAGCTGGGGTGCCCTCGCCGTCTGCTGGCTCCTGGCCTCCAGCTTCTCCAGGGCGCTGGCTGCCCATCCCCCCACCCCCAGCAAAGGTTGCAAAATTCCACAAGACTTCTTGGGATCGGTCCCTGAAAGTCCCAGATCATCACATCTGCCATTGTCCCTGGATCAAGCAGATCCCTGAAGCCAGCTGAGGTTTGAACAAAGGGACCCAGATTTACTTGACTTCAAAATCCTTGCTTTCCCCTAGACCACTGTCTCCTCCAGCACCCTGCACTTGATAGCTGCAGGCTCCCTGATTCTGGGCGGGCTGGGGTCACCCTCTAAGTGGATGGGTAGCTGCAGGGGGCATGTGAGGTAATACCCCACAGCACATCAGGGCAACATCCTGCTGGGGAGAAGGGACGTCAGCGTCCTTGCTCTTGCTGCAGGGGGCCCGGGGGAGGGACAGTGCTAATGACCAATGCTAATGAGAAAGAGGAAGCAAGGGGACAGGGCGAGTTCTTCAAGGGAAAGAATGAAGTACCTGGAGGAGAGGCAGGGGGCCTTCTTTAATTGCTTCCTAAAGCTGTTATTTCTTGGAACATCAACACCATTCATAGGGCAGAAGGTACGCTGTGCATATAAATGCATTGGTAGTTATTGGACCTGCAAGAATGACAGGAGCAGTGGACAGGACCAGGGACACACCCCTCCAATCTACCTCCTGCCTGTCAGCCCGCCGGCTCCTGCTTTTGACCTGACTTGGGGTGTCTTAGAGCCAGTGTTGTCTCCATGTTAATTAACATGTACAATGCCTTTCCCCATCTTTCTGAATTCTCAGGTGATTTTTTGTTTGAATTTGTTGTTCTGTTTACATAAGATTCCAGTAAGAAATTCCCAGATAGAGTTGGTGCACTTAGGGGCAGAACCTAAGTGTCTGTCATCCTAAGCTGGGGTCATTGTCAGGTGCGGCTGGGATTTACTGTCTCCTAGAACCCTGGGTGGGACCAGTTCCAGCTACCAGAGCAGTGACTGATGGGATGACCTCCCCTCCCCTCCCTGTGCAGCCTCAGTAGCCCCTGTGAGTAGTTTTATTTGAGGGGGAAGGTTATTACGGTATTTTGGGGCTGAATTGTGTCCTCCCCGTAAATCATATATTTGAGGCTCCAACCCCCTCGCTCCCCATAATGTGGATGGGTACTGGAGATGAGGTCTTTCATGACGCAATAAACTGTAGGGCAGGAAAAATCATTTTCTTCTGCCTTTCTGAGTTCTTGGCAAAGACCACCCTGTAATAAAAGTGTAACAGGAGGAGGGAAAAAAATGGTTTTAATTACTTACGTCTGGGAGACTGACAGAGCTACGAGATACCGAATGTGGCCAGAGATTGAGGCTTCCGTACCATCCTGAGCTAAGGGAGGAACAGGTCGGGGGCTCTAGAAGGGGAAGACAGTGGCAGGAAGGCAAGAGGAGGAAATGTTTGGGGAACACAGGTGGCCCTGCCAGGTGGGTGGGTCTATCAGATGAGAAGGGATCTTTGGTCACAGCTCTCTTCCTGGTGCAGCCTCCTTTTCTGATATCAACAAAGATTTATAACATGTAGCTTTCCCTCACCAAAGGGGAACTTCTGTGTTTGCAGAGTTCCTCCCACGTCTGCAGTTACTTGAAATGACCCTGTGCCCTGACGGCTTGTTTTGGGGTGGCGTTTGCTGATAGACACTCCTGCTAGGTGAACGTGAGGTGGTGGGGTGGCCCCAGTCCAGTGCCGCTGAGTCCTCATGCGCAGAGGTGATGGGGACAGGGCCCTGTGCCGGGAGGACGTTAGGAAGACAGGGAGACAGGCGTGGGCCAGCAGAGGAGAGCCCAGCACTGCCAGCACCTTGACTGTGGGCTTGGGGGCTGCAGGGCGCGAGGCGGCTCGATTCTGCGGGACCGTTCCTGGGAGCCCGGGGTGGTGAGCGCCGCCTTCTTTCCAGGGGGTGGGCCACCCCGACTCTCTTGCCTCTGCGAAGCAGGGGCCCAACCCACAAGGACAGGGCCTCCTTTCCTCACCCCAAGAAGAACCATGTAGGGGGGGGAGGGGCTTTGTCTCCGTTAACAGGTCAGCAGAGTGGCCTCTGCCTGGAACTGAAAGGTGAGGGGACTTTGCGGGTGGCTCTGTTTCGAGCCCCTCCCCTCGCTCCCCTGGGGACTGGGGAGCCTGGTGGTGACTTTCCTGGGCCTCACAGGAGGGCTTCAGCCTGGGGATGGCTTTTCTGTCCACTGATGTGGAGCAGGAGGGCCTTGTCCCCTGCCTCCACCCCACTGGCGGGCAGGGCTCCTGCCTCTCTCCTCCGTGCTCTGGGTGTGGGACCACTAGGAGACGGAAGGGCAGAGGAGTGCAGGTGTCCCGTGTCACCATTTAGGCTTCGGCTTACAGGAGCAGTCAGAGTCCTTCAGGAAGGGAAATAAAATCAAAAAAGAGGAAGGAAGCAGCAAAATATTGGGAGATCGGTACTTGAGACTAGGAATTTGACCTCCCCTAACTGAAGGGACTGGAGGTGCTGAAGGGAAGAACACACGGGGGCAGGGGTCGCAAGATGCTGGGGAGCCCGGCAGTGGTCAGGGCGGTAGGAACTGTCTCTGGGTGGAGAGGAGGCTGGGGACCAGGCCATCAGGGGGAGGCGCAAGGCCTGGCGCTGTCGTGGGGATGGGCGGTGCGTCTGGGGCTGGAGGCTGCACTTGGGCGCAGATGTGGTTCTCCCGCAGCGAGGTCATCTGCTTTGCTTCCTCCATAAATATGTCTCTCTGGACGTTGACGGGGGCAATTTGGAAATAAAACAACAAAGAAACCCCATTGGTTATGGGCATGAAAGGCTTAATTTATGACTGCCTTTCAACCAACTGATCATGATTCACATTTTAGAAAACTGTTTGCTGCACAAATATTTTAAAAATGCAATAGATTACGGCAATTATTGTACATACTTTTAAAAATATTTACCAACAGATGGGCAGGAGCTCTGAGGATGTTTTGGTACATGTCTGTCTGTGGAGGTGGCACCGCCTGGGGCGAGTCCCGTGTCCCGTTGGGCTGTGTGGAGAGGGGCAGACTTTTCAGCCTCTCGTCTTGCTGCCGATGGCCTGGGACCGGGGGCCCGGGGCCCGTGGTGACCTTCCAGGAGACTCTGCAGCCTTGCTGTGACATCCTCACTCTTTTACTGACCTTGTGGTGAGGCTAGTGCTCCAGTCCGTTTCACAAGGCCCACCCTGGGTCGGGACCCTGAGGAAATACCTTCTGGGCATCACGTTCGTCTTGTGGATTCTGTGACTCTCGGACTTGATCACGTGTCCTCTTACTGCTGGCCCCGGGGACGTTTCCAGTTAAGCTCACGGCTCATGTTTAATAGACATGTAGAGTCTTTGGGACAGACTTTGAGTGCTAAATGCACTTGGTTTTTATATGCCTTTACACATCTGTAGTCCTGATCTCTTCCTTTACTTGTGCTCATAGTGTGGAGTAGGTTTTTACAAGCTCCGTCGTCCTGTTCGGTGGCTGCTGCGGGAACGCGAGCCCAGCTCCCCCTTGGAGACGGAGGCCCTCGTTCCCTTGCCCGCCAGAGGTGCTGCCTGCGGACCGCTCCCAGCCGCGCGCCCTTCAGGAGCTGCCCTCTCCGGGCCTGAAGGCGCTCTTTCACCCAAGGTCATGTATGTCCCTTCCCCAGGGGCAGTTGGCACCAAAGGACTAGTCAGTGGCAACCCCGCCTCAGTTGGGGACAACTCTGCTTCAAAGCCATCGAAACCTGTTTCCCAGGGAACATTACCAATAGCAGCAGGTGCCAGCAATGATCAGAGGAAGAGGTTCCAAAACAGGATTTGGAATGGGGTCGCCGCCAGCCAGCCAGCCAGCAGCCGCCCCTTGCGCGGTGGCGGGCGGGGAGTGCCCGTGGGCAGGCCTCGAGCAGGTGGGGGTGGCGGGGTGCCAGAGGACTGCAGAGCAACGGCTCAGGCCCTTGGGCCTTGGCTAAAACTGTCAGAGTTAGATGTTGTAAGGCTCTCCATGGACCCGGACACTTGGGGTGGGATGACTGAGTTGCTGTCCCCAAAACTGTCAACTTACCAATTCCTGGGACCCTCTGGGCTTGTGCAGTGGGCCCATGGGCCCGGATACCCAGCCCTCTTTCCTCACTGAAGAGGGTGCAGACGCCTCTGCCTTGCAAGATAAATCCCTCTGCCACCAGTCGGGGTCCACCCCACCGTGGTGTCCTGGCCTCCAGGTCAATAGCTTGGGTTCAGCCACACCCTGGGGACTGGGCCTGCCAGGCGAGCAGGTAGCTGCAGGGAGGCGTGTTGCAGCCTTGGCTGCTGCGTGAGCGCGGTGGCTCTAGGAATACGGGGTGTTCCTTGATGTGTCCTGTCGCCAGGGGTGCACCTTGCCGTGACCAGGATGAGCTTGCTTGCTGCTTCAGAGCTGCGGCTGCCCTGTGGCTAGCACGCTCCCCGGAGGTTGCAGAAAGCAAGGGTGTACCTAAGTAAAGGCAGCCCTAGGACAGCCACGCCCGGGGCTGACAGCAGGGGGCAGAGGGCACCGAGAAGAGGCGCACTGGAGCAGGGCACCGAGAAGAGGCGCACTGGAGCAGATGTGTGACATGGGACACTCAGCAGCTCTTCGAATAGTGTCGTTTAGTTCAGTTGTTTCATCATCATGCTGATGAGAAGAAACCTCTGTGGAGTCTGCATGTTCTCCCCATGTCTATGTGGTTTCCTTGGGGTCCTCCCGGGCCTCCCATGTCCCAAAGGTGGGTCCAGACGGCCCCAGGCTGAGTGGGTGTGGGGGATGAAGAAGTGGGGTCCCTCCTTGTGCCCGAGCTGCAGGGACAGGCGCCAGCCAGCATACCAGGACCCTGACCTGGAATGAATGGGTTGGAAAATCATCATCTTGTTTTTATTCACCTCATTGAAATGTGTGCATCAGTCACATTTCTTTCGATGTATATAATATTAGAAGTGTTTGAAATCTTTATTGAGACCTTGGGTGATTTTTTGTGACCAGAAATATGCCAGAGAAACTTAATTCTTGTTTATTAGTCAAAAATAGGTTTCATTATATTGTACATCGTTTCCATTGAAGTCTCAGTTTCCATGAACCCCCGATCACACTGAGGATTGTCTGTGTACCGAGTGTAGACTGGGAGGCCTCCCTCTGGCCGTCGCAGCCGAGGGCCTGGCCTGGAGGACACTCCATGCGCTGCGGGCTCCGGGGCCAGGGCAGTGGGGCCTCCTCCGTCGCCGTGGCCTGAGCACCAGGGCTGATGGTAGGTGCTGTTCCAGAGGGGCCTTGGGCCTTATCCTGGCCCCTCCGCCCCCGTCCCGGTCGCTGAGGGACTCCGAGGGTGGCATTGTGGCTTGCACCTCCGTGGGGGCCGTGCCCACCCCGGGCAGTGACCAAGCTGTGACCTCTTTACCTTCCTCCCCATCCTCTGTCCCCTGTGGCCTCTGAAACCTGTTCCCTAACCAGTCTGGGAATGCTGATGCCTGTCTCACCCTCTTCGCGTCTAACATTTTACCCAGCCAGTCTGCCCCCGTGTTGGCTGCAGCTGATGAGACCCAAAACCAAGTCGCCACGTGGAAGAGATAGCTTTCAGGAGGCGAGTGTCTGCACTTGATTTAGACTCAGGCTGGGTGAACACAACACCAGCTGGGTGAAAACGGGGCAAAAGCAAGAAGAGCTGTAAAAGGCTCTGTCAGAACACGCAGACGCTTGGTTCCGTTGGCGCGCATGGGTGTGGTGTGTGTTCTGTCCTCACAAAGGCCGTGGTCAGAGTCCCTCGTGGGCTTGTCTTCTCCGGTCCCTGCCTCTCTGCTCTCCTTCTCTAAGACTCACTTCCCTGCCCTTCAATCATTTTTATTGCTTCTCCCTGGACCATCTCTAGGTCTTGACATCTCTCTTAAAATGAGAGGCCACAAACTGGGGAAAGAACGTTAATGAGAAAGGGAATAATATGGAGTCCATTAGGAGGATTAGTTCCTGGCCCCGGCGCGTACTGCTAACTCATCCCAGCTTCGAAAGGCACGTCCGGGAAGCTCCCTCGAGTTCAGACGGAGGTCCTCCGCGACCCGCGGTGCTTTCTTCACAGCCCTGCCCCTGGCCCCCATTCCCAGCTCAGACCTCAGAGCCTGGCTGTGGCCCCTGAGCACCCATCTGCTCTGGGCAGAGCTCTTTTATTTTGAATTCAGCCTGGCATTTCACCTCACTTAACATTCCGCAAGTTCCCCATTACTCATCTAGCTCTGGAGCTAACAAACCCAGCGACGCCAGAGGCCTGGGGTGGTGGCTGGAGACACAGCGCAGAGGACGCTGGGAGTGTCCCAGCCTGTCCAGGCTGTGTCATCGTGGGCCGACCCAGACCTACAGCACAGGCCCCTTGCCCCGCACAGAACCTGGCATGCTGCTTCCAGGCGGATGCGATACTGGTCCAGGCAGCAGAGCTCAGCCGTCTTCATGGCTTCATGGCTGACACGGGACAGGCCGTTGCAGATGTGCGCAAGGCGAATGGTGAAAGGCTGCTCTCAGCACTTTCTTACTGTGGCATTGAATGCGAGCACAGAGCGAGGCTGTCAGCTGTGGCGAAGGGAAGACCTGCGTGTGGGTGTGTCTGCGGCTTCCTCTAATACTGTGCCCAGCTCCCTGCCAAGTAAGCAAAGACGTTGCTTGGAGGATGCAGACACTGGCTGCAGGGGTACTTTCCTGAGTGGCTGTGTCAGAGGCTGGGGAGCAGTCGGTCACGGATGAGCCTTGCCAAGGCCGTTAAGTGCCGAACTTGGGCTCAGGGCCAGAAGCCTTAGTCCTCAGCAGGGCCTCTGGCCCTCTGCCAGCTGTGGGCCTTACAGTCTTCCTATCTGTGTTCAAAAAGGACTTTGCGTACATATTGCTAAGGTTGCTGTGAGGAGCACACAAGAGTGGATGTTAACAGGCTCTGTATACAAGAAGGTTCTACAGTAGGACTCCAAGCGTTCGTATCAGTTCAAATTAGGTCTGGTGGCGCACAGGAGAACAAAACCCCTAAATGAAAGGCTCCCTTCTCATGCAAAAGCCCAGGCATGTGTTTGTGGGCAGCTCCATAAAATCATCAGCCTCCTAGGCTGCTTCCAGTTTTGCTACGTTCAGCCTGATCCTCATGGCCCAAGATGACTCCCCGGGCTCCAGCCGTCACAGGCTGGTACCAGGCAGCAAGATGCTGGAGAAAGGAGGAAGTGTGCCCTTCTCACTAGGAGACTTCTCAGGGGTTGCACAGAGCAATTCCATTTCACCTTGCTGACTCAGTCACTCTCCACACTCCTTGCAGGGGAAACTGAAGAGGGGCGTGACTGGGCAGCAGTGTGTCCAGATAAACCTTGGGGTCCAGTAGCTGGGGGAGAAGGGGGTAGGCATTGCGAGACAAGTTAGCAGTATCTCCCCCGGGTTATATCTTGTTACCCGTGGTGCCGTCAGCGTAGCTACTGCTCAGAGCGAGGCACGGTGGGTAGGCGGTGGTGCTGTGGGACACACAGGGCCAGCTTCCAGCAGGCGTGGCATGTCCTTCAAAGGAAGCCGGGCCCTGCTGTAGGTAGGTCAGCCACTCCTGGGGTGGGCCACAGCAGCACCTCTGGGAGGACAACAGGCATTGAGAGGAAAAAGCATCCTGGGGTCAAGTGCACTGGAGACAAGCAGGAGTGGGGGAGCCAGGGCGGCTCTCAGTGGAGAAGCTCAGAGCCGTCGCTGCGCCGCTGTGCACGTGGAGGCCCTGAGGGCTGTTTGGGGAGGTGCTGGCCGTGAGCTCACCGTGGAGTGCTCGCCACATGAGGTCTGACCCGGGAGGCTGCTCTGGGCCATGGAGAGCCGTGAAGCGGACTTGCAGGAGCAGAGTGGCCAGGACATAGTTTAGAAAGATCACTTTGGGAGGACATATGTGAGGGAAAAGGACACCGCCATACACCTGTTGACCCAGCATTTCCTTCCCCAGTCAATCTTCACATCACCGTCTTCAGGAGAGACCTCTACTGCGGCTGGGCTCTTGGGGCAACTTACTGCATGTCTTCCACCGGCAGCTGTGTAACCTCCCCTGCTAGGGGATGCAGTAACGTGGGGGCAGGTCATTCTGCCTGTTTCCCTCCCGTGGACCCACCTGGGGTCAGCCTGTTGCAGACATGTTAATACCAACTTACTCAGGCAGCATACAAAGACTGTACACTCCCACATGGCTGCCCCGTTGTGCCCCTTTGTGCTGCCGCAGAAGGACGTCTGTGTCCACACGTGGCCATCATCCCAGGCTTACAACTGTCACTGTGCAGCTTCCGTTTACATCAGGAGAAGCCAGGAGTTATAAACAAAAATATATTTATACTGTTTTATGTTTACTACAGACAAATGCACCTTATTTAATTGAGCTTTGCTTTATTGTGTTCTTCAGATGCCGTGTTTTCTTCAGCACAGGGGCAGGACCTTCCGCCAGCAAATGGGTTCTGACCCACTGAGGGCTCAGATGCTGGTAAGAATTTTATGGTCACAAGCTATTTTTTAAACTGAATGCATGCATGTTGTTTTTAATGCTGTTGCATACGTAATAGTGTAAACATAACTTTTATGTGCCCTGGGAAACCAAAAATCCGTGACTTGCTTTATTGTGCTGTTCACTTTGTTGTGGTCCAGAACCAAGCTACAGTATCTCTGAGGTGAGCCTGTCATCACCTTCCCTGGAGCACTATACTTTTTCACCTGGGGATAAAGAACTATTTTTTAACATCCTTTCATTTCGGTCTGAAGGACTTATATCGAGCAAGTCTAGCAATCAGTTCAGTGTTTGTCTGCAGGGGAATGTCCTAATCTCTTCTTCATTTTTGAAGGATAATTTTGCTGGATATAGAATTTTTGGGTGGCACTTTTTTTCCCATTTGCACTTTGAATACATCATCTAATGTCTTCTGGCCCCCATGGCCTCTGATGAGTAATCAGCTGTCCGTCTTTTAGCCACTGAAGTCACTTGGCTTGCTTGGTGGTCAGCTGATTGGACAGAGATTGCCTAGATACCTGGCGCCAATAAACCTTTAAGTCAGGTTAAATACAAATAGCTTTGCAAGTGGACTCTTCCAGAAAACCACCAGACAGGTCTGACCAGACAGCTGTGGTAATAACAGTTCTTGGGGAATGAGCTATTGAAATAGCTCTGACACCATTTGCTTTGTCTGGTGTCCCCCAGGCTGTGCTGGGAAGGCGGGTTGTCATTTCTCAAAGCCACTGCAGAGCTGGAGAGTGAGCTGTGGTGCAAAAGGAAATGGAAAACCACCAAGCTCCCTGTTCTTAGTTTAAAAAAAACAAAACAAAACATGCTTTCCCAGTGACTACAAGCCTTAGATGAATTTCTAGTTTTGAAAAAAGTTAGCACTGTCAATTTTGTCAACTTTCTCATTTCTTCCCGAGGGAAGAGACTTTTTGTAAGTCTTTGCTTTAACATTTATTCTGATTTCCCTCCTCAATTAAAAAAAAAGTCAGTCACAATAGTTTCTAAAAGGATATTATTGTCTGGAATATGACTTTCTGGGTCCATATCTAAGGTTCACCACCTACTAACAGCGGCCTTTGGCCAGTTACTGACTTCTTTGCACTCTTTTATGAGCTGGACACACCTACTTAATAGGTGGGTGCTGACCATAGAAAATGAATTAATGTGTGAAGAATTCTCGTAAGGACATTTGGTACAAAATAAGGACTTGGTGAATCTTAGTTGTTATTATTGCTCCATGAGTCTCACCACATTCACTCCTGAACTGCTGACAGGCCAACTTCTAAAGTAATGTTAGCAGAATTGTTTCCTGACATTGCAGAGGTAAGGAGCTGGTGGGAGGATCAGCGATGGTAAATGTAAGATTTTGGTTTGTGCCGTGTCGGTCCTTGTTCAGCGGGAAGTGCTCGTGAGAAATGTGGCTCTAGTTCCTTCTCCCTGGTGGTGAAATGCGTATTCCATTTATTTGTTTTTCATATGAATATGTGTGCTTGGATTCAAGTGTATTTTGTAGCTGGCCTAAGAATTTCGGTGAAACTTCCCTCTTGTCTGATATCTGGGTTTTGGCAAAACTCAACTCAGAGCAACGATTGGCCCTCAGGGGCCACTAGGCCAGGTTGCGGCCTCGTGGACAAGCAAAGCCACTTGCAGTGGGGCCCAGCACATCCTGGAGGCCATTGTCACTTCTGAAGAACTTCAGAGCAGGAGAAAGAGGCAAGTGAAAGGTTTTGCGAATCGCAGTGAGTGAGTTGAGAGCAGTCGGGCGTGAGTGGCTCAACATGGAACAGGTGGCCTGCATTATGCCAGCTGTGCATTACGGCCGGTTTTATTGCCAGTTTATAATGTCGTCCATGCCTATTTTACAACAGTTTTCTTTTATTCCTGACGTCGCTGTAAATCTTGCCATAAAATGGCTCTCACGCAGCAGAATGGCCATGAAATGAAGTCGGGGGATTTGAAGGACCCGTCGATGGAATGAGATGGAAGGAGGCAGGGATGCCTACTGTCTCATTAGAGATTAGAATTCGCTCAGGTCAGTTTCATTGCGGGAACAGAGAGCACTTCTTGGAAGCAGTCACCAGGTGGCACCATCGAACACATTTCGGAAAAGGTCCCTTTCTGCAATCAGGAGTCTGCAAACCTGCTGTTTTTAGAGGAAACAGCACTGGTGTATTTGTGGATGGAGAGTGCCTGCATGCTTCTGGTATTTTCCTTTCTACCGTGTGAGTTGTAGTTTTCACCCACGGAAGATCCTTTTCTCAAGAGACACCTTCAGCTCAGCCAGATTTTGTCAGGGCCAAGTTTGAGCTAAGCACCCCAGATTTAGAGATTATCTGCTGACTTACTTTGTGTTTTCTTCTCTTTTCTTAGCCTATGTAAGTCTATACTTTGACTTTTCTTTTCCTGTCACCCTGCCAGGAAGCGAGGGAGCCTACTGGGTGGTCTCAGGGCAGCATTCGGAGGTTATGGCTCTACCGAGCAAGTCTCTGTGTACAGACCAAGCATGGTGCTCTGCACGGTGGCTTCCTCTAACCCATCACAAGACCTTCCATAGGTTAATAAAATCAGAAAAAAAGTTAAATACTGAGGAAAGCTTTCGGATGGGGGACTCCTTCCGGCCACTGGTGCACGGTGGCGTAGGTACATCACTGGGGCTTGCAAGGGTGCTGGGCCTCCCGCCTCCCGGGCCAGGTTTCCCTCTGGCCCCTGCTCCCCGCACACTGCTTGCCCCACTGTGGCTACGTCCCTGCGCCCGGGGTCCCCGCGCTTCCAGTTTTCCACAACCATCTCTCTCTCAGGCACGAGGGAGCCGAAGGGCAGCTGTGGTAGGGTGGGGTTGGCCGGGAACCTGGGGTCCAGAGGCCCTTCACTTCAGGATTAGAGAGCATCTGTCCCCGTCCACTCCTGCTTGGGTGCCTGCCCTGCGTGCACAGTCCCAGGGCTCTGCCTGGCCAGCCAGACCCCTCGCCCACCGTCTCTTCTCCTCTGCGGCCCCCTCTCCTTCTCCCTGTCCTTGTCATTGAACCACCTTAAAATTCCTGTCCTCTCATTTTAGTGGCACTCGGGCAGGTGAGTCATCTGGTTCAATCTGCCAGCCCTGGGAACTCACAGCGACCTGTTTGGCTGGAATTTGCCGTTTTCTTTTCTCCATGAGTTGAAGGAAAGCTCTGGCTCCCTGGATCATCCCAGAGCCTCTGCTCCCAGGGGTTTGGGAGGGAATGAGCCTCAAGAGCCCTGGGTGTCCCTGCGCTCTCCCCTCCCTGACGACCACCAGGTTCTGAGGAAGCGTTTTGGAAATAGCCCTGAGATTGTGGTTTCAATACCAACAGCAGCATCAACGACAACTGGCGCTGCTTCCTTTCCCTTCTCCTCCTCCTCCTCTTCCACAGCTTTAAACTCCGCATAGACTGATAATCACTTTTGAATTTGCTCTCTGGTTCACAGTCAGGAGGCAGATGTAACACGCTTCTCAGAGAGGTTCCTTTTTATGCTTATGCACCAATTTATCTTTCTCAGGGTCGAATGGGTTCATTGAGTCTGTCTAGAAGATTACCTTATTTCATTCGCTGCCATGACAAGGGGGGACACCAGGCTCCTCATGGTACCAGGGAAGCGGGGCTGTGGCTTGTGCCCGCCACCGCCTCAGGCTCCCTGCACCCATACACTCCCCCGCTGGGGCCAGAGACGAGAGTGCAGAGCTTGGGCTAATTCAGAGACGATCACCCACAACCTGCCCATCCTTCTCCTGACCCAGCCAGGCCAGACTGACGCAGGTTGCCGCCGGAGTAACGGGAGGGATAGCCGGGAGGAGCTGGGGCACAGGACGGTTGAGGTCAGAGCTGTTTAGTGGGGCATCCGCATAGGTTGATCTGGGTTTTCAAGCTCCTATTTTAAAATTGAATGTCTTCGAATGAATTATTTTTTTGTGGATTGTATTATACCAAACCTAGAAAGTCAAACTAGAAATGCCCACTGAGCGCATAGTTGTTAGTGCAGGGGGCAGGGTTACAAAGTACCCGGCATACCCGATTTAGGGTCCGCGCCCGCGCTCCTGCTGTTGTCGCTGTGACGGGCTTTAATCGGGTCCTCCCACCTCCCCTGACCCGGTGCAGCCAGCTTGTAACTGCGCGGGAAAGAGGAGCATCTAATTGCGGTCGCACTTGTATTTGAAATCTCTCTGCCCCTTGGGAAAGGATAATATTGCCGTTGAGCGTTTGGGACGGATAACGATGTTAAACGCTTTTCCCTGTGGGCACCGTGCTTGAACGGCGCGTCTGACCCGCAGAGGCTGTGGAGCAGGTTTGAAGGGAGGAACGTTCCCAGAGCGTAAGAGTTGCCCGAGTTTTCGGTTTTCTCTAATTATTACTCTTTTTACTGTCTTCAGAAAAGAGTTTACACAGCCAGTTGTGCTTCCCTTAGTAAACATAAGATACTGTGCCTGTTAAGGAGTAACGGATACAGAGTAAAATCCACTCCGTGGTGCTGCGTGCGGTCGGTTGCATAGCGGTCGTTGCCTCACTCCATACGGTCCTTCTTGCCCCCGCGTAACCCATCCCTTTCATCCCTCCCCAGCCCCCAGGAGCCACTGAGCTATTTTCCGTCCATTACCGTTGCCTTTTCCAGAATGCTGTATAAAGTGGTATCTTACTGTCTGTAGCCTTTAGCAGCTGGCTGCCTTTAAGTGCATAATGCTTGTGAGTTTCGTCCATGTTACTTTAGTTTCCTCCCTCCTCTCCTTCCTCCCTCCCTTTCTTTCTTCCTTCCTGAACCTTCACTCCCATCCCACCCAAAGCACATGGCGCATCTTCAGAGAAGACATCACGTTTAGTTTACTCAGCGACCTCTGTCTCAGGCTGACGAGCAGAGGCTTCGGGTGCCCCAGATGCCATCACTGGCCTGCACACGGGGAGCTGCAGTGCCGTCTGGTCTGTTGTCCAGATCAGTGACCTGAACCCACCTCCCAGTCCCCTGGCAGAGGTCACGGTGTGCTGCGTGGTGCTGGAGGGGTTCCGAGGGTCCCCGCAAGTGCTCCGAAGCTGAGGACAGACGTCCCATGGCCAGGTGTGCGTCTGGCACTGCACAGTGACTTCCCTGTTCCCTCCTGTAAGCCTTACCCCAGCTTCACATTCAGCAGCTCTTCTCCGTGGGTCATTTGCCCCCAGATGTGAGGAGACTGTAATTGATCGTCTGAAGGCCGGTGGGCTGTGTGTGCCTGGTGCTCCCTGTGTGTTGGCCCCGTGCTGCCGTGAGGGGGGCAGTGGCGCACAGCTGGCACTGTGCCTCTGTAAGGCTGTCGCCTGCTCTGACCACAGAGCTTCAGAGAGATCGAAATCAACCTTAGGAGAACCGTTTGTAAAGCAGAGAGCTCCACATAAATTGCACACAAAACATCCAGTCTGGTAGGAAGCCTGCAGACTTCCATGTCTGCATTACCTCCACACGTGATCCAATTTCAAAACTCCTAGCTGTCTAAACCTGTACACGCATCTGCTGGGAATAATGTCCGCCCTTCTATTTTTCTCCTTTGAAACACCCCATGCAGCGTATCATGTCACTTTGTCCATTCGGGTGTCTGACAGGCCAATTGAGGAAATGTCTGTGTGCCCATCTCGGGGCTCTGTGAGGCTTGGGGGAGAGGTTTCGGCACTGGTGACAGACCAGCAGACACAGCTCTGAACCTGAGGCCAGGAGTCCTGGCAGCGCTGGCTCGGCGATCTTGGGCATACTGTGACCTCCCCAGGCCTCCCGGCTCTTCCCCTTTCACCTGGGCAGCGAAGGTTCATGGAGAGGGTTGAAAGATGGTCATGAAAATGGGGAAGACCGAAAGGACAGCAACTGGCTTCCTGTTCACGTAAACCCAGAGCCTCCGCTTTCGCGTGTTCTCATTGTGGATAATTGTTTCCGTGCAACGCACTTCTCAGAGGGGTTAGCATAATTAAACAAAACTCCTGCGCAAGTGCTCTGTAGAGAGGTCTACGGCACCCCTGGGTGGCCCTTCATCCCCAGAATCCCTCGCAGCTCACCGGGCTTTGGCCTGACAGGTGTGCCATTTATACCTGTTAGTTGACCAGGGTGCCCCTGGAGCCTGATTCTTCCCGAGTTTCCCCGGTGGCCAGGGGGCTGTTGGCTGCACGGTCTGGAGGCCGACAGCTTTGTCCCAGACAGGATGGCCCTGGGCCGTGTCTCTCAGACTCGTCTCTGTGGCTCTACAGACCTAACGAGAAATGGTGGAGCCGCACTTGACCGGCCGTGGTGCTGTTGCCCATCTAGAAGTGTGTGGTCTCCTCTCTTTGGTGCACTCTAATTTTCAGTGAGCCGGGCAGCAGGGGAGGTGCCGTGCGCCCTCAGAGCCCTCAGCCAGTGAAGGGTGCGTGGGGCGAATGTGTGTACACGCTTTGCTTCCCAGGCCTCCTCATCCTGGGGAGCTGGCCGAGCAGGTACCTTCACACCTCGCCAGCTGCGCACCTGAGAAAATGACTCTTGAATGCTTGGTTTTCCCGTATTTCAAATGCAGTAGCCCTACCTCCCCAATGTGCTAAATCTTAGAATTCACCCGGCAGGTGGTGCGTGCTGGTGAAGTTGAAGGTCATTTTTGTGAGCTTTAAAGTGGGGGCCTGGTTAACGGGAGGTAGCTTCCTGTCGTCAGAGCGGGAGGTGCGGAGGGTGGGCCCCGCCCTTCTGCCTGGAATGGAAGCTTCCAGGAGCTGACTGGTCACCGGGGAGGACACGGAGCTTGGCTGTTCAACCAAAGGGGCAGCCCGGGGTGCTGCTGCGGGGGGCGCAGCAGAGTGCGACCTCTGAGGAGGCTGCAGGGCCAAGAGGGACTTCTCCGGACTGAATGTTCTGAGTCTGCCGTTGTTAACTTTGGCCAAGACATCCCTGCACCCTGTGCCTGCACTCAAGTTTCTGTCTGCAGAGAAAGGGGGGTGAGCCCGTGCTGAAGACGGGCTCTGTCAGCTAGGACACCGGAGGAGAGCTGGTATCAGAAAGTGACGCAAGCCAGAGAAACCCGAGAAACGAAGGTGCAGGCCGGGTTTGGTGGGACTGTGTCAGAGGGAAGAGATACCTGCGCTCAGAATGAAGGGACGGGCGGCCCGTGGTTCCCATCAGTGGTTGTGGTTGGCAGGCCGCAGGGTGAGGGAGCGTCAGCGCAGGGACCTCGTCATTCCCCATGGCAGCGGCTTCTTGAGCTTCAGAGACGGGCCCTCTCCTCCCACGTGAAACTTCAGTTTGGGGAGGAGGAAGGTAGTTTTCTCCCGCACGTGCAGATGCATTGAAGTGAGCAAGGCGATGATGGATGAGCGGGCTGTTCAAGAAGCATCACGTCCTCCTCGTTAGGACAGAGGCGCGGGGGCTCGAGAGAAGCAGCAGTTTCTGGGAGGAGGAAAGGCAGCAACCGAAGCGTTTCTTTGCTCGCTGTGTTGCCTGGGTCCCTGCCTCTGCACAGCTCTCCCAGACGGGCTTTCCTAGTGTCACCGTCGCAGGAAGGGGCCGTGAGTGCTGAAGTGGCCGTGTGGGTTGGGGGCCGCTTCTGCCTGCTGGCCGGGTGGCTGGTCCCAGATGCGGCCAGGATGGATGGGGCACACTGCCAAGCCCCGGGGCCCCCAGGGAGCCACAGGCTGCAAACCCAGGGGCAAGGCCAGATGCCACTGCATTTTTGAAAATAAGAATTCCTTTGTTATTATTTTTATTGATTGATTTTAGGGAGGGAGAGAGAGACACACAGATTTGTTCCACTTATTCATGTACCCACTGGTTGATTCTTTCCTGTGCCCTGACTAAGGAGGGAACCTGAAACCTTGGGGTCCCTGGACAACACTCCAACAGCTGAGCCGTCTGGCCAGGGCGAAAATTGACATTTCTATGCCGACCCCACCTCCATGCATTTTCAGGGCTCTCCCTTCCCAAGTGGCACCAAGACTGGAGCCTCCAGGGGCTGCAGAGCATCTTCTGCTGGGAATCCCTGATTCCTGAGCTACCTTCCTCTGGACACGGGCATTTCCAGGGTGCCTGGGCCTGTGTGCCCACAGGAACCCACAGTCACTCTTTCTCTGGCCTGTGCTGTTCAAAACACATAAGGTGCATTGGTCCCCACCACCAGTTCCCTGAACATTCTCTTTTTGTGCATTTCTATTTCTGGTCAAGGTGTCGTTGTTTCTGCCTCTGTCCAGGCTCCACAAGAGGGTCTGCCTTTGTCCCACCCGGCGCCTCCCTGGGAGGTCTGAGCAAGGCTGGCTGGCTGCCTGGGGACGAGATGGGTGGAGGCAAGAGAAAATGAGGACCTCACTGTAAGGATCACTTCGCCCCGACCTCCCCACCTTCCTTAGTATGAGGTCGCTGCACGCAGGGTAGGAGTAGGTGTGTCTGCCTCACCCCCTGGACTGGCAGTTCAACCCCTCCCCAACCCCCACCGTTTCAGCTCTGTGATCCTTTGATCATTGCACCCCTACTTTGAGCGTCTGAAACCTCTACTTTGCCTCTGTAAGAGTCTTGGTGTTGCCATTTTGTACAGATGAACAGGAAAGCATTTTAAATGTCTTCCAACAACATGTCATGTGGAGTTTATAAGAGGCTATTGGGAAATACACCCTCTGTAGCATTTCCCACATTTGTCTGTGGTTAGCCCAAAAATAGCCCAGAGGAATTCACGAGAAAACAGAGAACTCTGACCACTGCAGGAGAACAGCAGTTGCATAAGAGATTCCGTGCAGGGCCTGAATGCTCTCTCTGATCTGCTTTTCCCAACAGGAGGACAAAAGCAAGGCCAGTGCCAGACCATAGCCCTGGCGAGGAGACACGGGGCTGGGCAAAGCCTAATTTTCTCTTGTCCTAGAAGAGGAATAGTCGATTTTTTTTTCTCCAAAGGTCTCCCAACCCAAGACCCTCCTGGTAACGGAGGCCACACATCAGCCACGCCATAGCCCTTACTGTCCCCAAGCCTGTGTGAGCTCTGAAGAAAGGGGGTTTCCTTGTTCCCACTCTGTTTTCCAAAACTAGCTCTGTGCCTGTCCCATGGAAAGTGCTCAATAAATGCTGGTTCCTTGAATAAATAAAACTAACATGCATCATCTCTTCGTTGGACTGAGTTTTAGAATTTTGTGCTTTGGCGGAATGCTGACTATCCGTTGCATTGGCTCTCTCCCTCTACCACTCCCGCCCATTTCAGGCACCCACATCTGTATCCGATTCCACATTTAAGCAGGTGGAGGAGTCCAGAAATGCCCAGTTAGTTTGGACTAGATTGAATACTGCTCCTTCCAAATAGGCAGGATTTTCCAGGAAGTGTTGAAGGAAGAGTTGGAAAAGTGAAAGTGTGTTGTGCCCCCTTGGTGTGTGTTGGACAGCACATTTCATTTCTGGTTTAAGTTGCTTGGGATTTTCCTTCCTCACTGTCTGTAAGCTCAATGAGCGTGGGCTGTCTTTGTCCCTCGCTGTGTGGCATTTCTTCCCATTTTCATGTAGCAGAAACCTTCTGTTTGCAAGGATGAGCCCTTTCCCAAGGCCACACAGCAAGAGAGCAGACCCCACAGGTTTAGGGTCAGCGATGCTAAACTCCAGGAAGACACCTCTGGACAATGTCTCCGAAGTTGTTTGATGACAGTGATTTTAGCTTCCAGAGCAAAAGGAGACACCGTGTTTTGGCCTTTCCAATGATCCGACAAGCCCAGTGCTAATCAGCTAAGTGAGAGCTGAGAATCTTGGGACTGCCTGGTCCCCACACCATCTCCTGACCCCGGGATGCAAGGAGACTTTGGGGCTCATGAGCAAGCTGGAAACATTACATGAGTCCCCAGGATGCCTTTGCTTCTGGGCCACCCCACACCTTCCCCAGCTAGAAGCAACTGATTTGCAAAGCCCTTGCTTCTGTGGAGCGGCTGGGAGAATCACCGACATGTACGATTAGCATAAAATTAATTCCTGTTGGCGAAGCATTATTACCACCTCTAATGAGGCTTAGGAAGCAACCTGCACTGTATGTGAAGGAAGGTGGGCACACGTCTTCCGCCTCCAGATGGAAGGTGTGTGGGATGCAATTTTCAACACCAAGATTTATGCTCAGGATCAGGTATTTATGGCACCTTGTATGAGGTATGTTTCTCTTGGTGATATGAGACTTGGAACGATTTATGACAGTATAAATGGGCCTCTTTCATGTGTTTCTATGTTTTCCTTTATGGGAAATTCTGTGCGTGGAAGATGATTATGACAACTTGAATCTCTTAAAAGAAGTGTCCTTAACTGAGCTGTAATTTGTATCATCCATCCTATTTATAAACTTAAATGGAACAGAAAAAGAAAGGAAAGTCACATACGGAAATCATTTATTTCAGTGACAGAAAAATAACCACCCATTTTCTGTGAACAAAGAAAGTTAACTGAGTTATGTATTTCCTTTTAGACTTCTTTTAAATAACTTTGTTATTTAGCCAAGATTCCATAATATATAGAAATCTGAATTTTGTTTTCCCTATATATAATAAAAATATACAGATACTCTTTAGTAAAAATTCCTCATCAATGTCATTTAAATATTCCCACCTTATTCCATTATATCTGTAGATGTGCCATGATTTATTTAACCATAGCTTTAATGTTGGATTTATGCTATTTCCAGTTTTTCACTTTTGTGAATAATGATGCAATTCATCTTTGTACCTATTACTTTTATTTTTAACATTTCCATTGCTACCCTTCGAAACATGGAAAAGCTCAGTCAAAGCAAGTTTTGGATAGATAACTTTTAGGTCCCAGCTAAATATTTCTGAGTAGATTTTTTAAAAAGATTTTATTATTTCCGGAGAGAGGGGAAAGGAGAGAGGCAGAGAAGGAGAGAGACATCTATGTATGGTTGCCTTTCACCTGCCTCCAGCTACGGACCTGGCTGGAGACCTGACTTACAACCTGGTTATGCCCTGACTGGGGAATGGAACCAGCAGCCTTTGGGTTTGCAGGCCAGCATTTTATCCACTGTGCCACCAGCCAGGGCCTGAGTAGATTTTATAATTATAATTGCCAGTCTAGAATTCTATTCAGGGAAAACATCCTTTGAAAGTGAAGATAAAATACCATTTTCAGAAAAACTGAAATAATTTTTTACCTTCAAGCAAACACTAAAAGAACATTTCCTAAGAGAGAATGAGGGTTATCTAGGGTGGAAATACGGAAATGGAAGAAGAAATAAAGAGAAAATAAAAATATCAATAGGTAAGTCTAAATGAGTATTGACTACACAGAATGACTTAAAATACATGAAGAACAAAGACATAAAACAGCACACAAAAGATGGGAATGAGGTCATTGAATTAATATTGTAAAGTTCTTGCATTTTCTGGTAAGTGGCCCAAGTCCTGATTCGCATTGCAGACTCTTAACAGATCAAGGATGTTTGTTCTAATCACTTTTTAACCATTAAAGGAAAATAAGTTATCATCAGCAAGGTAGAAAAGAAGGAACTGGAAAATAATTTTAAAATACGTTATTCAGAAGATTTCAAGAAGAATGTAAAGGAATGTAGGACATTTATGACAAGTAGTAGATAGTAGATAATGCCTGAAATATATCAGAAGTTATATTAAATGTAAATGGACTAAATTTAAAAATAAACCCTCTATTCTGGCAGGTGTGGCTCTGGATTGGCACCCCCGCTGTGAACCCAAAGGTTGCTGGTTCGATTCCCAGCCAGGGCACATAACCAGGTCTCCGGCCAGGTCTCCAGCCAGGTCCGTAGCTGGAGGCAGGTGAAAGGCAACTATACATTGATGTTTCTCTCCCTCTCTGCCTCTCTCCCTTCCCTTTTCTCTGAAAATAATAAAATCTTAAAAAGGAGAAAGAACTCTGAAACTGGATAAGTAAAACAAAGAAACACCTTAGTTATATGGACAAAATAAAACTGAAAGTACAAGCACTAACAAAAAGGAGCACAGCATGATTCTCTATGACAAAGTAGACATTAAGGCAACAGGCATTCCTGGAGGGAAAGAAGGGCATTTCATGGTGATAAAAGATCAGTCTGCCAAAAAGATGTAATAGTCCTCAGTTGCACCCACTCAATTAATACAACCTTAACATTTATAAAGCAAAAATTGTGATATAAAAGGAAAAAAGTGATCACTGCGCAAGCATATTGGCTGATTTTGGCATGCTCTCTGCAACTGCTAGAATGGGCAGACAGAAACAAATCAGTCAAGATGCATAAAATATAAGCAACCTGATTTACTAACCGCATAGCTGCCAGCTTCAGAATTTTCATTCCTTTCATGAGAATGTGGCTGTATGCTGGGCCATAAGTCAAGTCCTAACAGAATCCCATGAGTTGAATTAATACAATGAAATGAAGCCAGAAATCAATTACAAAGTTTACTAGCAAACCACCAAATATTTGAGAATTAGCATATGTCTAAATCATCCATGAATGATGATGAAATCATAATGAAGATTGAAAGTTGTTTATATGAAAATAAAAATGTGATACACTAAAATGAGTAAGAGGCAGTTAAAATCATTCTTAAAAGTGTATCAGAAAAGAAGACAAGCTAAAATTTAATCACATGTTGATTTTCTTGATTGTTCCTAGAGCAGGAAGTTAAAAAGACTATCAGGGCCCTGGCTGGTGGCTCAGTGGATAGGCACCAGCCTTCGAACCCAAAGGTTGCTGGTTCGATTTCCCAGTCAGGGCACATAACCAGATTGCAAGCCAGGTCTCCAGCCAGGTCCTTAGCTGGAGGCAGGTGAAAGGCAACCAACCATACATTGGTGTTTCTCCCACTCTTCCTCCCTCCCTGCCCTTCTCTCTGAAAATAATGAATAAAATCATTAAAAAATAAAAGTAAGAAGACCATCAAGTTAAACCCAAAGAAAGAAGAAAAATGATATTAATTTTAATAGCAGGAATTAGTCAAATATAAAATAAATATGCCTTAGAAAAATTACAACGGTCAATTATTTGAAAAATTAAATCCTTAGGGAGAATGATTAAGAGATAACAGACATATTACCAATATTAGGAGTATAAAAGTAATTACCACAGATTCTATAGTCATTTAAAAACTAATGAGAGTATGTTGTAAACAACTTTATTTCAAAAGAATTTTAAAATATAGGTGAAATGAGAAATTTTCTAGAAAACCACAATTTACCAAAATGGAAACAAGAAGAAAGTTTCTAAAATGTAAATTCTAAATTGATTGAATAAATTGAATCTATAGTTTACAAATTTCCCATAAGGAAATCTCCAGGCATAGTTGGTGAATTCTTTCAGATACTTAAAGAAGAAATAACACCAATTATGAATAACTTCTCCAGAAAAAAAGTTTAAAAAGCACCATGTATTATCTTATGTATTACCTTGTCTTTTGAGGTCAGTATTACCTTGAAACCAAAACATGAACGTTAATAAAAAAAAATTAATAAAAAATTTAAATAACATCTTAATGAAATAAACCCAGCAATATATTAAAAAGGCAATATGTCACTTTAAAGTCAGGTTTATTCCAGGAATATAAGGTTCATTTTACATGGGAAAATCAATCAACGTATTTCAGTACATTGACAGAATGAAGAAATAAAATCATATGATGATCTCCATAGGCACAGAATCAACATTTGATAAAATCTATGATCTGCTAATAAGGCTTAGCAAACAAGAAATAGAACAATGAAAAAAAAAAAGTCCTAAAGTGATAATGAGCAGCTCAAAAACTCCATAGCAAAATCTACACTTTTTGATGTGATATGGAAAGCATTTTCCTGAAGCTTAGAAATAAGACAAGATTTATTATCATCACTTCCATTCATTGTTGTCAAGGTTGTCCAAGTGAGGAGTCCAAGGTCAAGGTGCTGGCCCGTTCATTCCCAGTGAGGATCCTCTTCTTGGCTGGCAGCAATCTGTCTTCTGGCTGTGTGTCCACGTGGCAGAGAGGGGAGAGGACTCTGGTATCTCCTCTTACAAAGGCACCAATCCAGTGAAGAGGAGGGCACCCCACTTAAGACCCCAACGAATCTGAGTTAGTTCCTTACTCTCTAGAGACAGTTACATTGGGGTGGGGTCCCAACATAATTGCCTGGGAGAGACACGGGAGATTCGGTCCATAATGGCACCTTTCCCCCAGTCTGGGGGTGCCTCTCTGGGAAGGGGTCAGGGCCTCCGTGGAGCCCATGCGGGTGGGGTGGCTCTCCCTGTAAAACCCAGATGTTTCTTTAAATCATCCAGCCATGTGACTTTGCTTAAATTAGTTGCTAAAGTCAAAAGTAACAAAAACATGTTCACCTTGGGACTCAAAGGGCCCAGAGGATAAGATGGCCCCTCAGGGACTGTTACATAAAGAGCTGGGGGCTTTCCAGGAATGAACCCATATCTTGACTGTTCTTAATAACAGTGCAGTGGACACAAACATACATATGTCTTTGCCAGTAAGTGTTTCCGGATTTTCCGCAGATACCCAGAAGCGGGGTTGCTGGGTCACATGGTAGCTCTACCTGGGGTTCCTGAAGGAACCTCTAGACTGTTCCCCAGAGGGGCGGCACCAGTTGCTCTTCCGCCAGCAGTGACTGAGGCTCCCTTTTTTCCCACATCCTCTCCACTACATGCCATTTCACGTCTCATAGATACTAGTCATTTTATGGCTGTGACATGATGTCTCATTGGGGTTTTGACTTGCATTTTCCTAGTAACTCGTGAACTTGAGCATCTCTTCAGGTATCTGTTGACTGTTTGTACGTCCTCTTGGGAGAAGTGTCTAGTCAGGTCCCCTGCCCATTTTCAATTGGTTGGTTTGTTGTTGTTGTTGAGTTGTATATATTTTTGGACATTAGCCCCTTACCTTAGATATTGTTTGCAAATACCTTCTCCTGTTTGGTTGCTGCCCTCTGGTTTTGTTGATGGTTTCTTTGGCTGTGTGGAAGCACACAATGCAATACACAGATGATGGGTTATAAAATTTGTACCTACAGAGTATTATGTTATTAACCCATGTTACCCCCAATAAATTTTTAAAAATTGTTAAGAAGAAAGAACCCATAATATGGGAGGCAGAGTGGCAAGATATAGGCGGAATAACTCGGGAGTACAGGCCACGGGGCATGTGCAGAGGGGTGAGAGCTGGGAGCACCCTCAGCCTCTGGGGAGCAGGAGCTGAAACAGGGGATTCACCTGCTTTCTGAGACCCTCGGGCCGGGGAGCTCAGCTGTGGTCTGTGTCCCAGAGAGAAGAGAACAGATGCATTGTGAGGGCCAGTCCCCGACTGCGCAGTGGAAGCCTGCGGGGCACTCTGGGCCACAGGACAGGCCACCTGGCCTGCTGTCAGGGGACACACAGCCGAGCAAGCGGCTGGAGGAAGCCCCTGGGCCTAGGCCACACCTGCTGAGGTGTCTCCTGGGCACTCCAGCAATGGCTGGGGTTGCGTTAGAAGGTGCTTCAAGCCCTGCAGGACTGCACCCAGGTCTTCCTGTGATGATGCTGGGCTGCTGCGGTGGCCTAGATGGGGGCTCGGGGGTTTAGGCACAAGCCCACCACAGCCATCCTGTTTCTGGCTATGCTTTGGCCGAGACAGATCACCCTGTGGTGGCAGCATTGCCATGGTGATTACATAAGGCACAGCTGCCCCTGGGACATTCTGCTCGCCTTCCTCTCTGTCAGTGGAGTGGGTGACATTCAGCCAGCTCACATGTGCGAACCAGTGAAAAGGACACGGGGTGCGATTAGCACGTGGGGTTAACCGGAGCAAACACTTCTGCCCCCTGCAAGGGGGACACAGGGCCCCAGGGGGGCTGGGGCAGCGGTATTGGGTATATTCAAGGGTGCCATTGGCTCCTGGAGGTGTCTCTTTGCTCCTGAATGGAAGGGGAGGGAGGGGCTGCTGTTTACAAATGAAACCAGAGAATCATAGTTTCACGAATTGAGTAGAGAGCTGCAGTGGGAATCCCCAGGGTTGAGGAGGACCCCGGGGGACAGCCCCAGTGCTTGGCTGTGATTTAGACACTGGATCTGATTGAAGGCCCATCATGTAGCAACTGTACTAAGGACGGGTGTAGCTATGAAAGTGGTTGGCAGGCCCTGGCTGGTGACGCAGTGGATAGGCGCTGGCCTGCAAACCCTCAGGTTGCTGGTTCAATTCCCAGCCAGGGAATATAACCAGGTTGCAAGCCAGGTCTCCAGCCAGGTCCGTGGCTGGAGGCAGGTGAAAGGCAACTATACATTGATGTTTCTCTCCCTCTCTGCCTCTGTCCCTTCCCCTCTTTCTAAAAATAATAAAATCTTTAAAAAAAAAAAAAAGTGGTTGGCAGACCATCTTACCCAGGTGTGGGCCACTGGAAAGCTACGTTTGGCTGTGGACAGGGCGCAGGAATTTTGTGAAGGAGCCAGTACCATGACTGGCCAGTAGTGGAGCCCTGGGCACTCAGGAGTCGGGGGAGCGCACCAGGCGGCCCCAGAAAACCCGAGCGAGAAAGCTGGAGGGACGCGGTGTGCGTCATGACTTGTCACACCTGCGCTCTGACTCCAGTCTAAGGGCCGGTTCCTCCAGGGTTGCCACCAGCCGAGGGTGCAGCGGCCACTGCAGCGGCAGGAAGGGCTATGCGGCAGGCCGGGAGGGAGGGGCAGATGGGTCTGCGCTGGGGCCTGTCCTCCAAGACATGGAGGTGGACAAGGCGGGAGGAGAGTCAGAGCTGAAAATGCCTGTTGGAGGAGCTGAGCAAGCCATCTGGGAACATCCTGTGGAGCCAGGTGTAGGTGTGACCATGGCTCTGCCTCTTCCTCAGCTCAGTGTCCTTGGCTGGGTCCTTAAGCACTCAGGGCCTCGGTTTCCATATCTGCAAGATGAGACCATGCAGGACCATCACTTAGCACAGTGCCAGTGCATAGAAATGCATGGACATCAGGGGACTAGGAAGAAGAGGAACAGAGGGAAATACAGAGTCAGACCTGAAAAGCAAAGTGTCCATTACACTGACGGTGTCTTTTGTGATTGGAAAAGAACAAAGGAAAGCTGTTCTGTGTAGCAAGCGCTCGGCCAGAATGGGTTTTTCTGTCAGAGACAGTGACCTGAACTCCAACAAGACCTGCCAGGAGCAGCTTCCCCCAGGCGATCAGGATGTCGCTGTTGTGGGACACTGGGAGGCAGCAGAGGAGGGACTAGCCCAGCTTCTGTAGCCTGCACGTTCCCGTTCCCACCAGGCCTGGGTGGGGACAGCCACCAGCGGGATCTTTGGCCGACCCACTGCCGCCGGGTCCCCACGGTCCTGGGCTGTGCGGGAGGGTGCTGCCTGCCGGGGGCTCAGGGAGTGTCTCTAGGTGTCATCCCAGAGCTTGGGACAGCTGCTCAGTGAGGAACCCATGTGTCCTTGTTGTCATTTAAATATAGCATTAAAATTAAAACCGGCGAAACGGTATCTTCGTAGTTGCCATCTCCCCTTTGAGTATAAGTTTGAGGATTTGCCCAGCTGTTGGGTTCAAATCTCCCAGATGCTGGGCTCTTGCCCCAGGTCTGTTTCAAGGCCCCCGAGCCTGTCCCACCAATTTCAGACCAAAGCTGCCCCTGGGAAATGGGCTCAACCACCTCTGGGGCCCGTTAACCCACATTGTGGGCAGTTTTCAGAGCTGAGACGGAGAGACGCCCTTGAAAAGACAGGCAGGACCAAATCAGATTTTAATTGAATTGCTGCCGGGTACTGGTAAGGCTGGTCAGGCATGGGACTCATCCTTGTAACTATGGCAGCAGGACCAGCGGGTGCTCGCAGGGCAGAGCCAGGGCGCAGGGGCGACTCCTACAAGCACAGGTGGTGGGGGTTGCAGAAAACCTCTCCTCCTCCAGTGGTTTCCTGGGGGCCCTGCCCTCTTCAGCAAAGGCCAAGCAAGCCCAGTTCAGTAATATTTGCTCAGAGTCATGTAGCTTTTCTTGCCCCAAAGGGCCCTGAGGTGCTTCCGAAGCTGTGAGTGAAGTACAGTTTTGGAATACTGCTTGGGGGGCATTTCCTGGCTCGGAGACATGGGTGTGGTGACTCACTGGGTGGCACCCTTAGGGGCCTGGGGCCTGACACTCAACAGAAGACTCAACTTGTGGGCTCCTGCGATAGTACTTGTGTTTATTCAACCCCTGCCTTATTCCGGAAAGCACTCAGCATACATCAGGATAAAATAAAACTCCGGCAATCCAAGGCTGAGGCAAGGAAGGGGAAGAGAGAAACAGCTGGAGTTTTGGAAATGTTTGTTTGGGAAATGCAAACAGCAGTCTCCATCAGAAGTGGGAGGAGCTGCTACATTTCTTCCTACTGGCTACAGGTAGAGGAGGACAGGACCCATGGCCTGCAACGGACACGGAGGCTGAACAGCGAGCTCCCTTTTGCCTTTTATTAAAAAAAAAAAAAAAAGAAAGAAAGAATTTTGTTTGAAAAGATTTTATTTTTAGAGAGGGAGGGAGGGAGGGAGAAAAAGAGGGAGAGAGACATCAGTGTGAGAGAGAAACATCTGTTGCCTTCCGTGCATGCCTAGACCAGGGACTGAACCTGCAACCCAGGCAGATGCCCTGACCAGGAATCGAACCGGTGACCTTGCTTTGTAGGATGAGGCCCAACCCGCTCAGCTGCAGCCACTGTCAGGGCCCCTTTGCCAGTTAGACTCCAGTCTTTTGGGCAGAGGGTCTCCATCCCAGGTCTGCTGGGAGGACAGATAAGGGGCCTGTACAGGTGCATCAAAACAATCTTTCATTCTTTATCCAGCTGGCAGCTCTAATCGACCATCTGACTTTGTTCAGGCATGTTGGTTGTATAGAAGAGAATAATTCCGCTTTGGATGTCTTCTGGATTTTGGCCTGATTAATAGTTAAAGTTGCATTTCTAGAGCAGGGCTTGTTTTGAAACTATCATAATTTGACCAGTGTGGTGCTGTTACCAGAGAAACCCTGGTTCTTTTCGCCAGAGCATCGAGCCTTTAAGCGTGCACACGAAGTTTATTAATGAATGGGAGAGCAAAAACAAGGGTGACCGAAGGCTGGGATGGCAAGCTCGCCCAAGGGTGGCCAGCGGGCCAGGGGCACCCAGAGTGTGGCCAGAGGCCCCATGTGGCAAAAGGACCAAGAAAGCCAAGAGAGCTAAGAGCTAAGAGGGCGAGTCCTTCGCTCTGAAGACACACATAGTTGGTGGGATGGGGGTGAAGAAGTTGTTCAATTTGATTGGCGAGTGAAGGTGGTGCCAGCTTTTTTGGGGGGACATGATGACCCAAACTTAGGCATGTGTGGGGGTCTGTTAGCCTGAACATTTGTTCATCTTGTTGTGAAACACGCAGGTGAAAGGAGGCCCTTCATTAAAGGTAGGGCAGTTATGAAAGTTATGGGCTCTTTCTGTAAGCGTCAGGGACCCCGTACAGAACAGAGTGACCAGAGTGACCAGAGTTGTTTCACGGGCTGCTTCTTTGGGTGCTGCGCACTCCCCCTCTTTCCCCTCCCAGGCCTTGGGATGAAAGCACAGTCTCAAAGGCTTCCCTTCCCAGACAGTGGAGATGATACAGAGAATTTCAGGACTTTTCTCCTGTGCTAACACCGTGTTTCTTGTGATGCAGAGAGCAGGCTCTGGGCTGCTGAATCGGCAGGGGAGACAGGGCTCCCTCTGTCTCTCGCCTTTGTTGGATTGCAGTGGCGAGGGTCCTTTCCTTGTTTCCCTTCTGGCCCCTCATTTGATTAGAACAGTATTGGCACAGGGCTAGATGTGCACCCCAATAGAATGAATAGGTGACCCCAGAAATGGACTGGTGTTTATGCAAAACTTGTTACATGTAGGGGAGGGCTGAATGCAGGTCAGCGTCAAAAGGATGGTCTACATAACAAGTGGTTTTGGAACCCTTGGTTACCTATTAAGGAAAAAATAAGTTATCCTATCTCACACCATACACAAAAACCAACCCTATGGAGAATAAAGGCATATAACATATGAAGATAAAAACTTTCATTTTAAATAAAAACATGGAAGGAACTATTTTTGTGATCATGTGGTAGAGTAGGAATTTATTTATTTTTAATTATTTAAATGTAAGATTTTATTATTTCCAGAGAAGGGGAAGGGAGAGAGGGAGAGAAACATCAATGTATGGTTGCTTTTCACCTGCCTCCAGCAGGGGACCTGTCTGGAGACTTGGCTTGCAACCTGGTTATGTGCCCTGGCTGGGAATCGAACCAGCAACCTTTGGGTCCGCAAGCCAGCATCTATCCACTGTGCCACCAGCCAGGGCCAAGGAATTTATTTTTTAAGATACAAAGAAGATAAACATAAAGATGATTGATAAATTTCACTTCATTAATATTTTTAAGAAATCTGTTTCAAACACAGAGAAAAAGGGGAACAAAAACCATAGGTATAAATAACGCATAGAGATGTTTGCAGTATGTATACACACAATATAATAAAGAGTATTTAAAAATTGATGATCAAGAGACAAATAATCCCACTAGGGAAATAGGCAAATGATATAAGCAGGTGATTTTTACAAGAAAATAACCAGATGGCTGACCCAGTTGCTGTCTCATGCTGCCCAGGGATAGTCTAACTGAAAATACAGCTTTTGAAACATAAATACTTCTTCTAGGTCTTTAAGGGAGCCCCTCAGAGGACAGGTGTGTCCCCTAGGTAGGCTGACGGTAAGGGGCAGATGGTAAGGGGCAGCAGGAGCCCCCAAGTGACCGCCGAGCTGGACCACACTGGCCCGAGCAGAGGGGACGCGGTGGTGGCCTTCCTGGGTGGCAGCTGGAGTCAGCTGCCGAGCAAGGGGCCAGGCTTGCTGAGGAGGCTGGCCAACAGCCACAGGCAGGCCGTGGACATGTGGAGGGGCTGACTTTGTGCGTAGCCAGGTGACTGGGTCGATTTGCTTTGTCACCTGCCATGTTTCGTAGTGCCCTGTCTGGTCTTCTTTCCTCTTTGCCTCTGTGAAACCTGCCTGCCTCGGCTCAGTCTCAACAACAACCTCAGTTGCAAATCTGACCTCGCCTCCTTCTGCTCCAACCTGCCTGTCCGCCTCCCAGCCCTGCAGTGTGTCACTGTGTGGGCTGCACGTGCACCCCTGGAAGCAGGCCACCTGCAGTTCTGCATAGATTTCCACACCTCAGTGCACCATCCTGCCTCTTCCTGACTGCTCCACCCCTGTCATCAGCAGCCCAGTTCTTAGTCACCTGCCAGGGATGAACTCAGGCATACTTTCCAGGAAGCTTTTCTTTCCTCAAACACTTTGTTTATCCCTGAACACCCTGGGCATGGTTCCACATTTCCCCAACCTTGAGAGGAGGTGCCTCCCTGCCGGGCGAAACTGCACAATCTCCTGGGGCAGGGCTCTCGTCACACTTATTTCTGAGCAACTAGCACACAGCCCAGGGCCGATACTTAGTAGGCATTCCATGAATGTCTGGGAACTGACTCCTGCGGCTTGGATCTGGTCCTTGTCACCCTTTCTGACCGGATCCTTGTCACACATTCTGATCTGATCCTTGTCAACAAGTCTCTCCTTACAGCTTGCACAGCCCTTGACTTTCTGATGAGTTCAGATGGGACAGGACCTGTGTGTAGGTTCAAGGTCACTGACAAATGTCCTTGAGAACACAGCACCTGTCCTGGGCGCAGTGAAGGGCAAAGACCTTCTGCTTTGCAAGAGTGTGAGCAAAACACGTGAACTTGTGTCCTCTGATAGTCTGGTCATTGTCATTCATAGGCTCCATGGTCTCCTGTGCGGTCGTCCATCAAAGGTGCCTGGGCCGTGGTAAATTGCCTTGTCATAGAGGTCCTTTGTCCTGTGATCACTCCCCGCTTCCCGCTGTCTCCCATCCTGGGCTTGCCAGCGATTGAAAGTGAGGAGCTGGTGCAGAACCCAGGCGTCACCCAGGGCATCACCCGGAGTACCAGGGTCTGCAGAGCTCATCAGCAGGGGGCTTTGGAGCAGCAACTTCCCCACTCCGCAGCCCACAGCGTGCCCTGGGAGGGAGCAAGGAAGCCATGCTTGTACCCTGTGACTCTTATACATAGGTTCACGTGCACATGTGTGGACACACACACATTTAATTGGGCGGCCCCACTCCTAAGCGAGGTGGGGACAGATGACAGAGGGTGGGACACTCTCATGACTGGCCCCTTAGACAAGTAAGAGGGTCCGTTTCATCCTCACAGGCTCCTCTGTTGTGGGAATGGGGTGCAGACAGCAGCAGCCCAGGGACAACTGGGGATGAGATCCCTTTCCAAGTGCGGCTGTTACGTATTCAAGTTTAGGTTGCCCTGGAATGAAGGGTGATGCTCCAGGAGGGGCAGGAGGGACACGGTCTGCTGAAGGGAGGCCCCTTAGTGGGTCGCGCCACTCTGTGGCATTCCAGAAACTCATTCCGATGGACGTTCTTACGATGGGCAGTAGGGTGTGAGTTGGAGTAAACCGTGACACGAATGGTTGGGGACATTTTTTCTGAGACTTGCTTCATGCTCACAATGGGCATTCCAGAGGAAGCGGAAGAAAATGCTACTTCGTTTCCCCTCTATTCCAGTGGCGACAGGGCCCAGTGTGAGTCCAACAGGCACTGCCCAGACCTGAGGGACCCTGTGCAGCTGGGCCTAGAGGCACACAGTGCTAGGCAGGGCAGTTTGCCTGTGGACCGTGGACCGTGGACCGTGGACCGTGGACCGTGGCGGCTCCTCTAAAATGAGGTGGTCTCTTGGACACAGCCTGGCAAGTGCTGTGTGCAGTTTTCACGCATCGCGGCCTCTGCTGAGAAAGAAAGAGCTGGTCATCTTAGTGCCCAAACATGCCACCCAGAGCAGCTGGTACTGAAATTCTTCCTCTCCTGTGGGTTTGTTAAAGACTTTGTTTTTATCAGATGTAAGGAAGCTGTCCATTAGGGAGGCAGAAATTTTCCGCCGAAACAAAGCACTTTTGTCAGAGTGGCTCTTTTCTAGGGAATTTCCCAGCTGCCTGTGGCGGTTTCTTTCAGAGCGGGGAGAGTCTCACTTCCTTCGCCAGGTGGCCCTGGGCTGAGTGCTATGGGTCGTCTGTGAGGACGCCGCCACCGCCCCTTAATTCTGTACTGCTCTAGATTGAGCGGGCAGGTGAAATCGTGATGGGTTGTTTTAGGGATGGGAGAAGTTGGTTTCTAAGTTGCAGGCAAGTCATGTGTCTTAAGGGACTACGGCACTTGCCCAGCCCTTCTAGCCGGTTGTTGGCACCGGGGCCCGGACTTCTCCCCGCAGACTGGTGGGAAATCTCCCATGAACCCAGGGCTCCGAGTATTTGTGAATTCCCAGGAAGCCTGGGTAGAATCATTTGCCTGCCAGCAAGTCCTCAAATTCAAGCTTTGAGAAACCAAATAAGGCAGCGGATGATTCAACTAAGCAATTCTTCAGAAGTCACAAAGGTGGTCTGCGGGAAGAGGCCACTCATGTGTCCCGGCTGACGGTCTGTAACCTGGCCCTGGAAGCCCTGGCAGACAGGGCTTGGGAAACTGTGTGAGCACCATCCATGGGGGCAGCAGCGTCTGCATTGGGGGATCCAATTCTCCTGCAAACGCTGATCCGTTGCCTGCAATTTGTTCCGTCTTTGTTTTCCTTGTTAAGACTGAACCATTTCTGAAGGATTCGATCCTTGGCACATCTGCTCAGGTTTCCTGCCTTGACACACTTCTGCTATGAACATCAAGCAGATCCCCTTTCACAACGAGACAGGAAGTGATTTAGGTCGGAGGGTGACCCAGTTACAGTGCCTCTGCTGTGTCCTGGGGGAAACCAAAGCTGAAATCCAGTCACCAGTGGTAGGAAGATCGAGTGAAAGAAACTGACCTGAATTCTGAAAAGCAGCCAGAGAAATGGCAGTCGGGGATCAGGGTGGCACTCCTCCAACACCTGAGATGGTTTGGGCTCCTGGGTGGCTGTGGGGCCCACCAGTACACCCGAAAAGTGCCCTGCAGGATGACCGGCCCTGCAGCATGTCCAGCAGAGGCCAGAGCCCCGTCTCAGTGCACAGTCAGTGCTGCCTGTTTGGTGTCACCCTTACTGTCCTTGTTGGCCTATTCAACTCTGTATCGAGATCATAAATTTCATCCACGTCTTCTCTTTTTAAACTCGCTGCTGAGCACCAGCAACAGTAGCAAGGGTTTCTGTGAGCCGCCCACTGGAGGACGCTGCTTCCGGCGGTGGCCGTGTGCTCGTGAGAAGCCAGACTGGGGCTCTGTCTTCCTGGAGACACCGTTTTCATACAAGGGTGCCGTGGACGCCTGGGTCCTGCGGGCCATCATAGAGGCTTCTCTGCACAGGACAGTGTGAGAAAGGGACAAGATAGCATCCCAAAGTCCCATTGCTTACTTTCATCTCAGTGAGGGCTGGCCCCGGGGGGACTGTGACACCCCCTGATGTCATCAAGTCAGGAAGCTCTTTGGACTGAAATACTGGATTAGACCTTCGCAAAGCACAGCCCCTCCATCACATGTCCATGGGAGCCTTCTCTGGCTTCAGAATTGACCGAAAATGGATCTGGTCTGTTTTTTTGTTTTTTTTTTTTAAATGATTTGCCTACCAGAAATCTATGCTTAACTTAGCAAGAGTTGACATTTTATAAGCGTGTTTTAACATACGAGGACTGAAGAGCCATAGGAATGATGCTTTGGCAGTTCCTCTGGCTTGCAGAAGTGTCCTCAGGTCCCAGAGAGGGATCCGTGCGGACACCAAGAATACCGTGGACAGTGACAGGAGACAAAGGTGCCAGGGAGCTGGTGAGCTTGAATCCTGGTGTCACCCACATGGCCACTTGGGCTTTTTATGCACTGGGAGTGGCCTTTGCTGGCCTATAAGGGCAAGGATGTCCCCAGGACACTGTGTCAAGGCCAGCTGTGACCGGCACCTTAAAGGGCCTTGTCCTCTCCTTACTCCTGAGTGGATGTCAAGAACAGTTGTGTGTTTCCTCCACGTAAACGCATCCTGTTGTCCGCCCCTCTCCTCTCCGCTTCCTGTTCCTTAGCAGGGTCTTTTAGATAGAATCCCTGTGTGTGACCTGTGAGTCAGTCACGGCCACTTGCCTTTCCCCCTCGGTGCCTGCACATTAAGGATCTCAGCTCTAAGAAGCAAAAGGTCAGCCCTGGTATTTGCAGGGGAAAATGCCAGGCCAGAGGCCTGCTGCGCCCCCTTGGCAGAGTCCGAAATGCCTCTAGCCTGGGTGTCCTGTGCACGGCACACCAGGGTCTGCCCCGTTCTGGGCTCCCTCTCCGCGCCCCTGGCAGGAGGTGAAGGGAGCCCCTGTTGAATTTGTGGGGGATACCTGGGGAGAGGCCCGACGCTGTAGTAATAGAAAGAACGTGAAGACCGTGGCCCCCCTGTCCCTTTCCGCAGTGCAAATGTGGAAAGGACACAGTTGAGGGAAAGGAAGGAACTAGGACAGCCAACGATAGTGGCCTTCCCTGTTTTTCTCACTGTTTACCCGTGTCGCATGTATGGGTTGGTGCCTTCTCTCCTTCATTCATACGCTCGTTCACCATGTTTGTCATGGCCAGCAGGAGTTACCTGGCGCGCTCGTCTGTGAACACGGGTGCCCACCTGGGTTCCTGTGGCTCAGCCCCTCGGCTTCTCTTAGGACAGTCTGTGCAGACCCTCCCGGATGCCACTGCCCTCTACACTGGCAGTTTGCCTTCATCCTGCACTGGGCTGGGGGACAGCGGCCTGTGTGCCACCACCCGCACCCCTTGGGGTGGCCTCGGGCCCCGCACCCCCTGAGCCACCGCCCCTCCCACCATGGCCCCCGAGTGCCCGGCAGCAAGCGGTACTTGGGCTCTGCTTTCTGTGCACCTCTCTCCCTCGGACCCTCACGTCCGCAGCTGGTGCTGTCTGTCGCTGGGTGCAGAGGCCATGGCGACGAAGTCCACGCAGCCTGGCTTGTACATGACATTCCAAGGTTAACGGCTTCTGGGAACCTCAACACCTTTCCTAAGTTCTCCGACCTTGGGTTTCTTACACCTGGAAGGCCAGTCGTCACAATCGCTGAGCAGCATTGTCTTAAGGCTAAAGTGAGATAAAGTATATCAACTGTTAGCCCAGAAAACAGAATATTTGCTCACAAGCTCTCCTCCAGCTGGGTGCCCTGAACCCTACTGGGTTCAAGCACCAGCCTGCCCAGAGGTTTGAGTGGAGCCCAGATGTTTGTTTCCAGAATGTTCCAGCAATAAGCTCAAAAGGGGTGCGGTAGGGGCTTTGTTAACCTATATAGAATCACACCTAAAGTGGTCCTGAAAACCCAGATACAGTATTAAAAAATGATTTAACAGGTTCCATTTTTTTTTTTTTTTTTTTTTTTTTTTTTGCTGTAGACACTTCCTCATGGAAGGTGACTGTTACCTTATTTTTTTCTCATTTTCCACCCAACACAGATAGGCTATCAGTGGCTGATAATGCCTCATGCCTCCCTGCTGAGAGCTGGTCTTTCCCCAGAAGGCAAACAGGGCTCTCCCCATGCCCTCCCCTCCCGCACGCCACCTCTCTCCTGAAGGTTATGAAGATGCAAGTGCCCGGCGCACTTTGGCCACCAGGTCCTACACGGTGGCAGCGCTGGGCCCTGGATCCTCCAGGGGAGAAGAAAAGACGGCTAGTTTGGGTGACAGTTCAGGAAAAAGCAGAGGTGGAGGGGTCTGAATGTTAAAACTTGCTGGAATCAAACTTCACTCATCGCCTTGGTGAAGCGAACTAACAGCATCACTTTTCTTGGTTCATCTAACATTGAGTGCCCAGCTGGCCACATGGCTTCACACTTGACGAGCTGTGGCCTGTCACCCTAGTAACCGTGAGGCTGTGCTCCTACTTCCATTGCTCAGGCAAAGAGGCTGAGCTCCTTATCTATTTGGATAACCTCAATTCTGGTTCTGTTGGGGTCTTCCCCCTCTTAGATGACCCTCTGACTAGGTGGTTTTGCTCTGCCTGTACGTTTGTTTTTGGAGAACATCATCCTTTTCCTACAGTTTCCCACTTGGGAATCTCCGTGACCACAGCAAAGAGAGACCTTTTGGTTGCTAGCCTTTGTGACGGGGGTAAGCACAAGGCTTCAGCCTGAGCGGCGTTTTCCGTCACCCATAGTGGCTTTTCGCAGGGACGAGCAGGAGAGTCATGAGACGTGGACTTTGCAGTGAGGCTAATCAGTTTACGCGTCTTCAAACTGGAGAGCATCAGGTGGTTGGAGATGTTTCCGAGGGACCTGAGATCTAACACATCTTTGCAACATTTTCTTTCGTTGTCTGTTCATCTGTAGCTGAGTAACTCCGTGTCTTGCCTGCGAGTGCCCAACTCGAAGGTCTCTGCCATCACACAGTCCTTTAGTTGAGTATAAAAAACATCCGGCAGGACCCACAGGAAGCCAGGAGGGGGCCTCCCGTTTCTTACGCTGTTGAAGGGATTCGTGCCCAGGAGGCTGGGGACCGAGGAGGGGGCTGTGAAGGATGGGGGCACTCAGTTGCAGACACGGCGGGCTCGGGAGAGAGCGTCTGGGGCAGCAGGTGTTAGGAAACTGCCTGAAACCCCCCCACCAGCCCTCTTGACACACCCTGGGCAGGAGAATTACCTGCCTGATCATGTTTTTGGGGAGGAATCCAGGAACGGCTGAGGGAACGCCAGGCTGAGGGGGCTGAGCTGTTTTCCAGGATGGCTTCCAGTCTCTCTGCCCCGGGGCCTTACTCTCCGTAGATGGGCGACTCGCGTTGCCTTCTGTGCCGTAAAAGCCAAATGAGAGGCTGTTAAATGATTTGTCTTCCGTAGGAAAGAGAAATATTATCCGTGGTGACAAAACCATCAAATTTTATTATGTGCAAGTCAGTGCTATATATTTCAGAGTTTTGCTTTGAAAGGATATCGATTAGAAAAATGGGACAGATTTCCATCGGCTCAAAAGTTTCTATTGTCAAAAGATACTAGCAGGCAAGTGCAACACATTGTAAAATCCCAAGGAGCTATGATCCAGTCATGGTTGGACTTTATTTATAAAAACAAATTAATAGCGAATGAAAAGACTTTTAAATCATTATCTGAGTCATAATACTAAAGAAAACAACTAATAAAACAGCCGCATTCAAACAGCTACTTAAGAAAACCTGATGGTATTTCATCCATTGTCTAACTTGGCATTTGGGTAGAATAAAGACCAAAGTGAATATTTATTGATTCATAAGAGAAGGCTGAAAATTTTGCCTTTGTAAGTAATACAAGCAAATAAACCATGATTCATAAAAACTCCGGCTAACTAAATCAGCTAATGGGTCTATCCAAAAAATTCTTACCATGTAAACTGTGAACTGACAGTTATAATTGAAAATTACCAGTTTCTCTATGAATTTAATATACATATAGTTAACCACCTGTCTGACTGTTACACAGCACCATTTAAACGTGCAAATGGATGTACAAATGTTTGAAGGCTTTTGAACCAAACACATTAATTGCCAGTCTGTGTTTATGGAAACAGGCAGAATGGATGCTTTCCTCTCTCGGTAATAAATATAAAGATTGCCTGAGCTTCTGAGTCTGCGAAAAGCACACAGGGAGGCTTTTGTAGAAGCTCCTGTGAGAGATTGAACCCCTCAACCCCAGCCAAGAAGGTGAAAAGAAGACAGAGGTGGGGACTGGACTCTTCTCCATGAGCCCAGACGGCTGTGGGATAGGCAGTGGGAACCAAGGTGAAGGGCAAAGCAAGGCCATGAGTACATTGGTGCCCGGTTCACTCTGGACAAGTGGCCTGGGGACCCCTAGGCCTGACCTTGTGCTCAGAACTGTGTGCTCAGCTCTTCTTCCTCCAAAAGGTGTATGAGTCTTCCGTGCCCTGCTTTCCTGTGTGGTCTGGGGATTTCAGGAAGACACGTCCATGCACATTTAACAGTAGCCTGGTGTACCCCTGACTCTGCCCTGGTTTGCCCTGGAATGATGCAGACATGTGGGAAGTGGCTGGGGGACATCTCAGGGCAGGGAATGTGCCCCATCCTGCGCGTGGGGCCCACAGACGGTGGGAGGCGGTGGCTGAGCAAGGCGGGTACCCAGGCTCAGACCGGGCTTGGGGCCAGGGGTCACCTGCAGCTCCCTCCAGCATTGGCCTTGGAGCGGCTGGGGGCTGTTTGTCAGGAGGCAGCAGGGCCCCGAAATCCACAGCTGGGCGGGGCTGGGCAAAGAAGGTTAGCCTGCAGCTGCCTGGCTGCTGCCCATCAGTGCTTCTGGGGGGCTTCTCTGTTGTGACCAGAAGCAAACAGCCGGACCGTCAGAGATCCCATGTAGACACCGTTGCAAACATCTTTCATTGGCAGGGATGCCATCCTGTGTTATTCGGGGAGGGGAGGGCTGGAGCTGGTGGTTGTAAGTGGCTTTGAGCACAGTGCAGTCGATTTTCTTACAAACCTCACTTTCTTCAGGTGGGACCCTGCCGTTCTGTTATCAGAACAGCCCTGGTGTTGGCAGCCTTAACCTGTGGAGATGAGTTAGCCTCTGACATCTTACCGGGGGTTTTTTGTTTGTTTGTTTGTTTTTTGTTACATCAGGTTAGATAAAACTAGGTATTTGTTGCTGCAGTTTTTTCTGGAACCAGCGTTCTGCATGTACCTAAAAGGCTCAGCTGTTGAATAACATTGAGATTTACTTTCACACCCACCTCTGTAGAAGTAGGTTCTCTTGAGAGGTTTACTGGGAGTCCTCATCCTCTTTTAAGGAAGACAGAGGAGGCTGGAGACTCACCTTTTAACACATTGTCCTGCGTGCAGGCACACATGGACTTCCTTCCTCACCTTGTTTTAACGTAGGTTCCTGAACTGTGGTCCGGCTCGCAGTTCTCCAGGGGCTTGAAGCCTGCCCCGTGGCCCTCTCAGAGGGCAAACGTGCACCGTGGTTTCTGGCCCGCACCCCACGGGCTCCCAGACGCTCCCTGGTGCTGCCACAGACCATTGTGCCTCAGCATTCAGGGTTTGCCTCTGAATTCCTGGACCACTGTGACTGGGGGAGGAGTGTGTGAAATGCAGGATCATGTGTGGAAAGGCTCTTTGTCCTTATCTAGTTGCTGCCTGCCAGGGGATCAGCTGCCAAAACTCAGGCGCCCTTCGTGGGTTTTCTTCCCTAGTAGTGGGGTGACTCAGTGATGATAATGTGTCCTCTCCTGAGCCCCAAAGTGAATACACAAAACAATATCTGATGAGCTGTCTGTGGGGCGAAGTCCCCACTCAAGAAGCACAGCATCTGTGTCTTTGTGCGACATGTTGGAGGAAGATAACTGACTACACACCATAAAGCTTTGTACTTCCCTTGAATCAACTCTGCAAGCCAGTCCAGGCAAGCGAGGATGTTTGCAGCAGCAGCAAATACAAATAGGCTATGACACCTGGGTGCTTCTTGGTGCACTCTCAGGTGGTGTGCTCGTGCCCTGGTGGAGTGACATGGTATGCACACATAGTGTGACTCTGTTTTGGAACATCCGCATCCTTTAGTCAATAAGTAGACATGGGGCTCGGCTAGAGTGGGTCAGTGACTATTGTATCATGCAGTAACTTTTTTTTTTTTTTTTTTTTGAAAGAAAAAAGAGAAATTCCTGGCATCTACTACCCTCAGTTTACCCATTTAGTAACATTTCCATGACACCTCTACTAGACCTGTCTTGCTGGGGTGCAGGTGAGGAGCCAGCTTCTCTAGCTAGGTCCTACGGATTCAGGAAGCCATTGTCTGTTTCCACCTTTTGTAACAGAACTTAGGTTCTTCTGTGAGTTACTAGACCCAGGTGTGAAGGTCAAGGTGAGATGAAAGGGTGAGCGATCAGGGTGTCTGAGTGTGTGCATGAGTGTGCACGTGTGCATATGGTGGGCAGGGGCATCTGCACAGTCACCTGCTTTCATGGGAAGGTGCTACTGGACACATACCTTCCTGCCCATTCAAGGCATCTTGGCCCTTTGAGAATGTGAGCAAGGATGATGCAGAAGCAGCTGTACCTGAGAAATAGTTCATCGTGAATTCAGTTCTGGTGACCTGCTGTAAGTGGCCCCTTGTCACCACTTTCTACCTGCCCTTACCCCGTTCACTGTGTCTGCTTTGCTTTCCGTTCCATTGCTGAGACTCCTGTCCCTCCTAGGTTCGTGTGTTAATGGTGCCTGTAAGCTGAGTTCTCCTATCTAGAAAAATTGGATACTCTTTAATGAGTAAGTCCATATTTTATAGTATTGTTTCATTAGGAATAAGTGTGTATTTTATAGTTAGTTTTTCTCAGCTTCCAAGTGGGCCTTTCCTCTCAGATATTAGGAATAGCATGAGAAAGATAGAGTTGAGTCAAAGAACAGATAGAAGAAAAATAGCAGAATTTAGTGCAAAAAGTTTCCTGTGCAATTTGCATTAAATTTAGCATATTCAGGAACTGATAGGATAAACAGTCCAAGATAGTTTCTCCTTGGTTTATACATTCATAAAAACACAGATATATTTTGTTCATTTATAATACAATAGCTTGCTATGTAAAGGGAAAATCCTGCAAGTGCTTAGGCAAGCTAAAAATAAGCCCCTTAAATTTTTGTGTAGACCTGCCTTATATATTTATTCAACATTAAAATTAGCTCTCAAATTCAAAACCAAAAAGGGTTAAAAAGGTATCACTTGCACATGGCTGTTCCACATTTTCTTTGCAAGTTGCAACGGTGAAATTTGAATGCATTAGCTAATGCAAGTGCAAGTACTACATCTGTTCTTTAAATGCCAGTTTGTTTCTTTTAAAATGTCTCAGCTGAAACATAAGGACACAAACTATTGATAAAAGAACTTGCTTTGGTTTGAAGAGTGTTCGCCGCCGAGTGGGAAATCCCACTGAGGAAGCACACACTAGTGATTCCTGTTACCTAGCACCCCCCAAAGGACAGGCTGCAGGTGTGGAGAACAGGCGGACTGGGGGCAGCTGGCGTGTCCTGGCCTCATGAAGTCCTTCATCTCAATTGTGGCGATGATAGGAGCCAAAACACGTGATAAAATGTCACGGAACTAGACGCACAAACATACACCAGAACAATGAGCGCTTTCTAAGTTGAGTGCTGCCCAGGGAAGGCCTGAGCTCGGGTTGATTGTATGTATTGAGTCGGCATCACTGTCCTGACTTTGAGAATGTGTTACAGTTAGTAAAGCGTTACCTTGGGAGGAGACCGGGCAAGGGACACACAGGACTGCTCTACTGAAATTGCTACTTCTTGAGTCTGTCATTATTTCAAAATCTACAGTGAGAAACATGCCTCTGATGAAGGAAGGGTTCCAGCTACTAATTAAACACACTTAGGAAGCAATTTAGTCAGTGATATCCTTTCAGGAGTCAGGGCTTTTAGACACAAACACTAAAGACTTGACCTAGCATATATGCTTCTGTCCAGGTTGCAAGGCTTAACCTGTGTCATGAAACCAATTACTGTTCCCACAACTGCTGATAAACCTGTACAATCAGGACGCAGGGTGAGCAAGGATCTTACAGAGTCTGTAGGTCAGACTTCCAGGTCACCCCTCTGGGGTTGGGGACCCTCCCTGGCAATGGGAGGGCTTCGTCCTCCATCTTCTGTCCTGTCCTGCCTCGTTCTACATTCTGTAATCCACAAGACAGAGAACTCAGTTTATATTCATTGCAAATGCAGATGCTGGTTCTATCTAACATCATTTCACCTATTATAAATACTTGACAAGTAAACTACTGGACAAGGTTTTTTTTTTTTCCCAGTTAGCTAAGGTTAATTTTCTAGGACAGAGAATCTGGTGGATTTCTAAGTCCTTGTATAAAGCACACATCTTCTGCCCACATGAGTGCCCAGGTAGAGAGGAGAGGTTTATTTACGTCAACACACCAGCCCTGCTCAATCAGTCCTGGGCAGATTTGTCCTACCACAAAAACTCCGGGAGCTTTAAAAAGTGGCCACTAGCATTTGGGAATAAAGGCAGGTAATTCTCTGCCAACCACCAACATAGCTTAAGCTTATGTCCTCCTCCCACCTGCGTTTCTTCATGGAACGCTGAACAGCGATTATGCTGGGGAAACCGAACCCACCGTAAAAAGTGGCCCAGAGTCCCCAGGGCTGAGCCCAGCGGTGGGGCAGCATGCGACAGGGGCGCAGCGAGGTGCTGTTGTGTGGCGTTGGTTTCCCTGGAGTCTGCGTAGCAAGTGAGGTTGTGGTGACGCAGAAACAAAACAAGCAACTCACAGCATCAGTGTCATTTTATTAACAAGAGGAACCCATGGGGTTCAAACAAGAGTACAAAATACAATCTTTATTTTTCCCTGTGGGTTAAATTGTTAATTTTCAATAATAAAAATAAAAAAGCTTTCCTGGTCAACTCATGGCAAACATAACCCCTGCCTGTTGAGTTTCTTCTTGTGCGAAAATAATGAAATAAAAGTTGTAGCCACAGAAGGAGAAGCTGCATATTTTCAAGTTCAGATTCTGCACCAGAAGGAAACTCCTAAGGCCACGGTTTCTTTGCCAACTACACGAGGCGGGCAAGAAGCACTTAGAGCAGCCACGCTTCCAGGGATTCTCTGTTCCAACGCGGAACTGCCCACCTTCATGAAACAGCCTCTTGACTGAGGAAAGGTACGCAGTTTCAACCCACTGCTGAAGGTCAGGCAATGATTCGAATTCAGTAAGGCAGATGTCCTTTTGCACTATTCTCTTTATAGCCACATCAGCTTTACTTCCATTTTTAGTTCACTTCATGACTTCACTTGTGAAAGTGACAAAACCACCCCAGAAGGATGATTAGTAGCCGTTGCTCTTTTACCTGGAGCTAAATGAGAGCTTCCCTTCCCCCACACAGCCCCTTTGCATCGTTTTAAAGTAAAAACTGTTTAGACAGAACTTAAAGACTCGTATCTGTTTTAAAATACACAGCAAAAGAAGCAAAATAAAACACCAAGGCACGTAATAGTTGGGTGACAATTTCAGTACTGAGATGCCAGGGTCAGCTTGGCATTGTGGTTTTGAACAGTGGGTTACACTGAGACACACTAGAGGTCTGTCCAAGGGCGCTTGTGCACATGCACACACCTGCCTCATCTTTGAAGATGAATCTCCAATCCAGCGGCCAACTACTTTTTAGAGACAACATTTAACCTCAGAAGAATTTCTATTTCTCACTGAATATACTGATCATATGTAAGGTAACTTGTGTTGAGGGAAGTATAGTGTTGTGCATGGGAAGCACCAGGGTCCCCCCTTCCCGAACCTCAGGATCGGCGAGAACCCGTGGCTGGTCGGGGTCCCCACTGCAGCAGCCCCCCACCTCCTTGCGCTCCAGTCCAGAAACGCTCCCCGCCCAGCCTGCAGAGCAGACGGCAGGGCACATGAGTGTGTGACTGTGACTAGGAGGGGACAGGGGACCAGGAAAAATACTCCTCAGTCTTTTAGCAGCAACATAGTCCTGTTGGTCTCAACATCCCAAGGTTAGGGGCTAATAAAAGCTCGTGCCAGAACAATACACAAAATCACAGTTTCAACAGGATCACTAAGGAAGTGGGCTGACAAGGTACCAGGCAGTGGCTGACAGAAATAAAATGCATGCCTTTTAAAAAATGGCATTTCTACCATCTCTTTGCACTTATTTTGAAATACCCTTTGGTAAACACGTTAATTTCCACCTAATGCTTCAAGTAGAGTCTCCTCTGTTCAGCTGCGGATGCAGTGACAGGGAGGGAAGGCGCAGCCGCATTGGGGCAGCCCGCCCAACCTGCCAGCCGCCTTTCAAAACAAATCTCGTCACCCACTGGAGGTAGGTTAGGAAAAGGCTTTTTCCTCCTCCTTGTGTAGTTATCTCATCACCCTAAGAATGCAGCCTTTCCCTCCCTTCTCTTTCCGGAATGCTCTTAGGTAAGTAAGACGTGAGCAAATCAAATATGGATCCTATTAAATTACTTAAAGAGAATAAGGGTGACAGCCTTCACAAAAGGGTGTTCCCATGTTGAAATTCATCCTTCCCCTTTGCACTTACAAGCCTTTCAAGAGACCTTTCTTGGATTCATAATAGTCTACCACCAGTTTATAAACTACACTTTAAAGGAGCCTAGCAAGAGTGGAAACCGAGTCACTTCTTTAGGATCTCCAGGGACCACGGTCTCAGGGCAGGCCCTTTCAGGGACTCAGTCCTGTGCGATGTGGGAGGGATCGGGCAGACTCCGGCCTGGGGGCTCACTGGCCCTTGGGAGTCGGCCCTTCCCTGCCCCTTCTCCGCAGTCAGGGCCCCTCCCTGGGTGCTCAGGTGCCCTAAAGCCCGGGGTGCCCTTGCTCTGCTCTGCTCCAAGAACTCCGACACAGTGCTTCTGCCGATCGCACACAGTCCTGCTCTCCACTCAGCATGGCCCTCCTTTATTCTGTCACCACCAGGACTCCCACTGACTCTGCGACTTCCATGCTTCCTTCCTTCACAGGGGACGCTTGGGCCACCCTGAACTCGGGCAACAATCCTGTCATCCGCTGGGCGATTCGTGCGTTCTTTTAATTTCTTGGTACCGATGTTCATCTTTGTTCTTAAGCGAATCTTCCCGCCCTTGTGCCCAGAAAGGCGGGGGGAAAGAGCCAGCATGCTCCCTTGTGGAGAGTCACAGTGATTCTGAGATACGTTCATAGAATAAAGGAAACAGGCTGGGTCTCCCCACCGCTACTAGGATGTGGATCAACCTGCAAAAGAGAGCCAGCAAAAATTACTAGCACTGCATTCTCTAAAACAACTCTAGTACCTGATTCTCATGACGGGATGGGTATCAGCCGTGGCTGAGCCTGGAGTTACTACTGAGCCCCCGGAGGCCGCCTCAAGTCTCCACATGCCATGGCCACACCAGCCACCCTGATGCAGACCCACCTACAGCCTGCAGGTCCCACGCGAGGCAGTGAAGAGCTGGGACGGGAAACGAGGAGCCTGTCATCACTGGGCAATTGTTTTAAAATAGGTCTCCACTACTAATTAGGAACTAGCAACAGATGCTTGCGAAGGATTATTTACTAACAGCACAGCGCGAGTGGAATTTATTTTCCTTTGCCTTGTTTACCTCGGAGTAAAGTGGGGGAGGCTGGAGGCGGAAGTCCTGAATGCAGGCGAAGGCAGGGCCGTGCACCTCTGCCTCCCAGCTGGGCAGCGGGGTGTAGGGGGCGCCGTGCCTGGACAATTCCTCCTCTGACACCACGTCTGCGTAATCGGGGGGTGCTGCAGGAAAGGGAGCCAGAGCTAAGCAATCCACGCAAAACAGATGATGACCTCTACGTAAATAAGGAATGTCTCTCAAGTTCATGATAAAACCAGTAGTCCTCCCTCTAATCAAGTGTTTGTGCCCACTACAACAAGAAATAGTTAATAGAGACTGCTCTGATTAAACTACCAACACTGATTATATTCTACTCTTCTGAAACGTATGTCTTATAGTCTAGGTTAAAAAAGTCACTGAAATGTGGCTGCAGGTCATATGTAACGTTCTGTACTTGCATTCTAACTGTCTGCTGTTTTACTAGTATAAATCAGAATCAGGAAATGTGGATTTTATCCTGGATCTGACACCAGCAACCTCAAGTTTTGGATCAGTGGCACTTCCAGGGGTACCGTGTGATGCTGCTGAGCACGAAGAGGAGTGAGGACAGTCCCGGCGGCAGCGGGAACGAGCACCTGTGCACCTGCTGTGCCCTGCGGCCCCTTGGTACTTAACTGCGTGAGGCTCACAAGGATAGAACCCAAACCTTACCTTCGGGCCGCTCGGGCAGCGCCAAGGCCCACCAGCTCAGGTCCACGCTGAACTGGCTGGCCATGCTGCAGTTCCTGCTGGCAAGGCCGCGGTGTGGGGTGGTCCCGATCACTAGGGGCAACTCCAGCATCAGTCTTTTAGCACCAGGAATGTGAACATACACCTAATATGCCAGAGGGAGACAGAACAAGACAGACAAGCTTCAATAGAGTTAAACCTCACAGTAAGAAAAGCTGATTATTTTTCATAGAAACAAGTGCCTTTGTCACCTGCTACCCCCCATGACAACTGTACATTGCCCAGGCCGAATAAAATGAAGAACTGACCACATGAAGAGCCCGCACAGTGCAGGGGGCACTTAGTGACGGGGGGCTGGGGCCTGCCCCCACTTCACTGCAGGCGAGGTGGCTTCACAGTAATGACTGACAGAAGTGAAGTGCACTCAGCACAGCCAGCACCTCAATCTTCATACCGTTTAATGAAATCCCATAGTGGGCTAGTTTCTGATTAAAAACAAGACCCATTTCCATCTCTTCCACAACTTGTTGTAATGCTGTGGGCCTAGGTATCAAGCGTGTGTATTCCCGGGAACGTGACACTGGCTGCTCCAGTCCCCACACTTTTAAATGTGCAAACAGCTCTGCGTACAGCCAAGGAGTAGTCTACTCGGATGATGCAGCAGTCCAGGATGGACGGCGGGACGGGCGGGATTTTGAGCATCTTCCCGTTCCACGTGTCGGTGCTCCCGGACGCGATGTGATTCCCTCGCACGTTGGCCACCATGTGCCGGACGGTCTTTGTTTTCCCGCTGGCCAGGTACGTCTGGGTTTGGAAAATAGCAGCTTTGGGAACAATGAGTCGGGAGGAACAATTCTCTATTTCTGCATAAATTGGAATAGCTTCTCCTAAGAAGAAAATAAACAAACCCTCAGAGACTTACTGGAAGTTCTCACCACAGTGGAGGAAAGCCCTTACCAACTGAAGCTGAAAGGTTTGCCACAACACCGTAACCAACTGAGAGGCCCTGACAGAAAACTTACATTGCACACCCCAGTCGGAGATGTGAAAACTGCAGGCTGTGGCAGACGATGTTTTGTAGTTATTGCATTATTCACTTTTCTAATGTAGCAATATTGGGTTACCAATACTGAAGTTAATGTAAATTACCAATACCTTTACAAATTACAATAGAGCGTACATGTAAGTGATTGAGTAACATGCTAAGTACCAAGCATCACTAACAAACTTACTGGTGCTCTATCTGCTAAAACGTGGCCAATTTTAGAACCAACCTTTGCTTTCAAGGGCTAGATGAGAAGGCACAAATAAAACAATGGACGGGGTAGGCAAGTGTCACACCCATCATCATGTTATTCCCTTTCATTTCCAATAAGCCAGGACCCAGGAGTGGGGCCCGGATCCACCAAACAGAACTGGGCCCGTCACAGACAGGGGCCCTGATGTAATCTGATGGTCCAGCTTGCCTGCTTTCTACCTCTTGCCCCGTGTGTTTGTGTTCCCAGCGGGGGTGTACTGTCACACCACAGAAGAACTCTCTTCTAAGCAGCTCTGCTGTGGACATTCTTTTACAGCATTAGCGTGAGATTCTGGCATGCCCCCTCATCTCGTTTTAATCTTTGTTACCCAAGTAACGGGATCGAAGTCAAAATACCAGGAGTTTTACTGCAACCCGCTAATCCACTCCATAGTCAAATGCCAATTATTTATATTAAAAGCAAACATGTATTATTTGCATTTTAAAATGGTGTATACTTCATAACTTATAAAACACTATTTAAAATCACTTAAAATTAACTAATAAAATTAATGAATTCCATCTGAACGTTCGAAACATTGTGCTTACCGTTACAATATCCCTTTCTTTCAATTTTGGCACTCAGCGAGACCGGGCCCGAGGTGAAAAGCCAACAGCCAACCATCTTCTCTTGCGTTTTCAATACAGGGGTCTTAAAAATTGCAAATAAGAAAACCATTTTAATTAAACTAAAGTAGAAAATTCATAAAACTCAAACCTGTTATTCTTCATTAAGCAATGTCTTTCAAAAACAACTTTTTAAACTCATGACATGTTGGGTAAAATATTGAACACAAAGCACTTAAGGCAATTCCCTTATTAGAAGAACTAAGGTCAATGTTCAGATTCAAATTTGGGTGTCACTGTGCTCACTCTGGTAGCACCTAGGAACACGTCAGGAGTACTCTTTTACCCTGCAGTCACCATGCTCACTCTGGTAGCACCTAGGAACACGTCAGAAGTACTCTTTTACCCTGCAGTCACTGTGTTTACTCTGGTAGTACCTAGTAACAGGTCAGAAATATTACTTGACCCTGAAGTCACTGTGCTCACTCTGCTAGTACCTAATAATATGTCAGAAGTACTATTTCAAGACTTTAGATGCAGATCAGGTCAAAGGATAAAGGACATAAAAGCCAATAAACAGAATGTCCTATTTGTTTTGGCTTTTGAAATGTAGCATATGCAAATAGCCCTCCCTTTTGTCCTTACTTCACAATACATTATTAGGCAGATAGTTCAAGTGTCTAACTTAGAATTATTTTCAGTTTTGTGTAAAGGCAGGGAAACATCCACAATAGTGTTCTGGATACAAAAGATCCCTGAACATACCATTCTGCTCTCTGCTCTCTATTCCACAGTATTAAACAAAGTGACATCAGATTTTATTTTTATTTTTTATTTATTTATTTTTTAAAAAGATTTTATTTTATTATTTTTTAGAAAGATGGGAAGGGAGAGAGGCAGAGAGGGAGAAAGACATCAATGTATGGTTGTGTTTCACCTGCCTCCAGCCACAAACCTGACTGGAGACCTGGTTTTCAACCTGGTTATGTGCCCTGGCTGGGGAATCGAACCTGCGACCTTTGGGTTCGCAGGCGGGCGCCTTATCCACTGTGCTGCCAGCCAGGGCCTGACATCAGGTTTTAAATTCGAAGATTTTAAGATACACAAGCCACAGAGTATTATAAATCCTAAAGTTTTTTTTTTTTGTTTGTTTTTTTAAGATTTTATTTCATTATTTTTAGAAAGTGGGGAAGGGAGAGAGGTAGAGAGGGAGACATCAATGTATGGTTGTGTTTTACCTGCCTCCAGTCACAGACCTGACTGGAGACCTGGTTTGCAACCTGGTTATGTGCCCTGGCTGGGGAATCGAACCTGCGACCTTTGGGTTCACAGGCCGGCACCTTAACCACTGTGCTACCAGCCAGGGCTCTTTTTCTTTTTAAAGAACAGTAAAGGATAAGTAGTATCTCTTTTAGTCAAAACAGACAGACAAACTCTTTAAATCATTTGCTGTAATGGCCTCATAAATAGTTTAGAAATAGTTAACCTTTCAATTCTAGGTAGTTTTTAAAAATACAAGACAGTTGGCATTCTCAAATTTCAAAACAATGTTAAGTGGTGGTAAATGACATCGCTATAAACCAGGTCAGGTGCGTGCTGGTTATTTTGATTTGGGCCACAAATATGCAAACATGACATATTTGTTTTATTTTCACAATCTAAAGGTGAACAGTGGAGTGAATTCTACTTATGAAAATGGAGTTAAATGACTTTCAACTCCTGGCTTTTTCCTTCTTTATCCTTAAAAACATTGGCTAGAAAAATGCATTTTCAACACTAAAAAATAAGTCTTTGTAACATCAGAATTATGATGGAAAGTTTGAATTATCCCAGTATTTTCCATGAAGTAAAAAAAAAAATAATAATAAAATCATTCACATTTAAATGAAGAACCATTAGGTTCCAGTAGCTATCGTGAAAGTACAAGGTATAATTTTATATTATTTTGATAATATGGGTTTAGATAAAAGAATCTCGCTCATTAGCTCCCATCTTGCCTATTCTGCTGTTACTTATAGCCTTGTCTTTCTGATCAGTCTACAGTATTTCTGGTGATTATGAGAAGTTCAATGCTTTAATGTGGCCAAATCTGTCATAAGGAAATGATAAGTGAAAGGGTGTCCGAGACAGCTGCTCGCACTTACTTAATGTTAGAAAATGACGTGCAGAATGGAAGGATACATAGCATAATGGCCTGCGCCTCAATGACAGGCTGGGCATGATTAACACTTCCATAATTACTGTTCCTCAGCCTGCTATTACTGGGGGGCTGATAATACCATAGCCCCACGAGTGTGGTCAAAGTAACCAGTCTCTGAGAGCGCCTCATGATCATTAAGCCTTATTAATGCATTTCAAGCCTGTGTAACTTTTTGGCAGAAGCAGCCCAGAACAGCCAGGACGTGATCAATAGTATTAACACACAATCTGTAATTTGCTCAACCTAGAATGCCATGTTTAGAGGGAATGCCTGTGGGTTACAAGATTTTATCAGAAAGTGACTGGCCAGCCTCGCAGTTACCTGGCTAAATGTGGATGTGGCACCATGGACAGGAAGGTGGACAAGATCGGGAAGGGAGGGAAGGAAGGAGGGAAGGAGGGAGGGAGGAGGAAAACTTACTAACAAGGCTGGTATGTTGACATCAATGTGACTAACCACCTGGAGTTCCCGCTGGACTCTCTGGTCGGGCAGCTTGGGCCGTTCCAAAACTGCTCTCACGCAGTACTGAATACTTCCGTACTTCCCCGAGAAGGAGGTCGCTAGAGGTCTGAATGGAGCCAGAGAAATTAGTTTCTAAGTGTGTTTGTCAGTTAAACCAAATCAGGAAAAGCTCTTTATTTAACAGGTTGGTTTGGTTAAAAGAAGTGTGAGCAGGGTTGGTGTATTTGGGCTCTTCAGGATAAATGTGCACACCCGAGTCAGAACACACTTGAGCCTGTACAAGGGGTGGATGCGTGGCAGGAGAGAAAATCACAGAAGTTACAGCAGTTTCACTTACTCAGATGGAAGTTGGAAGCTAAAGGGGAATTCATGTTTTCCAGGCGGTAATAAGAGGGTTACTTCACCTAGAAAAGAGAATACGTTTTATTTAACTACGGTTAGCACTAGATCAGTAAGTATCACCACCTAAATCAGGTGTTTTTTAAAGGAGGACTTCCTGGTGATAATTTTTAGTATACTCCAGAAAGTTCAGTGGATTGAGATTTAGAGAATTAACATTTATTTCAGTTTGTACCAAGTTTAACCACATTTATACACATGTAGTGTGTGTGTGTGTGTGCACTTCTGTCTTCAAATAGACAATTACACCAGTGGCTACCATTGTCAAGAGGCCAGAGCTCCCATATATGTAATCATATGTACACACACACACATATATATGCACAAACATGTGTTTTCTCTTATACTAGCATGTGAATACTAACATTAGTATGCTGTTATACCAACATCGGATACTAATATTCAATCTAAAAACTAGGCACAAAATAGATGTTTATTTTGAATACACCATAAAAATCTGACTGTGTATTCCTTGGGCAGAGGTGGAAAAGGGGGTGAAAAACTTCCTTTGAATAGCATGCGTAGTGAGAACAATACTAACGAGCCAAACCAACAGGACGAGTTCTTCAGCAGGCGCCACACTTATACTCAAGTCTGAATAATGGGGTATCTTGGTGGTTAACTCGGGATACAGGGGGCTTTGCCAAGCATGGCCATGACCCCTTCCTCCCGCTGTGTGTCAGCAGCTCCGTTACATTTCACGCAGAGGCTTCTCCCAGGTGTGGAGGCCCTGCTGCAGGGCGTGGTGCACCGTGGAGGCCAGGGCTGCTGCGGGCCCACAGCTGGCGGCATGCAGGGCCCTGACCCACTCCGGTCCGGAGCCAGTGCCACGCTGCATGGGGGGCTCTCCACAGACGTAACCCTGCCCTCCTTTCATGCTCAGACTCAGGTTGACAGCGTAGCTCCGTCAAGGGTGGGGTGATCAAGGTGAAGAAAGGGCGATGCAGACTGAGAACTTTTGCCGGGTCACTTGTTACCCAGATGAAGATTCCTACCACATCCACTCATTAAAAAAATTAAAAGGCAGAAACCACTAATGGGATGGGATTTTTTTCCTCTTAAATACTAGAGTTCTAAAACCTTTTAACAACTCAGGTAACATTTCAACCTTGTACTTTTAGAAAACAGAAGCATCTTATTGGCTCATTGCCTTCTAAATCTGCCCCTGGTTTTCCATGTGTGATATCTTGGGGGAAAATAAAATATTTGCCATTTGAAGTCCTTCAAATAGTACTAATCCACAGGTGGGTGACTTGGAGGCAAAGTAAACAGGTCACAGGGCTATGGGCCCATGTTAACACACTGTTGACCAGCAGTTCTATACAAAAGCTAATGCAGTACAAACACGAGCTATCAGTCACAGTGTTTGGGCCTGACAACACGAGTGTTCTGTGACCTGTCAACAGTGTTAAGTGACCATACGAGAGTGAGTTCCTGTGGCTCAGGTGGATTAAAATTGTGGATTTCATTTGAGGTCAAAATTCATAGTGCTCAGATGTCAGGCACTTTGGACCTGAAGAGGAACGACATCAATCCTCAGCGCCACAGGAGGCGGCCAGGCACATGCGCGCAAGCACCAAAGTGCGGGCACGTGGGGCTGCGGACGGGCACCTGAGCACAGTGCTGCAGCAGTGTCCGGGGCGGGGGGGGGCATGGGGATGAGGGGAACAGCACAGGACAGGACATGACACGTGTGTGTGGAGAACAGAGTGGCCCAGGACGTTGACAGAGGATACGGGAGCGAGGAGGTTCATGGACAAAGCCAATCAACGAAGGGACTGTAATGTTTGAAATGAGACTTTCAAACACCTGAAAACATAAATAGGAAAATGACTGAGGAGGTTGATGAATATGGGTTACACTACTTGGAATCAAGGCTTCGTTTCTTTCCCTTTCTCATCTATTTACTTAGAATTAGAGGGGCTCTCCCCAGCTGCCTCGTGAGCCCTTTTCCTTTTGCCCTAAGGACGACCCTGTCACACAGAGAAGTCTCATCTGCTTAGTTGTGAGCTGTGAGTTACAGGTGGACTCAGGAAGGAGGGTCTCATGGGCAGTGTCACACTGCAGGTGGGTGACCCAGAACCAAAGCTGCCCTTCTGTCTGTCCACCATAGTTTTTCAACAAAAGTATGAAGCAGCTCACTCACAGGGACAGCAAACAGTTGGATTAGGTGAACCACACCAAAGAATTACCTAGGAGGTATTCAGAACATGGATCCCAATGCTGCACTTCCCCCAAATTCTCAGTATGCTACAGACCTGTTTGGGTGATTAAAACCCAGGTTCTGCAAAAGGCCCTGAGAATCCACAACTGTGTAAAGTTGCTTACTTCCAAACTACAGATAACAAGAATGATCTTTTTTTTCCTCTATGAAATCAACTAAAATGATGCTTTTGAAATAGTTGTTTTGTTGTTTTGTTTTTTCTCAGGTTTTGTTAGGATGCATTCTAAAACCAAGCCATTCAAGTTGTTCAGGTTTGGTTATTCTATTCCATCAGCATAAAAACACAAGATCTGACTTGTGAATCAAAATGCTATTTATTAGTCCAGATTTTATCAAAGCTTTTTTTTTTTTTGGTCAAATTCTGCTAAGCAGGTCTAACTGCTATTCATCTTACATCGATTTACTCACTAGTCATGGGCCCAGAGACAGAGTCCAAAAGTCCTGGACAAAACACATTTACCTCTCCACCGTCCTCTCCTCCAGCCAGACACCCTGAAAACCAGTGCAGCCTGTTGCCTCCGGGGGAGGCTTGTGGGGGCAGATTGGTCCCAGGAACCACTGCAGTGATGCAAGGGCACAAGGGCAGGTGACAGCTGTCACATGGCACCCTGTACTTGGTAATCTAGGACACAGCTTTGCTTCCAACTACATTTTCCTCACTACTTTTGGGACTCACTTCCCCTGCACACACGTTGGCCTGTAACAGTGGGAAGTGGCCTCCACAGCAGGACCGGGCAAATCTGCACAGCCCACGGGCTTTGGGTAAGACAGGCTAGGGTGAAACACATGCTACAGTGTGCTTGACTCTCAGGCAGATGAGGCAAAAAGGCCAGACAGCTTGTACCAGCGACAGCAAGACCAAGACTTGAGTCCCAAGCCATTCCAAGGATGAATGGAGTCCATGCGCCTGCTTAGCGGTGCCATCTCCTCGTGGGCCCTATGCGCAGGCTTCAGGCCACGCAAGCAGAGAAAGAAGGGGGGCTGTTCCTCCAGACCCCTTTCTCTCCAAAGGCCTATTGGTGGAGGGGTACCGTGAAAAGGAAACAAAAGCAAAAATACTAAAAGGAGAATAAGGTAGAGGCAGAATCCTTGAATCCCAAAGGGGCCTCCAAGCACGATGGTCAAGCAACACCCACTGCTACCCCGCTGGGGCTGCTACTCGCGCGGAGGTTTCGCGAATTCATTCGAACCAAACAGGAGCATCTAGACTCCGCACGGGAGGCGCGGGCGGCCCACGAAACCCTGGGCGCAGCGCAGGGAGCCCGACTCGGTTCCGCCCTCCATCCCTCACTCCAGAGGGTCAGGGCCGGGGTCCTAGATGCTGGGTTTCTGTTCCGCACAGGTT